>CM054057.1:95528362-95879254 GCA_028641055.1 Alopecurus myosuroides
CACAAACATGTTCGGGAACTTACGGAACAAAAACCAACAGCAGGACCGTGGAACGCCTATGATGGCTCTGGTTTGTTCACGAAGATCGAGTGAACCTTATAAGTTACTCATTTCACTTATTCCTTAACATAATAATGCCAACGATATCACACGGTGATACTATGTGATCTAGTCTGATCAAACTCCGTGATCGTAACACATATACACTCGTTACCGGTATTGTTCTCTTTTCTCGTGAATATCTCCGATGTCCTTGTGATAAATCACATTTGTGTCTGGCCAGACGATTGGTTGACATCGGCTATACTAAGAGGGCCCAGAGCAATCTATATCTACATCGTCTAGAGGAGTTAAGTATTAGTCTAGAACGATCTCAATTCCATTACACTTTCTAGATTATACCCAAATATCAATTTTATGATTCCCCAAGATGGTTGATGACATCTGATACGTCCATTTTGCATCACTATTCTATATCGCTATTTTTTGTTATTCATCTATATATTTCATGGTATGATACATTACTTATGTTATTTCATCTTATTTTGCATGTTATGGAAGAAGAAGAGATACCCTATTTCAGAAGATCAGAAGAAGAGAGGGGATATCGGAGAAGTCTTAGAAGTCCCGTGGAGGAAGCCAGCCAGAAGGGCACCCGGAGGGGGGCCACCAGGGGCCCACACCACCAGGCGGCGCGCCCCCCTTCTGGCCGCGCCTGGGGGTGGTCTGGCCCCCCCTGGCCCACTCCTGGGTGCCCCGTTTCGCGTACTTGAACCCCAAGGAACCCTAAACCCTATTACATTGTCGAAGAATAATTCTGCCGACTCCTCGGGGCGGAAAACAACAGGGAGAGAAAAGCTCTCCGGCAGGGGGAAATCTGTTGGGAAATTCCTCCCCGGAGAGGGGAAATCGTCACTATCGTCACCGTCATCACTCCGAGCTTTACCGAGATCATCATCGTCTTCTTCCTCACCACCAGCACCATCATCGTCCACCTTCATCCCGCTGTAACAATTAGGGGTCTTTATCGTTGTTTTCCACTAGATCTCTCTCCCGGTGTGGATTACTTGTTAGTAGTTGATGCTTGTGAGATTTATCAGTGTTTGCACTTTATGACCAGATTGTTATTATCCATTATATCACCTCTGATTCTGATCCATATGATGTCTCATGAGTAGTTCCTTTAGTTATTGAGGACATGGGAGAAGTCATGATGTTAGTAGTGAAGTTATGTTGAAGTAATATCTAGTGGTTTGGTATTTAAGTTGTGGTGCTATTCTTCTAGTGGTGTCATGTGAACGTCGACTACATGATACTTCACCTTTATGTCCCTAGGAGGATGCATTGTGTGTTTGGCTACTAATTGTGGGGTTTCCAGAGTGACAAAAACTTAAACCCCCCCGTTAGGAAACCGATGCACGAGGGAGTGTAGGATCCCGGAGTTTTAAGGTTGTGGTTAGATTTATCTTAATTATTTCTTGTATTTGCGGATCCTTATGAGGGGTATAATCAAAAGTATGTATTAATCCTAGTTGGGAGGTGCATTAGCATAGTTTTACCCACACAACACTTAACGAACCAATGAATATTGATCAACTACATGAAGCGAAAGCACTTGACGAAATTCCCATGTGTCCTCGAGAACGTTTAGTCGCCATAAGTAAAACAACCGGCTTGTCCTTTACTCTCAAAAGGATTGGGCCACTCACTGCAATTATTATTACTTTTATTTATTTACTCGCACTTTATTTATCTGCTATATCCAAAACAACCAAAAACCTGTTTGCTAGTGTTAAAGTGAATTCTCTATCCAACCTTCTTCTCAACACCTTCTGCTCCTCGTTGGGTTTGACACTCTTATTTATCGAAAGTACTATGATACACCCCCTATACTTGTGGGTAATACGTCTCCAACGTATCTATAATTTCTGATGTTCCATGCTGATATTATGCCAATTGCTACATGTTTTCTCCCTTCTTTATAGCATTTTTACACTTTTTCGGGACTAACCTATTAACAAGATGCCAAGTGCCAGTTCCCTGTTTTCTGTTGTTTTTTATTTCAGAAAAGTTGTTCTGGAAATATTCTCAGAATTGGACCCCACGAATCCCGAAGTTCCTATTTCCCCGGAAGCATCCAGAAGTCCGAAGAGGAGTCGAAGAAGGGCACCAGAGGCCCTCACCATAGCCAGGCGCAACCCCCCTTGGCCGCTCCTGGGGTGGTGAGGACACCCTGGTGGCCTACCGACGTCGCCCTTTCGCCTATTTATTCCCCTCCGAAGTAAAACCCTACGTACCTGATAAAAAATCTCCGAAAAGATCCGCAACCGCCGTCCTCGTCAACCCTAGATCAGGGGGTTCTGAAGCTGTCTCCCGGCACCCTGCTGGAGAGGAGATCATCACCGGAGGCCTCTTCATCACCATGCCTGCCTCCGGAGTGATGAGTGAGTAGTTCATCCTTGGACTACGGGTCCATAACAGTAGATAGATTGATGTATTCTCCTCCGATGCCTCAATGTTTAGATCTCATGAGCTGCCTAACATGATCGAGATTGTTCTTATGTAAATCTTTGTGATGTGTTTGCAGGGATCCGATGAATATTGAACTTATGCCAAGTTGATTACAGTCTTTATTGCATATGTTATTTGTGATCTTGCATGCTTTCCGTTGCTAGTGGTTGCTCTGGCCAAGTAGTTACTAGGGACTCCAAGAGGGAGTATTTATGCTCGATAGTTCGGTTCATGCCTCCTTTTCGCCTATGCTCGAGTGACAGAAACATGACGGGGGAGTATGTGTTGTTGCCACTAGGGAGAAAACAGCGGTGTGAGTGCCCGCGTGCACAATCATTACTTACATTACACACATTTCTTAATGCAATTATCTGTTGCTTGCAACTTAATACCTAAGGGGGTTCGGATGATAACCTGAGGGTGGATTATCAGTCATAGATGCAGTTGGATTACGGTAATGCCCGTAGTAGTCATCATGTCATGAATGTGCACTATGGTGCAACCTCAATTTGTCAATTTCCCATCTGTAATTTGTTCACCCAACATGCTATCTTTTATGGAGTGACAACAGTAGTGAATCTATGAGCCCCGGTCCATTTTCCTACACTGTTAAACAAACCACTAGAATTCCCTGCTTTCTTTACTTACTGCAAGCATACACCATTTTCCACCTTATACGTCTAATCTTTGTCTTCAGCAAGACCGGTGAGATTGACATCATTGTACCATTGGGACAAAGTATTTTGGTTGTGTTGTGTGCATGTTCCGCGTTGTTGCTGACACCGGTGAGGCGCCATCACCACCGTCGGTGGCATCAACCTTCCGAAGATCCTATTTCTCCTACTGGATTGATAACCTTGGTTCTTAACCGAGGGAAATTCTTATCGTTGTACTCATCATACCCTCCTCTTGGGGTTCCCAACACGCCATCACAAGCATCAAGAATTTCTGGCGCCGTTGCCGGGGACTTAAAATTCATCATCATCAAGAAGTCTCCCCGTCAAGGCACCATCAAGGTGTAGCAAAGAATTTGTGGTGCCGTTGCCGGGGAGAAAGAAGTCTTCTGGCAAGGGGAGTCTCTCACTCTCAATCTCTTTATTTTGTTTATTGTCTTGTTTTTATTTATTTGTCTTGTTTTGCTTCTTTATATCAAAAACACAAAAAATTAGTCTACTTTATAGCTGTTATTTACTTGCTTGCTTTTATCTTGTTAGAATGAGTTCCTCTGAGAATACTAAGCTGTGTGACTTCACTAGCACAAACAACAATGATTTTTTTTGCACACCTATTGCTCCACCTGCTCCTGCTGCTGCTTTCTATGAAATTAAATCCGCTTTATTAAATCTTGTTATGAAAGAGCAATTTTCTGGTGTTAGTACTGATGATGCTGCTACTCACCTTAATAATTTTGTTGAACTACGTGATATGCAAAAATATAAAGATGTGGATGGAGATATTATTAAACTAAAATTATTTCCTTTCTCTTTGAGAGGAAGAGCTAAAGAATGGTTGCTATCTTTGCATAGAAATAGTATTGATTCATGGACTAAGTGTAAAGATGCTTTCATTGGAAAATATTATCCTCCTGCTAAGATTATATCCCTGAGAAGTGACATAATGAATTTTAAACAATTTGATAATGAACATGTTGCTAAAGCTTGGGAAAGAATGAAAACTATGGTGAAGAATTGTCCCACTCATGGACTAACTACTTGGATGATTATACAAACCTTTTATGCAGGACTCAATTTCTCCTCAAGGAACCTATTGGATTCAGCTGCTGGAGGTACCTTTATGCCCATCACTTTGGGCAATGCAACAAAACTTCTGGATGATATGATGATAAATTATTCAGAGTGGCACACTGAGAGAGCTCCACAAGGTAAGAAGGTAAATTCTGTTGAGGAAACCTCCTCTTTGAGTCAAAGGCTTGATGCTATTATGTATATGCTTGTTAATGGTAAATCTCAAGTTGATCCAAATAATGTTTCTTTAGCCTCTTTGGTTGCTCAAGAAGAGCATGTTGATGTGAACTTTATTAGAAATAATAATTTTAACAACAATGCTTATAGAAATAATTTTGGTGGAAACAATTATAAGCCCTATCCTCCTAATAATGGTTATGGTAATTCTTATGGAAATTCCTACAATAATAATAAAATCTCTACCTCTGATCTCGAAAACATGCTTAGAGAATTTATTAGCACACAAACTGATTTTAATAAATGTGTTGAGGAAAAGCTTGGTAAAATAGATGTTCTTGCCTCTAAAGTAGATAGCCTAGCTATTGATGTTGATTTTCTAAAACTGAAGGTTTTGCCACATGATGTTAAAGAAAGTAAAATTGTGAATGCCATCCAAGTTTGAATTGATAATAATGTTAGGTTGATGGCTGAATTACGTGCTAGGTGGGAAAGAGAAGATGAATTGGCTAGAAAGAATAATATTGCTAGAGTTTGCACTATTACCACCACTAGTAAAACTGAAGCTCCAAGTGCTAGTAAACCTCCTACTATCAATGGTAAATTATTTTGTGTTAACAAAGTCTCGACCCCTTCGGTGAAACGTACTAAATTGCCTCAAATTGCTGAAATTGCTTCTGATAAAAGTGCTGAAATTTTTAGAGATGTGGGAGATAATGGTCCCATTACTTTTGATGATAATAATTTTAATTTTGATGATTGCAATATATATGAAGTTATTATGTTTCTACAAAATCCTGCTAGAAGTCCCAATGCCAGTGCCATGCATATGGCATTTACTAAACATATTACCAATGCTCTTATGAAAGTTAGAGAAGAAAAGCTGAAACTTGAAAATCTATCCCTAGGAAATTAGATGATGGTTGTGAGCCCATCATTAAGATAAAATTAAATGATTTTGATTGCAATGCTTTGTGTGATCTTGGTGCTAGTATCTCTTTTATGCCTCAAAACCTTTATGATATTCTTGATCTACCACCGTTGGAACACTGTTATTTAGATGTTCATCTTGCTGATAATGCTAAGAAGAAACCTTTTGGTAGAATTTATGATGTTCTTATTATGGATAACAATAACCTTGTCCCTATTGACTTTGTTGATATGAACATTGAATGCAATGCTTCTTGTCCTACTGTTTTGGGAAGACCCTCTCTTAGAACTGTTGGTGCTGTTATTGATATGAAAGAGGGGAGTATTAAATATCAATTCCCACTCAAGAAAGGTATGGAACACTTTCCTAGAAAGAGGAAGAAGCTACCTTTTGACTCTATTATTAGATAAAGTTATGATGTTGATGCTTCCTCACTTGACAATACTTGAGTTGCTTTCTATGCCCAGCTGAAAGGCGTTAAAGAAAAGCGCTACCGGGAGACAACCCGTTTTATTTCTCCGTTTTCAACCCGTTTTCCGTTGTTTCTTTCTGTGTGCTTTGCACCTGGGTGTTGTCTATTTCCTTAGCAACCCCGTTGTATCTTTTCTTTTGTATCTTTGTTGAGCCAAGTAAAGCCTCTAGTGGAAAGTTGAGACTATATTTCGGATTTCTGCGCAGGAAACAGATTTCTCATGTCCACTGTTAAATTCGTATAAAATCATAGCAAATTCAAAATGACCTAAGTTTTTTTGTGCGTCATCCTGGGATATATACGCAACTTTTCTTAGATAAAACACTTTTTTATTTGAGAAACAGAAGATTTTCTAAAAAAATCATCTTTACCCGTTGTCCTGTTTTGACATATTTCTACCAATAATGGCATTTGCATCTTAATCTCTTTCTTTTGGTGTTCTTTTGAGAAAAAGAGTTTTAAAATAAGTTGTGGCGGTATCTAATGTGTTTATGAGTGTTAGGATTGTGTTTAAACTAAACCATGTGAATTTATTATTTCGATTGCACTAACGTTGCTAATGAAGATTGTGAGAAGTTTGGTGTGAAGGAAGTTTTCAAGGGTCAAGAGAAGAGGATGATATGACGTGATCAAGAAGAGTGAAGATCCTAATCTTTGAAATGCCCCGGAGGTACATCCCAGCAAATTCCAAGAAGACTCGAGCGTCTAAGCTTGGGGATGCCCAAGGCATCCCCTTCTTCATCAACATATTATCAGGTCACTTCTAGTGAAACTATATTTTTATTCGGTCACATCTTATGTGCTTTACTTGGAGCATCTTTTATTTTTGCTTTCAGTTTATTTATTTTTTGCAATAAACTTGGTTGGACCCCAACATTCTTTTATCGGAGAGTGACACGCTCCACTTTTTCATGGGAATACTTTGTATTCTTAATCTTTGTATGGCCGCTGCATTTATTTAGCTCCTGTTTTGCATTCATATCTTATTTATAGCTGTTAGTACTCTCTAGTTTTCATTGCTATATGCTTAGAGAGAGTTTTTGTTGTCTCATATATGTCCTTGGTTGGGAATAGAAATTCTTATGTGATAGTTGGTATAGTGGAAACATTCGCATGGTCTTGTAGATCACTAAACTGCTTCACTTGAATCACTGTTGTTGTTTTGAGATATTAATTTCCTTAATAGATAAACGGGAAGGACTAGTAAGTAGAAACTTTTAATGGTTGTTCTAAGAAACTTGAAACTGTGCCACACTTAAAATTACCAGCTGATAGAAACAATGATATATGATTGCTATGAGTGATACATTTCTGATCGGCCTTTTGTTACGCGCTAAGGACGGGGTAGCTAACAGTGACTTGTCACTGCCACGGACCCTCTTGGAGTGATTTGCATTGTTCCTTGTAAAGATGATTAGCTTGATTCAACCTTTTAACTCGTGAGTCTATGTTGCGGTTCCTGGCACTTCCACCATCCATGTTTGCTAGCCTCTTCGGTACTGTGCATTTCCCTTTCTCACATTGAGAGTTGGTGCAAACTTCGCCAGTGCATCCAAATCCTGTGGGAGGACTTTGTTCTCCTACACATAAGCCAATATATTCTTCCTCAAAACAGCCACCATACCTACCTATCATGGCATTTCCATATCCATTCCGAGATATATTGCTGCACAACATCCACCTCCATATGTTACTTGATGATGAGCTTCATGGTTATTTATGCATACTGCTACACTGGCAGGAGCATGTAGTTGGATACATCATAGATATTCCATTATGAGTTATGAGTACTAAAAGTGTGATGATTCATTGTAATATAGGATGTTGCCCTACCGGTGAGGATATATAAAATAAAATAAAAAAACCCCCCAAAAAAGGGCCAAAGAGAGAATAAAGAGAGAGGGGGCGCATCACTATCCTTTTTACCACACTTGTGCTTCATGTTTAGCACCAATGCTTCAGTTTGGAGAAAGTTTTCATATTATCATTCATTCATAACTATGTGGGGAACTTTACATTATGGAACTTGGCTTGTATATTCCAATGATGAGCCTCCTCAAATGAGCTCTAGGTCTTCATGAGCAAGAAAGTTGGATGCACCCCCACTAGTTACATTAGAGAGCTTTCATACACTTATATCTCTATGTGCATCCGTTGTGTGGCAATCCCTACTCCTTGCATAGCTTCGGTTGTAAGACTTTCTCTCGTCTAATGACCACTTTCAGCTTTGTGAGCCTTTCTTCCATTGAACTTCCAAACCCCCCATAATGTTCTCATTTCCATAACATCCCGGTGCCAGGGACCAACGCAGAACACTTGCTTGTTTTTAGTGCCCAAATAGTTTAAGATTCAAGCATTGCATCGTGTGGAAATCTTGGCTTGATCCTAACAGGGGTTGTAAAGATCGTTTGACGTGCATGATATTGTTGTTCTTGAAAGCTTAAATCATCTCTAATAAACTTTGCATGGTTGATAGTCTTTTTGTATTGATTCATTAAAAGTTTTGCTTCTTTCTTCTTATTTTTTTATGCATTACTTGTTGATATCAAATATAGATCACAACTTTAGTCATTTGATCATAGTTTACATGCTGTGCTTTACATATTATGATCAAGATTGTGTGTAGCATGTCACCTCAGAAAATATTTTGTTTTATCGTTTACCTACTCGAGGACGAGTAGTAACTAAGCTTGGGGATGCTTGATATGTCTCCAACGTATCTATAATTTCTGATGTTCCATGTTGATATTATGCCAATTTCTACATGTTTTTTCCCTTCTTTATAGGATTTTTACACGTTTTCCGGGACTTACCTATTAACAAGATGACAAGTGCAAGTTCCCTATTTTCTGCCGTTTTTTATTTCAGAAAAGTTGTTCTGGAAATATTCTCGGAATTGGACCCCACGAATCCCGAAGTTCCTATTTTCCCCGGAAGCATCCAGAAGTCCGAAGAGGAGTCGAAGACGGGCACCAGGGGGCCCTCACCATAGCCAGGCGCGGGCCCCCATTGGCCGCGCCTGGGGGTGGTGAGGCCACCCTGGTGGCCCACCGACGTCGCCCTTTCGCCTTTTTATTCCCCTCCGAAGGAAAACCCTACGTACCTGATCAAAAATCCCCGAAAAGTTCCGCACCCGACGTTGTCGTCAACCCTAGATCAGGGGGTTCTGAAGCTGTCTCCCGGCACCCTGCCGGAGGGGAGATCATCACCGGAGGCTGATGGTGCAGATCTTGCACTCGTTGGGAGACCCCAAGAGGAGGGTGTGATGAGCACAGCGGTAAGAGTTTTCCCCTTAGTTAAGAGCCAAGGTTATCAATCCAGTAGGAGAAAGATGACATTCAGAAGGTTGATGCCACTAACGGTGGTGATGGCGCTTCACCGGTGTCAGCAACAACGCAGAACCTGCACACAACACAACCAAAATACTTTGTCCCAACGGTATAGTGAGGTTGTCAATCTCACCGGTCTTGCTGAAAACAAAGATTAGACGTATAGTGTGGAAAATGGTGTATGCTTGCAGTAAGTAAAGCAAGCAGGAAATTGTAGAGTTTTGTTTAACAATGTAATAAAATGGACCGGGGTTCATAGGTTCACTAATGGTGTTTCTCCATAAAAGATAGCATACTGGGTGAACAAATTACAGCTGGGCAATTGACAAATAAAGGTTGCACCGTAGTGCACATTCATGACATGAAGACTACTTTGATATTTAGTGCGGGAATTACAACAATATACATAGACCGTAATCCAACTGCATCTACGACTAATAATCCACCCTCAGGTTATCATCCGAACCCCCTTAGGTATTAAGTTGCGAGAAACAGATAACTGCATTAAACAATGTGTGTAATGTAAGCAATGATTGTACACGCGGGCACTCACACCGATGTTTTCTCCCTAGTGGCAACAGCACATCCTCCCCTGTCACGTTTCTATCACTCGAGCACAGGCAAAAAAGAGGCATGAACCCACTATCGAGCATAAATACTCCCTCTTGGAGTCACTAGCAACTACTTGGCCAGAGCAACCACTAGCAACGGAAAGCATGCAAGATCACAAATAACATATGCAATAAAGACTATAATAAACTTGGCATAAGTTCAATATTCATCGGATCCCAACGAAAACAGCATATAGAATTACATAAGATCAATCTCGATCATGATAGACAGCTCACGAGATCTAAACATGGAGGCATATGAGGAAAAGACAAACATCTAGATACTGCTATGGACCCGTAGTCCAAGGATGAACTACTCACGCATCACTCCGGAGGCAGGCATGGTGATGGAGAAGCCTCCGGTGATGATCTCCTCTCCGGCAGGGTGCCGGGAGACAGCTTCAGACCCCCCTGGTCTAGGGTTGACGATGACGGTGGCTGCGGAACTTTTCGGGGATATTTGATCAAGTGCCTAGGGTTTTCCATCAGAGGGGAATATATAGGCGAAAAGGCAAAGGCGGTGGAGCCCTCGGGGCCCCACACCACCAGCTGGCACGGCCAGGGGGAGGCCGCGCCACCCCATGTTGTGCCGCCTGGTGTCCATCTTTGACTCTTCTTCGGTCTTATGTATGCTTCCGGGAAAAATAGGCACTTCGGGCTTTGTGGGGTCCAATTCCGAGAATATTTCCAGAACAACTTTTCCGAAATAAAAAACAGCAGAAAACAGGGAACTGGCACTTGGCATCGTGTTAATAGGTTAGTCCCGGAAAACATGTAAAAATGTATAAAGAAGGGAGAAAACATGTAGCAATTGGCATAATATTATCATGGAGCATCATAAATTATAGATACGTTGGAGACGTATCAGAGGCCTCTTCATCACCATGCCTGCCTCCGGAGTGATGCGTGAGTAGTTCATCCTTGGACTACGAGTCCATAGCATTAGCTAGATGGTTGTCTTCTCCTCCTATGCCTCAATGTTTAGATCTCGTGAGCTTCCTAACATGATCGAGATTGTTCTTCTGGGATCCGATGAATATTGAACTTATGCCAAGTTGATTATAATCTTTATTGCATATGTTATTTGTGATCTTGCATGATTTTCGTTGCTAGTGGTTGCTCTGGCCAAGTAGTTTCTAGTGACTCCAAGAGGGCGTATTTATGCTCGATAGTTGGGTTCATGCCTCCTTTTCGCTTGTGCTCGAGTGACAGAAACGTGAAGGGGGAGGATGTGTTGTTGCCACTAGGGAAAAAACTGCGGTGCGAGTGCCCGCGTGCACAATCATTGCTTACATTACACACATTTCTTAATGCGATTTTCTGTTGCTTGCAACTTAATACCTAAGGGGGTTCAGATGATAACCTGAGGGTGGATTATTAATCATAGATGCAGTTGGATTACGGTCTATGTATATTGTTGTAATGCCCGCACTAAATATCATAGTAGTCATCATGTCATGAATGTGCACTACGGTCCAACCTCTATTTGCCAATTGCCCAGCTATAATTTGTTCACCCAGCATGCTATATTTTATGGAGAGACACCACTAGTGAACCTATGAACCCCGGTCCGTTTTCCTACACGGTTAAACAAACCACTACAATTCCTTGCTTTCTTTACTTAATGCAAGCATACACCATTTTCAACACTATACGTCTAATCTTTGTTTTCAGCAAGACCGGTGAGATTGACAACATCACTGTACCGTTGGGACAAAGTATTTTGGTTGTGTTGTGTGCAGGTTCCGCGTTGTTGCTGGCACCGGTGAGGCCCCATCACCACCGTCAGTGGCATCAACCTTCCGAAGATCCTCTTCCTCCTACTGGATTGATAACCTTGGCTCTTAACTGAGGGAAATTCTTATCGTTGTACTCATGACACCCTCCTCTTGGGGTTCCCAACACGGCATCACAAGCATCAAGAATTTCTTGCGCTGTTGTCGGGGACATAAATCTATCATCATCACGAAGGTCTCCCCCGTCAAACGGCACCCATCAAGGCGTAGCAGTGGGTCATCAAGACTATTTTCTGACGCCGTTGCCGGGGAGTGAAGTGCTATTGGTAAGAGAAACTTTTACTGTGAGTGTTGTTTTTATTTCTGCCCGCTGTTTTATTTCATTATGGAGACTACTTTTGGTTCTTTGTTTAGGGGTACTACTACTATCACTGATAGGGTAGTAGGTTACCCATTATGTGCTGAATTAGATCCTTATAAAATATGTAGGAAAATTGTTGGACGTGTTATGGATAACTGCTATTATGGAGATGGAACTGTCCATCCCGGTGATAATTTGCTCTTTATACATAAATTATGCGAGTTATTCAGGTGTGCATGTATGACCATGGATCAAGTTAAAAGGAAATTATTCTCTTTATCGCTGAAAGGAAGAGCAGCTGAATGGTTCAAATTACTGAAGAATGGTGAATCTATTGGATGAGAGGAAATTGTTATTTCCCAAGCGGAAATATATAATTTCTGGCCTCATGATGGAGAGAGTATTTCCCAAGTGTGGGGGATAATGAAGTTATTAATGCTTAAATGTCCCGTTCATGAGCTCCCGAGTAATATTGTTATCAATAATTTTTATGCAAGGCTTTCTCTTCATGATAAGGATTTATTGGATGCTTCTTGTTCTGGATCATTCACAGGTATGAAGGAGGAAGCTAAATTGGATCTTCTTGACCGTATTCAAGAAAACACGGAAGGATGGGAGAACGAAAAAGGTAGAAAGTCAGGTATAAATTATGATTATGAATGCATTAAATCTTATATGGGATTAGATGATTTCTATATGTTAGTGATGTTTGTGGTCTTGATACTCAAATCTTTGGAAACCGACTTAAAGCTTTTGCCTCCTATCTTGATATTCCTAAAAAAGGATTATCACAAATATCATGCACCTTATAAAGATATTGTTCCTGCTAGAAATATAGAAATGCATGCTGTTAATCCTGCTGTTCCCGAGCCTTATATTGAAAAAATGCCTTTCCCTGCTAAGGTAAAATAATACTCTATTGTAGCTAGTGCGGTTAATAAGAGCATTAAGAAATCTATTGAACCTGATGAACAAATAACTGTTGAACCTGCTGTAGCAATAGTAAAGGATCTTGTATGTGGAAATGTATAGGATGAACATATTGTCTTTTGTGAGGATGCTTCTAATACCGTCTCACTTCCAAATAGACCTAAGAAAACTAGTGTTCATGTGCTTTCTGTTAAGATTGGTGATCATTGCTATTATGGTTTGTGTGACATTGGTGCTAGTTATAGTGTTATTCCTTATGAGCTTTATAAAGAAATTATGCATGAAATTGGTTATTGTGAGCTTGAGGATATTGATGTGGTTATTCAGCTTGATAATAGAGAAACTATCTTTCCGATTGGTATTGTTAGGGATCTGGAAGTTTTATGTGGTAAAACTAAATATCCCACTGATTTTCTAGTACTTGGTAAGGCTGTTAGTAGAAAATTCCCTATTATTTTTGGTAGACCTTTCTTGAACACTTGTGGTGATATTATAGATTGTAAGAGGGAGAATATATTGACTAAATTTGATGGAAAATCTTATGATTTCAATTTCTCCAAATTTGCTAGAGCACCTTATGAATCTAAATTGCATGATAAGAATTTTAGTGCTGAACAACTTTTCTCTATTGCTCTTGCTCCTAACAATGGTTTGCAGCAATATATGGAGGACCATGAAAGTGAGGTATTTATGGAAGAGAGAAATGAGATTGACGATATTCTTCTTCATCAACCAGTGATACGCAAGCACAATTTACTTGTGGAGGATTTGGGTATCACATTACCACCCAAAGAGGACCATGTTTTCGATTTAGATCCTTTGCCTGATGATCTTAAATATGATTATATTGATGATAATAAAATATATCCTCTTATTATTAGTGCTAAACTTTCAGGTGAAGAAGAGGAAAGATTATTGGGAATATTGAAGAAACACCGTGGAGCTATTGGATATACTGTTGATGATTTGAAAGGGATTTCCCCTACTATATGTGAGCATGCTACCAATATTGAACCTGATGCAAAGCCAGTTGTTGAACATCAACGTCGTTTAATTCCTAAGATGAAGGAAGTGGTAAGAAATGGGGTATTAAAACTCCTTGATGCTGGTATTATTTTTCCTATTGCTGATAGTAGATGGGTAAGCCCTGTGCATTGTGTCCCTAAGAAAGGTGGGATGACTGTTGTGCCTAATGAAAACAATGAGCTTATTCCACAAAGAGTAGTAGTTGGCTATAGAATGTGCATTTATTTTAGAAAGGTTAATAAATTTACTAAGAAAGATCATTATCCTTTACCCTTTATTGATCAAATGCTAGAGAGGTTGTCTAAGAAAACTCACTTTTGCTTTCTTGATGGTTATTCTGGGTTTTCCCAAATTACCGTCAGGGGAAAAGATCAAGAGAATACAACCTTTAATTTTCCTTATGGAACTTATGCTTATAGATGTATGCCTTTTAGTTTATGCAATGCTCCTGCTATATTTCAAAGATGCATGTCTGCTATTTTTCATGGCTTTTGTGAAGAAATTGTGGAAATATTCATAGACGATTTCTCCGTCTATGGAACTTCTTTTGATAATTTTTTGCACAACCTTGATAAAGTTTTACAGAGATGTGAGGAAACTAATCTTGTTCTTAATTGGGAGAAATGCCACTTTATGGTGAATGAAGGAATTGTTCTTGGACATAAAATTTCTGAAAGAGGTATTGAAGTTGATAGAGCTAAAGTGGAAGCAATAGAGAAAATGCCCTGTCCCAGGGATGTTAAAGGTATTCGTAGTGTTTTTGGTCATGCTGGTTTTTATAGGAGGTTTATTAAATATTTCTCTAAAATATCAAAGCATCTTAGTAATCTTCTCAAAAAGATGTACCTTTTATTTTTTTATGATGATTGCAAGGAACCCTTTGAAACTTTAAAGAAGGCTTTAACTACTACTCCTATTGTTCAACCACCTGATTGGAATTTACCTTTTGAAATGTGATGCTAGTTATTTTGTTGTAGGTGCTGTTCTTGGACAACGAATAGATAAGAAATTGAATGTTATTCGTAAGACTCTTATGCTGCTCAAAAGAATTATGCTACCACTGAACAAGAATTCTAAGTTGTAGTCTTTGCTTGTGATAAGTTTAGACCTTATATTGTTAATTCAAAAGTCACTATTCATACTGATCATGCTGCTATTAGGTACCTTATGGAAAAGAAAGATGCTAAGCCTAGGCTCATTAGATGGGTGTTGATTTTACAAGAGTTTGATTTGCATATTGTGGATAGGAAGGGTGCTGAAAATCCTATTGTTGATAACTTGTCTAGATTGGAAAACATTTCTTTTGATCCTATTCATGTTAATGATAGTTTTCCAAATGAACAACTAGCTGCAATAAAAGAAATCTCAGGATAGTCCATGGTATGCTGATTATGCTAAGTTTATTGTTTCCAAGTATTTGCCTCCAACATTTACAACTCAACAAAGAAGAAAATTATTCTATGATTTGAGGCATTATTTTTGCAATGACCCACACTTATATAAAGAAGGAGTAGATGGTATTATGAGAAGATGTGTTCTAGATCATGAACAACGAGAAATATTAAGAACGTGTCATGGTAGTTGATGCGCGTGTAACACACGTTCATTGGGAGACCCCAAGAGGAAGGTATCAAGATCACAGTACCAAGTTCCCCTCGGATAGAAACCAAGGTTGAATCGACCAGTAGGAGAAAGGAGTAACTTCAGATGGTTGATGCAGCTGAGATGGCACAGCGCACTACCGGTTCAGCAGCAAAGTGGAACCTACACAACACAATCAAATCACTTTGCCCCAAAGAAGCAGTGAGGTTGTCAATCTCACTGGTTTTGCTGAACACCAAGAAGTTAAACGTATGGTGTAGAAAACAGTATGAGAACAATATGAAAACAGTAACAGTAGTGTGAAAATAGTGGAAGCAGTATGTGTATTATCAGTATGAGAAAATGGACCGTGTTCCGCAACTCACTAGATGTGTGGTGAACAAATTACAGCTGGGCAATTGACATAAATGAAGTCTACACTGTAGTGCATATGCAAGACATAAACATTACTATGTGATTCATGCGGGCATTACAACAAGATACATAGACCGTCATCCAACTGCATCTATGACTAATAATCCACCCTCCGAATATCATTCGAACAAATGTTCGGTATTAAGTTGCAAGCAATAGATAATCGAAGTAAGCAAAGTGTGTAATGTAAACAATGTAAACAAAGTAAACACCATTATTTTCTCCCTAATGGCAACAACACATCCTTCATCCTTCACGTTTCTGTCACTCGAGCACAGATACAAAGGAGGCATGAGCCCACTATCGAGCATAAATACTCCCTCTTGGAGTTACTAGCATCTACTTGGCCAGAGCATCTACTAATAACAGAGATCATGCAAGATCATAAATAACATGTACATGAACATAACATGCTAGATTGATAATCAGATGACATAGCATTCAACATTCATCGGATCCCAGCAAACACAACATGTAGCATTACATAAAGATGATCTCGGTCATGTGAGACAGCTCACGAGATCTAAACATGAGGCATAAAGTGGAGGAGACAACCATCTAGCTACTGCTATGGACCCGTAGTCCAGGGATGAACTACTCACGCATCACTTTGGAGGAGGGCATGGTGGCGTAGACCCCTCCGATGATGAATTTCCCTCCCGACAGGGTTCGGGGGAGAGCTCCAGAACCATCCCGATCTCGGGATGACGATGATGGCGACCCCGGGTGTTTCTCGGGAAAAACTGGTATATTTTTAGGGTTGATATGCCGGCGAGAATAAATAGGCGAAAGGCCGATGGCGGTGGGCGCCCGAGGGGCCCACACCACCCTCAGACGCGGCCAGGGAGGGGGCGCTCCGCCCTATGGTGTGGCCCCCCTCTGGGCCTCTTTGGGACTCCGTGGAACCTTCGGGATTTCTAAGACTTTCTAGCTTTGAATTTTCCAACTCCGAGAATATTTCTAGAACAACTTTTCTGAAACTAAAAACAGCAGAAAACAGGGAACTGGCTCGATGGCATCTTGTCAATAGGTTAGTCCCGGAAATCGATAAAAATGACATAAAGTGTATAGAAAACATGTAGGAAATAACATGAAAACAACATGGAACATCGGAAATTAAGGATACATTTATGACGTATCAGTAGTGCTTATGGAGGATATCACGGTGGAGCTAGAACCACACAAAAGGTTCTACAATCAGATTTTTTGCAGGAAAATTACTCTCCATATGTGAATGACCCTATATTATTGAGAAGGTGTATCGTTCGGGTGCAATCAAAAGTGCTTCCTGATGCGCGTGTAACACACGTTCGTTGGAATACCCCAAGAGGAAGGTATGAAGAGCACAATACCAAGTTTCCCTCAGAAAAAAACCAAGGTTGAATCGACCAGTAGGAGGAAGGAGTAACTTCGGAAGGTTGATATAGCTGAGATGGCAGGGTGCACTACCAGTTCAGCAGCAACGTGGAACCTACACAACACAATCAAATCAGTTTTCCCCAACAAAGCAGTGAGGTTGTCAATCTCACCGGTTTTGCTGAACACAAAGAGGTTAAATGTATGGTGTAGAAAACAGTATGAGAACAGTATGAAAACAGTAGCAGCAGTGTGAAAACAATGGAAGCAGTGGTTATATTATCAGTATTAGGAAATGGACCAGGGTCCATAGTTCACTAGTGGTGTCTCTCCGTGAAAGATAAATAACATGCGTGGTGAACAAATTACTATGTGATTCATGCGGGCATTACAACAAGATACATAGACCGTCATCCAACTGCATCTATGACTAATAATCCACCCTCCGAATATCATCTGAAGAAACGTTGGGTATTAAGTTGCAAGCAACAGATAATTGCATTAAGAAAAGTGTGTAATGTAAACAATAACATCATCCTTAGACAAAGCATTCTTGTTTTCTCCCTAATGGAAACAAAACATCCTCCATCCGTCACGTTTTTGTCACTTGAGCACAGATGCAAAGGAGGCATGAACCCACTTTCGAGCATAAATACTCCCTCCTTGAGTTACTAGCATCTACTTAGCCAGAGCATCTACTAATAACGGAGAGCATGAAAGATCATAAATAACATATGCATGAAGATAAAATGATAGATTGATAATCAGAAGACATAGCATTCAACATTCATCGGATCCCAGCAAACACAACATGTAGCATTACATAACAATGGTCTCGATCATGTGAGGCAGCTCACAAGATCTAAACATGAGGCATAAAGTGGAGGAGACAACCATCTAGCTAATGCTATGGACCCGTAGTCCAGGGATGAACTACTCATGCATCACTTCGGAGGAGGGCATGGTGGTGTAGACCCCTCCGGTGATGAATTTCCCGCACGGCAGGGTGCCGGGGATAGCTCCAGAATCCTCCCGATCTCAGGTTGACGATGATGGCAGCCTTGGGTTTTTCTCGGGAAAAAGTGGTATATTTCTAGGGTTAATATGTCGGGGGGATTATATAGGCGAAAGAGCGATCGCAGAGGGCACCAGGGGGCCCATACGACCCCTAGGCGCGGACAGGGGGCGCCGCGCTATGGTGTGGCCCTCCGGTGCCCCCTCTCCGGGTCTCTTCGGGACTCCGTGGAACCTTCGGGAATTCTAAGACTTCCGAGCTTCGAATTTTCCGATTCCGAGAATATTTCCAGAACAACTTTTCTGAAACTAAAAACAACAGAAAACAGGGAACTGGCTCTGTGGCATCTTGTTAATTGGTTAGTCCCGAAAATCGATAAAAATAACATAAAGTGTATAGCAGACATGTGGGAAATAACATGAAACCAACATGGAACATCCGAAATTAAGGATACGTTTATGACGTATCAGCCGGCACCCGAGGATTCGGTTAGGCACGGTTTGTGTAAGAAAGTTTGGGAGGAGTGTCAAACATTTTATACCTCTGTTTATTAAATAAAAGCTCTAGCACATGAGTTAATCCCTTCTTCCCTCTGTAAAGGTCCTATCTTTTACCTTTATGTTGAGTCAGTAAACCTATTTCCTTCTGTCTTAATATTTGAGTTGTTGTGATTCATTCATCTATATGTTGATTTACTCAATCATGTTCTTTATTCTTCCTTGTTTAGTACAAATGTTTTTATCTGTTTGAATACCACTTTGAAAGTTATCAATGATTGCAAAGAAATTGTTATGATTGAGCATGTTAAAGTTTGCTAATATAAGCTCTAATATAAAGACTCTGGTTGAAAGATGAGTACACTATTAATTGTTCTCTGACCAAGAACGAAGTTTGCCTTCACCAATTTTGGTTTCCTTTTTGCACCTTTCTTGTGAATCCATTTACTTGTTTCAAGTTAAATTATATGAGAGGGAGTTACTTGCTAGAATGAATAGTGTATTGATAGTTGTGATGCTTCTTGTCCGTATTTTATTTATCGACACCTCACTCTATAAACCTGTGGTCATGTTTACCGAGTTCAGTTTCGCTTGGGGACAAGCGAGGTCTAAGCTTGGGGTAGTTGATACTTCCATTTTGCATCACTATTTTATATTATTATTTTCTGTTATTCATCGATATATTTCATGTTATGATACATTACTTATGTTATTTCATCTTATTTTGCATGTTAATAATTATGGGAGAAGAAATACCGAAACTAGAAATCTGATTGAAAAAGCAGCGTCGAGATACCTTATTTCAGAATATCAGAAGAAGAGTGGGATATCGGAGAAGTCTTAGAAGTCCCATGGAGGAAGCCATCCAGAAGGGCACCCGGAGGAGGGCCACCATGGGCCCACACCACCATGCGGCGTTTCTGGCCACGCCTAGGGGTGGTCTGGCCCCCCTTGCCAACTCCTGGGTTCCCCCTTTTGTGTACTTGACCCCCAGGGAACCCTAAGCCTTAATACATCATCGAAGAATTATTCTGCCGCCGCCTCGGGGCGGAAAATGACAGAGAGAGAAAAACTCCCCGACAGGGAGAAATCTGCCGGGGAAATTCTTCCCTGGAGAGGGGAAATCGTCACTATCGTCACCGTTATCACTCCGGGCTTCATCGAGATCATCATCGTCATCATCCTCACCACTAGCACCATCACCGTCACCGTCCACCTTCATCCCGCCGTAACAATTAGGGGTCTTTATCGTTGTTTTCCACTAGATCTCTCTCCCGGTGTGGATTACTTGTTAGTAGTTAATGCTTGTGAGATTTATCGGTGTTTTCATTTTATGACCAGATGGTTATTATCCATTATATCACCTCTGATTATGATCCATATGATGTCTCGTGAGTATTTCGTTTAGTTCTTGAGGACATGGGAGAAGTCATGATGTTGGTAGTGAAGCTATGTTGAAGTAATATCTTGTGGTTTGGTATTGAAGTTGTGGTGGTATTCTTCTAGTGGTGTCATGTGAATGTCGACTACATGATACTTCACCTTTATGGGGCTAGGAGAATGCATTGTGTGTTTGGCTACTAATTGTGGGGTTGCCGGAGTGACAGAAACCTATACCCCCGTTACGAAACCGATGCACGAGGGAGTGTAGGATTCCAGAGTTTTAAGGTCGTGGTTAGATTTATCTTAATTACTTTTTTGTATTTGCGGATGTTTACGAGGGGTATAATCACAAGTATGTATTAGTCCAAGTTGGACAGGGATTTAGCATAGGTTCATCCACACAACACTTAACGAATCAATAAATATTAATCAACTATATGAAGCGAAAGCACTTGACAAAATTCCCATGTCTCCTCGAGAACATTTAGTCGCCATAAGCAAAACAACCGTCTTGTCCTTTACTCTCAAAAGGGTTGGGCCACTCGCTGAAATTATTATTACTGTTATTTATTTACTCGCACTTTATTTATCTGCTATATCCGAAACAACCAAAAATATGTTTGCTAGTGTTATAGTGAATTCTCTATCCAACCTGCTTATCAACACCTTCTGCTACTCGTTGGGTTTGACACTCTTATTTATCAAAAGTACTACGATACACACCCTATAATTGTGGGTCATCAACATCCAAAGTATAATTTTCGATCGTGCGGTCACTAGATATTCCCATAGTATAGGAATTATAGTCAACGGCAAGTTCATATATACTTTGCTAAAATACATTACAATTGTTTAGTCTCTTTTAGCAATATCATATACTTGGGCCGGTCCAGTACACTTGTTTTGCTAGACTTTCAATCAAGTCCATAATAGGAAAAAACTTAATCATCTCATAAAGCATAAGCTAATCTAAGATACAAGATCAGGAACTCGTGTTTGTTCTATTTTCACACTCGCGCAAAGATTTTCCTTTCAAAACTCACTTTTCAAGTCGTAGAGAGGTTGTATCATGATGACATAAACCTAATTCTAGACTTGAAGATAAAATAATAACTGAATATTATTATCTCAAGGGCACATCTCCAACAAGCTAGACATACTAAAAAGGTAAGATAAAGATAAACTAACAAAGGCTAGAAGCTGAAATACTATTTTTGTGTTTTTAATTTTTAGAAAAAGCAAACAAGAAAAGAAGACTCCTAAAATTCATGGAAAGCTAGAATATGATACTCCTAAATAATAGCAAGACATCACAGTTGGAATCATCTTCAAATTTATCACAGAAAAAATTCAACACAAGCTAAAATTGAAACTGCGCCCTTAGAAATTGTACAAAAGATATGCACACAAAAATTGCTAAAATAACAAGTCTGTAATCCTAAATTTCTTAAATGGAATCCTATAATTGTAAATATATGTGGATGGGCATGTGCTTAAATTTGTAAATAGATGTGGATGTGTCCTAGATCCATGTGTTTAAATCCATGTGGAACCATCTCACAGAATCGAGGTGAGCCATGAGCGTACACCAAATATAAAGAAAGAAAATAACTCACGGGATGGAATGTAGATTAAAGATCTGAGGCGCGAAGATGCAGGGATGATGACCAGCAGCTGTCGGCTGAGAGGCTTGAAAAGAAAAGATGACAACAAAAACGAGGGGCGGAGATGAGGCCAATACGTGGTGGTGTAGGCGGCGGTTAGCGACGTAGAATGACGACCGTGGAGAGGGGTGATGAGTCCATATTTGGCATGATTTTTCCAATGGTTTTTAATATATTTACACTACAATTTTGGCACTGCTCTATATTGGTTTTGGTTGTTTTTGATATAGCCAATAAATAAAGTGCAGTAAATAATATTGCAGCGAGTGGCCCAATCCTTTTGAGAGCAAAGGACAAGCTGGTTGTGTTAGTTATGACTACCAAACGGTTTCGAGCACACATGGGAATTTCGTCAAGTGCTTTCGCTTTGTTACGGTTTATTAATAGCCATTGGTTCGTGAAGTGTTGTGTGGGTGAACCTATGCTAATGCACCGCCCAACTAGGACTAATACATACTTGTGATTATACCCCTCGTAAGCATCCACAAATACAAGAAAGTAATTAAGATAAATCTAACCACATCATTAAAAATCCGGGATTCTACGCTCCCTTGTGCATTGGTTTCCTAACGGAGGTTTAGGTTTCTGTCACTCCGGCAACCCCACAATTAGTAGCCAAATACA
This sequence comes from Alopecurus myosuroides, assembly GCA_028641055.1. NCBI lineage: Eukaryota > Viridiplantae > Streptophyta > Magnoliopsida > Poales > Poaceae > Alopecurus > Alopecurus myosuroides. The sequence goes on from CM054057.1 coordinate 95,550,747, forward strand.
CAATGCATCCTCCTAGGAAAGGTGAAGTATCATGTAGCCGGCGTTTACATGACACCACTAGAAGAATAACACCACAACTTAAATATTATCATTCATAGTAGGTGGAACTAGAATACCACATTTCATTATAATTATCATATATTGGAGGCAAAGTATCATCAAAGTAAATTTTTTCCTCCATGCTTGGGGGACTAAAAATATCATATTCATCAAGACTAGAGATGTCTACACACGCTTCTATTCTTGTAGACCGTGTTGGGCCTCCAAGTGTAGAGGTTTGTAGAACAGCAGCAAGTTTCCCTTAGGTGGATCACCCAAGGTTTATCGAACTCAGGGAGGTAGAGGTCAAAGATATCCCTCTCAAGCAACCCTGCAATTAAGATACGAGAAGTCTCTTGTGTCCCCAACACACCTAATACAATGTTCAGTTGTATAGGTGCACTAGTTTGGCGAAGAGAGAGTAAATGCAAGTAATATGGATGATAATAAGTGATAATAGCAATCTGAAATAAACATGGCAGCAAGAAAACATGTAGCAGAACAGGCGGAAAACGGTGTCACAATGCTTCGAAATAAGGCCTAGGGATCCTACTTTCACTAGAGGACACTCTCAACAATGATCACACGATTGAATAACTAGATATCTTCTCTTCACTATGCTACTCTTAACCACTCTCCGGTCGAATAACAACACCAATCCATGCGTAGGGCTTTAACAGTACTCCTCAGAGTAAGCACTTTCCCAACTAAGTAACCCCCATGCTATCACCATGGGACCCAGATGGTTCCAAACAAACACCACAATTTCATAGGGTTATCCAACACAAAATATAAATATAATGCTAAACCACACGGTGCACACACTGTCACCTTTACACCGTGATCAAAGCGTTTACGGAGATCTTATAACAAATAATGAACACTAATCATTGCGTAGGGCTGAAAAAAGTATTCCTTAAAGTAAGGATTCCCATGTTTAGTTAACCCCACGCTGTCAATGTGAGCGCCCTAGATGGTACTAGACAAACACCACAATTCGTAGAGGAGACACACACAATGTGCACACTGCCACCTTCACACCGCGGGACAAGGTGACTCCAAAGTTCATATTAATAAAGCACTTGAGTAGAAAAAGATGAAGAGTAACATCTACGAATAAAAATAGACTACAAAACTCATGATCACATATAGATCACACCATGGGAGATAGAGTTGAACCACATAGCTACCGGTAGAGCCCTCATCCCGGGGAAGAACTACTCCCTCCTCATCATAGGAGACAGCAACGGCGATGGAGATGGCGGTGGAGTCGATGGAGATGGTTTCGGGGGCACTTCCCCGTCCCGACAGGGTGCCAGAACAAAGATCTGTCCCCCGAAACTTGTCGGTGGCGGCGGCGGAGCTACGGATGTACTTTGTCGAAAAGGTCAATTCATTTAGGGTTTTCCCTCGGGGGAGTATAAATAGGCGAAAGGGAAAAGGAGGTGGAGCTCTGGGGGGCCCCACACCAGCATGTCGCGCAGCCAGGGGGACCCGCGCCACCCCATGGTGTGGCCACCCTGTGGCCCCCCTCTGGGGCTCTTCGGGACTTCTGGAAGCTTACGGGAGACTTCTGGCTTTCGAATTTTCCAATTCCGAGAATATTTCCAAAACAACTTTTCTGAAACTAAAAACAGCAGAAAACAGGGAACTGGCTCTGTGGCATCTTGTTAATAGGTTAGTCCCGGAAAACATGTAAAAGTGCTATAAAGAAGGGAGAAAACGTGTAGCAATTGGCATAATATCATCATGGAGCATCAGAAATTATAGATACGTTGGAGGCGTATCAAGCATCCCCAAGCTTAGTTCCTACTCGTCCTCGAGTAGGTAAACAATAAAAACAAATAGAACTTTAATAATAAAGCATAGCAATCACTTTGCATAATGAAGAGTATCTCAAATAAAAGATCATGAATAATAATGCAAAGAAAGATATACGTTTGTTTCAAGTATAGAGAAAGCATGGTAAAGTGGTATTTCGCTAGTCCTTAAGAGTGGGACAAAACATAAATGCCAGGACACCTTAAAAGTTCATGAGGAAGACTAGAGCAAATAATTTGAGAAGGAAAAATAGCACATCATGAATCAATTAGTGATGTTTATGGGAAATATGCACATAAAACTCATAATGGCAACAATGCTCTCTCAACTGTGCATAGAGTTAGAAGATGGAGACTCAACATAAAAGTAAAAGAAAGGTACTTCGCGGAGGGAAGTAGGGATCACTCATGTGCTAGAGCTTTTTATTTTATTAAATAGAGGTATTAAAAGTTTGACACTCCTCCCATCCATCTTTCACAAACCATGGCTAACCGAATCCTTGGGTGCCCGCCAACAATCACATACCATGGAGGCGTGTCTATATTTTGGGAGATGTATGCTAATGTCAACGAATGGTAAACAGAAAATACAATACATCACAAGCCAACTAGATTTCACAAGAGCGGCTCCCATATGAAGGACGCAACTGGTGTAGGAGGTCATCCCTCTTTCTCTTTTGTTTACACAATTATGCTTTGACTGATAAATCAGGGGCAAAAATAGTGAAGAGAATTTGTTTGCACTAATTTGGGGCTAGGCACCCCGCTGCCAGCTCTTCTATCAATTGGATAAGCGGATGAAGCCACTAGTTTGGGATGTGAAATCCAATTAACAAGTGAGATAAAGATTCTCTATTGAAGTCCTCATGAGCAAAAACTACAGGAACACAAAACATGAGTAATTTTGAAAGTTTTAAAGGTAGCACATGAGCAATTTACTTTGGAGTGGCAGTCAAATACCACATGTAGGTAGGTATGGTGGACACAATGGGAAAAACTTTGGTTTAAGGGACTTGGATGCACGAGTAGAGGTCATACTCAGTACAGGTGGAGGCTAGCAGAAGACTAGGAGCGACAAAACAAGAGAGCATAAGATCCATAATCATGCATAGCGACATAAACATCATTAATTAAAGCATAAGCGGTATTACAAGTTCAAAAACTATATGGTCATGGACGCTATTCGTGACTGGTTCATAGTCATAAACATGGTGTGAGCATGCGACAAGTCAACCAAATAAAACATTCGAAAGAGAATACCATAAATTTATGCTTTACTATGACAAGAACAACTCATGAATCTTCCAATGGCATATTAAACAATCTCAGCTATTTGAGGATATTCATGCTACTCAATAACCACAAGGTTTTAAAACTAAAATAACATTTAGCATAGCATGAAAAATTTCTAGCCATAGTCTATACAAGCTTCTACTTGCACTGTTAAAAATTCTACCTCAAGCAGCAGTTTCTTTTCCCAACAAGAACCATACAAAATATGTTTTAAAAAAAATTCTCTACATGCTACAGCAAGCAAACATGAGAGTACTAACATAACACTACTAAAACTAACAGCTCTGAATAAGAAATGCATGAAAACAAAGGCTAAACGCAGTACTAGCAAAAAGTGAACACTCACAGAACAATAAGAATGAAAACTAGAGTGTTCTAAGCAATGAAAACGGAGCGTGTCTCTCTCCCACACAAGTGTGCTAGGATCCAACTATTTATTACAGCGAATAAAACCAAATAAACTGAAAACAAAAATAAAAGACACTCCAAGTAAAGCACATAAGATGTGACTGAATAAAAATATAGTTTCACTAGAAGTGACCTGATAATTTGTCGATGAAGAAGGGGATGCCTTGGGCATCCCCAAGCTTAGACGCTTGAGTCTTCTTGGAATTTTCTGGTATGTACCACCGGGGCATCCCCAAGATTAGGATCTTCACTCTTTTTGATCACATCATATCATCCTCTTCTCTTGATCCTTGAAAACTTCCTTCACACCAAACTTCTCACAATCTTCATTAGCAACGTTAGTGTAATCGAAATAATAAATTCACATGGTTCAGTTTCAATACAAGCCTAACACTCATAAACACATTAGCTATTGTCACAACTTCTTTTAAAATTCTTTTTCTCAAAAGAACACCAAAAGAAAGAGATTAAGATGCAAATGCAACTATTGGCAGAAATCTGTCAAAACAGAAAAGCAGGTAAAGATGATTTTTTTCGAAAATCCTCTGTCGCTCAACTCAAAAAGTGGTCAACTAAGAAAAGTTGCGTGTATAGCCCAGTATTATGCACAAAAATCTCAGGTCATTTTGATTTTTTTATACGAATTTAACAGTGGACAGCAGAAATCTGTTTCCTGCGCAGAAATCCAAAATATAGTCTCAACTTTCCACTAGAGGCTTTACTTGGATCAACAAAGACACAAAAGAAAAGATACATCGGGGTTTCTAAGTAAATAGACAACACCCAGGTGCAAAGAAAACAAAAATAAACGACGGAAAACGGGTTAAAAACGGAGAAATAAAACGGGTTGTCTCCCGGAAGCACTTTTCTTTAAAGCCTTTTAAGCTAAGCATGATAATTTGAGAAGATTCTCACATGAGAAATATTAATTGAAGCAAAAGAGAGCATAAATAATAAAATGTAAAACAAATTTAAGTCTAACCCACTTCCTATGAAAAATAATCTTGTATAAAAACAAGTCATGAAAGCACAAAGCAACAAGCATAGGAAAGCAAAATAAGTGCAACTTCAAAATTTTAAATATAAAGAGGGGAAACTTAATACTGTTGAGATGCATAAAATTATGTTTCCCTCTCTCATAATAACTTTCAGTAGCATCATGGATAAAATTAACAATATAACAATAACAAGAAACATTCTTATCATGAGGCACATGCATAAAAGAATTATTACTCTCCACATAAGCATAGTCATTCTTATTAATAGTAGTGGGAGCAAATTCAACAAAATAGCTATCATTATTATTCTCATCACCATAATCATCAAATATAGGAGGAATATTATAATCAGAATTAACTTTCTCCTCAATAGTAGGTGGACTGAAAATAATATATTCATCATTGTAAACAGGTGGAACTAGAATACCACAATCATTATAATCATCATATATTGGAGGCAAAGTATCATCAAAGTAAATTTCTTCCTCAAAATTTGGGGGACTAAAAATATCACATTCATCAAAACTAGCTTCCCCGAGCTTAGACTTTTCCATAGCACTAGCAATAATAGTGTTTAAAGCATTCATACTAATAACATTGCTATTAGCATGCAAATAATGTTCCATAGGTTATTTAATTTTATCTTCAAACACTTCATGTCCTAACTCAAGATAAATATTATAAAGCTCTCTCATATTTTTGTTGTTTTCCGTTAAGCCTAACTAGTGAAAATAAAAACAAGAAACAAAAAGATATAATTGCAGGATCTAAAGGAAATAACTTCGAGCACTCACACCCGAGGATGTGAGTACCTTTTAGCTTACCTCCCCGGCAACGACGCCAGAAAAGAGCTTGATGTATATGCACGCTTCTATTCTTGTACACCGTGTTGGGCATCCGAGTGCAGAGGTTTGTAGAACAGCAACAAGTTTCCCTTAAGTGGATCACCCAAGGTTTATCGAACTCAGGGAGGTAGAGGTCAAAGATATCCCTCTCAAGCAACCCTGCAATTAAGATACGAGAAGTCTCTTGTGTCCCCAACACACCTAATACAATGGTCAGTTGTATAAGTGCACTAGTTCGGCGAAGAGAGAGTAAAATGCAAGTAATATGGATGATAATAAGTGATAATATCAATCCAAAATAAAAATGGCAGCAAGCAAACATGTAGCAGAACAGGCGGAAAACGGTGTTTCAATGCTTGGAAATAAGGCCTAGGGATCCTACTTTCACTAGAGGACACTCTCAACAATGATCACATGATTGAATAACTCAATATCTTCTCTTCACTATGCTACTCTTAACCACTCTCCGGTGGAATAACAACAACAATCCATGCGTAGGGCTTTAACTGCACTCCTCAGAGTAAGCACTTTCCCAACTAAGTAACCCCCATGCTATCACCATGGGACCTAGATGGTTCCACGCAAACACCACATTTTCATAGGGTTATCCAACACAAAATATAAATATAATGCTAAACCACACGGTGCACACACTGTCACCTTTACACCCTGATCAAAGCGTTTACGGAGATCGCATAACAAATAATGAACACTAATCATTGCGTAGGGCTGCAAAAGGCATTCCTTAAAGTAAGCATTCCCATGTATAGTTAACCCCACGCTGTCACTATGAGCGCCTTAGATGGTACTAGGAAAACACCACAATTCATAGAGGAGACACACACGATGTGCACACTGTCACCTTCACACCGCGTGACAAGGTGACTCCAAAGTTCATATTAATAAAGCACTTGAGTAGCAAAAGATAAAGAGTAACATCTATGAATTCAAATAGATTACAAAGCTCATGATCACATATAGATCACACCATGGGGGAGAGAGATGAACCACATAGCTACCGGTAGAGCCCTCATACCCGGGGGAGAACTACTCCCTCCTCATCATGGGAGACAACAGCATCGATGGAGATGGCGGTGGAGTCGATGGAGATGGTTTCGGGGGCACTTCCTCGTCGCGGCAGGGTGCCAGAAGAGAGATCTGTCCCCGAAACTTCTCGGTGGCGGCGGTGGAGATATGGATGTATTTTGTGGAAAAGTTCGATTCATTTAGGATTTTCCCTCGGGGGAGCATAAATAGGCGAAAGGGAAAAGGCGGTGGGGTTCTGGGGGCCCCACACCACCAGGTGGCGCGACTAGGGGGACCCGCGCCACCCCATGGTGTGGCCACCCTGTGGCCCCCCTCGGGGGCTCTTTGGGACTTCTAAGACTTTTGGCTTTCGAATTTTCTAGTTCTAAGAATATTTCCAGAACAACTTTTCTGAAACTAAAAACAGCATAAAACAGGGAACTGGCTCTGTGGCATCTTGTTAATAGGTTATCCCCATAAAACATGTAAAAATGCTATAAAGAAGGGAGAAAATGTGTAGCAAATGGCATAATATCATCATGGAGCATCAGAAATTATAGATACGTTGGAGACGTATCAACTAGCTTCCCCAAGCTTAGACTTTTCAATAGCATTAGCAATAATGGTGTTCAAAGAATTCATACTAATAACATTGCTATCACTATTATGCAAACAAACTTCCATTGGTTTTTTCATTTTCTCTTCAAACACTTCATGTCCTAACTCAAGATAAAGATTATAAAGCTCTCTCATATTTTTGTTGTTTACCATTAATCCTAACTAGTGAAAATAAAAACAAGAAACAAAAAGATATAATTGCAGGATCTAAAAGAAATAATTTCGAGCACTCACACCCGAGGATGTTAGAACCTTTTACCTTACGTCCCCGGCAACAACGCCAGAAAAGAGCTTGATGTCTATGCACGCTTCAATTCTTGTAGACAGTGTTGGGCCTCCAAGTGTAGAGGTTTGTAGAACATCAGCAAGTTTCCCTTAACTGGATCACCCAAGGTTTATCGAACTCAGTGAGGTAGAGGTCAAAGATATCCCTCTCAAGAAACCCTGCAATCAAGATACAAGAAGTCTCTTGTGTCCCCAACACACCCAATATACTTGTCAGGTATATAGGTGCACTAGTTCGGCGAAGAGAGAGTAAAATGCAAGTAATATGGATGATAATAAGTGATAATAGCAATCAGAAGTAAAAATGGCAGCAAGTAAACATGTAGCAGAACAGGCGGAAAATGGTGTTTCAATACTTGGAAATAAGGCCTAGGGATCCTACTTTCACTAGAGGACACTCTCAACAATGATCACATAATTGAATAACTAGATATCCGCTCTTCACTATGCTACTCTTAACCACTCTTCGGTCGAATAACAACACCAATCCATGCGTAGGGCTTTAACAGCACTCCTCAGAGTAACAACAGAATTCCATTCTATCACCATCGGACCCAGATGGTTCCACGCAAACACCACAATTTCATAGGGTTATCCAACACAAAATATAAATATAATGCCAAACCACACGGTGCACACACTGTCACCTTTACACCGTGATCAAAGCGTTTACGGAGATCTCATAACAAATAACGAACACTAATCATTGCGTAGGGCTGCAAAAAGCATTCCTTAAAGTAAGCATTCCCATGTCTAGTTAACCCCACGCTGTCACTATGAGCGCCCTAGATGGTACTATACAAACACCACCATTCATAGAGGAGACACACACGATGTGCACACTGTCACCTTCACATCGCAATCAAAGTGACTCCAAAGTTCATATTAATAAAGCACTTGAGTAGCAAAAGATGAAGAGTAACGTCTACGAATTCAAATAGATTACAAAGCTCATGATCACATATAGATCACACCATGGGAGAGAGAGATGAACCACATAGCTACCGGTAGAGTCCTCAGCCTCGGGGGAGAACCACTCCCTCCTCATCATAGGAGACAATAACGGTGATGGAGATGGCAGTGGAGTCGATGGAGATGGATCTGGGGGCACTTCCCCGTCCCGGCAGGGTGCCAGAACAGAGATCTGTCCCCCCGAAACTTGTCGGTGGTGGCGGCGGAGATACGGATGTATTTTGTGGAAAAGGTCAATGTATCTAGGGTTTATGCCTCGGGGGGAATATATAGGAAAAAGGGCAACGTCGGTGGGTTCCCGAGGGGCCCACACCACTAGCCGGCGTTACCAAGGGGAGCCCGCGCGAGCCTATGGTGTGGGGGCCCTAGGGCCCCCTCCGGGTCTCCTTTGGACTTCCTGGAACCTTCGGGAATTCTAAGACTTCCGGGCTTCGAATTTTCCAATTCCGACAATATTTCCAGAACAACTTTTCTGAAACTAAAAACAACAGAAAAAAGGAAACTGGCTCTGTGGCATCTTGTCAATAGGTTAGTCCGGAAAATCGATAAAAATGACATAAAGAAGGAAGAAAACATGTAGCAATTGGCATAATATCATCATGGAACATCAGAAATTATAGATATGTTGGAGACGTATCAGGCATCACATCTAACAAAGAACAAATCAGTTTAGAAAGCAACTCCCTCTCATATAATCAAACTTAAAACAAGTAGAGGAACAATAATGGTGCTAAAAGTAAATCAAAATTGGTAAAGGCAAACTTCGTTCTTGGTCAGAGAACAATTAACAATGTACTTATTTTTTTATCAGAGTCTTTATACTAGAGCTATATTGCAGAGTTTATCATGCTCAATTATAACGGTCTCTTTGCAGACATTGGTAACTTTCAAAGTGGTATTCAAACAGATAAAAGCATTTGTAGAAACAAGGAAGAATAAAGAACATGATAGAGTAAATCAACATGTAGCTGGATGAATCACAACAACTCAAAAGCTTTCTTAAGACAGAAGGAAATAAGTTTACTGACTCAACATAAATGTAAAAGATAGGCCCTTCACAGAGGGAAGCATGGATCAGTCATGTGCTAGAGCTTTTTATTTAATAAAACAGAGTTATAAAATGGGTGAAACTCCTCCCAACCTTTCTTACACAAACCATGGCTAACCGAATCGTCGGGTGCCTGCCAGCAATCACATACCGTTGAGCACTGTCTAAATTTTGAGAGGTGTGTCTGTCTATGTCAATGAATAGAAAACAGAAAATACAGTACATCACAAGCCAACTAGACTCACAAGAGAGGATCCCATTGAAGGACACAACTGGTATAGAAGGTCATCCCTCTTTCTCTTTTGTTTACACAATTATGCTTTGACTGATAAACCAGGGAAAAAAATAGTGAAGATAATTTGTATTATTATTTGGGGCTGGGAACCCCGCTGCCATCTCTTCTAGCATTTGGATAAGAGGATGAAGCCACTAGTCCAGGTCTGTGAAGTCCAATCAACAACCGAGATAAAGATTCTCTATTTGCGTCCTCATGAGCTAACACAGGAACACAAAACAGGGATAATTTTGAAGGTTTTAAAGGTAGTACATGTGAATTTTCTTGGAGTGGCGGTGAAATACCACATATAGGTAGGTATGGTGGACACAAATGCAAGGTTTTGGGCTCAAGGTTTGGATGCACGAGAAGCATTCCCTCTCAGTACAGGTTTTTGGCTAGCAAGCATAAGAATTGAAGTAAAACAAACAAAAACATATATGATAAAGCCAATCATGCAATCTTCCTTGAAGGTGCAAACAAACTTATTTGAGAATACTAAGCTTATGAGCTAACAAGAAAGAAAGATCATGAAATAATATATCTACATGAAACTCCCTCTTTTCTACTTAAGTCTCAACGTATTGTTGCTACTGACCAATGCTAAGTTTGCCAAAACCAACTAGATTATCTTGAAACTCAAATTGATACCAATACTAATAACAAGATCAATCACATAAAAAAATTGCAAACTAAAATAAAGTATAACAAGTAGATGATGAAACTTCTCATTAATATTTCATTACGGCAACTCAAACCAAGGGATACAATGATAACCAACTAAGGAGTGGCACTTCCATACTGCAAACCATACTATATGATATTTTCTCTACTCATGATATGACTCTACTAAAAAGGTAAAAGAGTGAAAGATAAAGGTGATACCGCGGCACTCCCCCAAGCTTGGAGCAAACCAAGGGGATACCAATACCAATGACGAATCAATTCTTCGGTGGTGCTGGTGAATCCTTCGCGATGAGCTTATCAATTGATTCCTTCAAATCTTCCATTGCGTACATAAGCATACGCGTTGCCTCTGTATTGAGCTCAGTTTGGTTTGCGTGCTTGTTAGACGGTGAATCCCAGCCATACAGATCTTCCTTGGGTCGAGAGCTTCCTTGTCCTGGGACTGGTGTCCTTGAAGCTAAACAGTGACGTGGGCCCTTCCCTCCAGTGGTCATCCTCGTTGTTTTCTTGCGAGGTTTTGCAACCACTCCAATGCTTGCGATGGTAACACATGGATGCACTCGTGGGTTTTCTTCTACATCTCCTTCAGCTCCACTATCAGTCTCCTTCTTCGGCTTCCGATCTTGGAGATCATCTTCCTTCGGTCGTTTCCCTTTGTTGTTGTTGGTGGATACCATGGTGCTTCTAAAACTGAAAACAAATCCTGGAAGAAACAACTCGAAACAGAAACACGATGGGAACACGATATACAGACCTCGGGGATCCGGGGGTTATATAGCAAAAATATGTGTAATAAAAGGAAATTCCAGGTCGAAAACGAGTCGGAGAGGGGCTCCGGGGCGTCTACACCATAGGGTGGTGCGGCCAAGGGTGGGCCCGCGACCCCACATGGTGTGGTGCCTCCAAGCCTTCTCCAACTCCTCTTTGGCTCGGTATTTTTCATATTTTCCAAAAATCAATAATTTATAACTGAAAAAATAATCCGCGAACTTTTTCTTAACAAAATTGTTACCTATTCCAAAACAGACTCTGCAGATTCTAGAATCTTCCCTCCGATAAATTTCTCTCGAGTCATTACTTTAATAACATCGACATCTTCATCATAAGAATTCCCAGAAATATAATGTTTGAGTCTTTGCCCATTTACCACTTCTGTAGTGTTATCTTTGAGGGAAGGAATTTGGATTGCCCCTGAACGATACACTTCTTCAATAATATAAGGTCCTTCCCATTTTGAGAGTAATTTTCCTGCAAAAAATCTGAGACGAGACCGATACAATAGAACTTTCTCACCAACATGAAACTCTCTTTTAAGTATTCTTTTATCATGCCATTGTTTAACTCTCTCTTTAAAGAGCTTGGCATTTTCATAAGCTTCACATCTCCATTCATCTAAATGATTCAAATCAAGCATTCTTTTCTTACCAGCAAGTTTAAAATCTTTAGTTAATTCTTTCACTGCCCAATAAGCTTTGTGTTCTAATTATAAAGGCAAGTGACAAGCTTTTCCATAAACCATTTTATAGGGAGACATACCCATAGGATTTTTATAAGCAGTTCTATAAGCCCATAAAGCATCATTCAACTTATCTGACCAATTCTTCCTAGATTTATTAATAATCTTTTGCAAGATAGATTTAATTTCTCTATTTGATAATTCTACTTTCCCACTGGCTTGAGGATGACAATCCGAGGCAATTCTATGATTAAAATCATATTTAGTAAGGGTTTTGCTAAAACCACCATGAATAAAATGAGAATCTCCATTAGTCATAAGATATCTAGGCACACCAAACCTAGGGAAAATAACATCTTTAAGCATTTTTAAGGAGGTTTCTCCATCAGCACTTGTCGGGGGGTTACCCCCCGAGTAGGGGTAAGGCAAGTGCTAAAGGCAAGGTCAAGGTGCTTTTTGACCGGGTAGATGGCTACCCGGTACTTGCTACCCGGTAGGTTTCTATCCGGCCGTACCCACCTATGGCCAAGAGGAGAAATCAAGGAAGTTATGTTCGTCCGAGTAGAGGAGTTGGTCCGAGTAGAGGGAGTGCTTTCCTACTCGGGCCAGAAGTCAATGGAGTCGTTCTGACAAGGGATCCCGCGTATCCTGCGTCCGTACCGGCGTGCGGTTCAACTTACGGACTGCGTGATTATCCGTGCTACGGCGTGGCTACAGTGCGGTAGGCGCCTGTCAAGTCCTGTCACTGACAGAGGGGACATGACAGGTCTAGGGGCCTACCCTATCTCACTGACAAGGTGGACAGGTCCCATCTCCGAACGGCGCGACGACTTCCCGCACCCGTGTCAGCGAGAAGCCGGAAGTGTGCTCTGTTCTGAAGTGCGCCTGTCCCATCGGTCGTACCTTATAGTCTTTTTCTATTCGGCTGGGCACCAGTATATAAGGTGCCCTACCTCCTCCTGCGAGAGGTTCGACACTTGACGTTGCCTTACGATCCATAGCGTTGCTTCACTTCACATAGAGAGAACAAGAGAGCAGAGAGTGGCTACTCGGCTGAAGGCCTGATTTGTACTGTGGCTACTCGGTAAACACACACATAGAGAGAAAGGCAGGAGTAGGGGTGTTACCTCCACACGAGGGCCCTGAACCTGGGTAAGATCGTGTTGTTTGCAGTGCTTGAGACATCCTACACGCGGCTACTCGCCGTGTGATCCCTCCCCGAGCACCTCCAGCGTCCATCGGCCCCAACCTTTAGCCATCCTATGGCATCTGCCGTGATACCACCACGACAGTTGGCGCCCACCGTGGGGCTACCAGCGGCGCTGGCTGGAGTCCATGTTCGGACGGGACTCATTTCTTCTACGGGGGAGCGCGTGGTTTGTGGCCTTGTCCATAGATTCGGCTCCTTCGACTTTGTCACCGACAACGCCAGAGATTTCGGCGGTAGACCCATGCCGGCAGGCGGCTCGGTGCTCTCCTTCGGCACGCACCTGGTCTACGTTGCCACCACCGTCATCCGCGAGTTCCCAGAGGTGGTGCTCGTCGCGGAAGATCCTCCTGCTGTGCTCGCTGCCCGCGGGAAGCAAACTGACTGCTCTGCGGACAGCGTGGAGGTGATGATGACAGGCCCGACTACCGATGCTGGGAAGGGCGCGGCCGCTACTGCGGGAGTCATCGAGGAGCCTGCTGGCCCAAGTGCTGCCCAGAAGGTTCACAAGCCCTACGAGGCGCCTCACAACATTCCGGGTTACATACCTCCTTCCACGACAACGACGATACCGGCATCCGCTGTGCGGATGGGCATGCCGCCTCCCACCGAGCTTGAGCTCATGACCATGAGGGCGCAACTCGACCAGCAGCATCAAGCGCTGCTCGCGGAGCACCTGGAGCTGGAGAAGGTTAGGCTTGAGCTTAACCTAGACCAAAATGAGTACAACAGAGCCCACGGCTTTACTCCTGTTGTTAGGAAGCCTAGCAAGCTAGGCGCTACTCGTCGCAACTTAGGCGCTAAGATGGCAGTAGTTGGTGGGGCCGCTAGCCAGTCTGCTAGTTTAAACACTGCTACGAGGCCCAAATACAGTACCCCCGCCAAAACACTTAGGGCTGCAGAGGCTGTGGCTGCTGAGTTGCCAAATCTCGCCGGCGACGCGCGCGCTAGGAAGCAGGAGAGGCTCAATGAGCTAGTGCTAGAAGCTGCTAGGCAGAATGAGGAGTTCCGGAAAGCCAATCCGGGTGCTGGCGCTTCTCAGATTGTGCACTCGTGTGTGGTCAGATCTACAGATCAGGCTTCATCGCCGCTTCCCGACCGCGAGAGGGACCAGAGTGTGCACTCTGGGAAGAGTAGACAGATGCAGGTGTACGACCCGGTTGTCGCCACAAAACAGCATGCTGTGCCGCGGCAGTCCGGTCAGAAACACAACTCTGCAGGAGCAGGCTATCAAGCCCATAAAGCTCATAGCAAGAGGCAAGAGGGGGAACGTGCAGGACCTTCTCGGCATCCTGCCGCACAGCCTACTCGGCAGAGGACGCAGCAGGCAGCTGCAGCACAGCCGCGTGCGGCTGCGCCAGCAGCCAACCCGGTGGTGCAGCCTGTAGTTGCGCAGGAGAACAGATATGATGATGGCTACTCGGCGATGGGGCTAGCCGGCTATGCTGACCCAAGAGATGTCACTGACCGTCCTGGTGACCGCATGTTGGAGCCCAGTGATGCAAGGTACAAGCTGGACCGTATCAATCAGTCTGCTCAGCTCGAGAACAAGGGGCCGCCTGGCCCAGATTGTTTTGGTCGCCGCATCATGGAGGATCCCTCTGTGAACCATTTCCAGCTGGCTAGGGGGGCCAAGTGCTATGATGGCAGCACCAAGCCGGAAAATTGGCTGAGTGACTATGTTACCGCTGTGCATATCGCAGGTGGCAATCGGAGATGGGATGTGCGGTACATTCCGCAAATGCTAGAGGGTCCAGCTCGGACTTGGCTCAACAACCTGCCCAAGGACAGTATCAACTGCTGGCTAGACTTCTCGGAATCCTTCATCAGCAACTTCACCAGCACGTACAAGAGGCCGAATAGGCCGCAGCAACTATCCGTTTGCAAGCAGCGGGAAGAGGAGACTGACCGCGAGTATCTTACTCGGTGGAGTACTTTGAGGAACACCTGTGAAGGTGTGAATGAGGCCCAGGCCATCACTTGGTTTGCTCAGGGCTGCAAGCATGGCAGCATGTTGTGGCAGAAGCTGCAGCGCGAGATGCCGAGTACGCTCGCCGAGACGATCAAGATTGCAGATATGTATGCGCTCGGCGACCCAACTCAGCCTCTGCTCGATTCTCCTGAGCCGAGAAGGAACTACAACAACAACAACAAGCGCAATGATTTCCGCAACAAGCGCAGAGGTGACCGGATTGATACTCGGTATGATCCCGAGGAGGTGAATGCTGTGACTACGGCTGTTGGGAGTAGCCAAAGGCAAAAAACTGCTGGAGCCCAGTACGGGCAAAACCAGAATCAGGGCCAAGGCATCAAGAAGCCGTACAATGCTCCCCAGCAGGGTAGCGGCAACCCGGATCCAGCTCCGAGTTTCATCTTTGAGAACATCAAGGTTGGACCGTGTAGCTTCCATACTCGGCATCCGGGTAGACCAGCCAACCACACTACTCGGCAGTGCAGCTGGTGGGACCAAATCAAGAATGAGGACCTGCCCCCTTCTCCTCCTCTGCCACTCTCGGGAGCCAATGTGCAGCCTGTTCGGGCAGCTGCTCCCAGGCCAGCAGTGTTCCCGAGAAGGGAGAACGTGAACCAAGTGGCTCAGGGAGCCAACCACAACTACAACAACGGCAACCACAACTTCAACAACAACAACGGCAACCGCAACTTCAATAACAACAATCGCAACTACAACAACAACAACAACAGGAACTACAACAACAACAACAACGGCAACAATGGTGGGGAAGACCGCAACCAGTACCATGAACACCACGAGAGCTACATGATCTTCATCACCGAGCCCTCCGACAAGCAGTCACTGCACATGCGTGCAATGGAGGTCAATGTTGTGATCCCTGCTGTGCCTCACTACCAGCACTGGTGCAACCAAGAGATAACGTGGTCCAGAGCTGATCATCCTAGGGTGATGCCCAACCCGGGTAGCTACACTTTGGTGGTGGATCCCACCTTCTTGGGTACTCATAAGAATGTCAGGTTCAGCAAGGTCCTGATAGACAACGGCAGCAGCATCAACATCATGTACAGAGACACACTGGCGAAGCTCCGAATGGCCGAGAACATGTTGCTACCCAGCAGGACCACATTCCATGGCATTGTGCCGGGAGTATCTTGTGCTCCGATCGGCCGCATCTGGGTGGATGTTCTATTTGGTAACAGGGAGAACTGCCGCACTGAGAGCTTGCAGTTTGAGGTAGTTGATCTTCAGAGCCCCTACCATGCTCTACTCGGTAGGCCTGCCCTCAGCAAGTTCATGGCCTCTACCCACGCTGCGTACCTGAAGATGAAGATCCCTGGTCCCAATGGAGTCATCACCATCTCGGGTGATTACAAGAGGTCTTTGGAGTGCGCATCTGCTAGTTTTCAGCTGGCGGAATGGCTATGGCGCAAGCAGCGCAAGGTGGTGCGCCTGGCATGCCGAGTTCCCAGTACGGGACTGCGTTCCAGGCGTCCCAGGAGACAAAGAAGGTCCAGGTTGACCCTGAGTTCCCAGACCGTGTTGCCATCATTGGCGCCGGGTTGGGAGAGAAATAGGAAAGCGAGCTCATCCACTTCCTCCGTGAGAATCGGGACGTCTTTGCCTGGTCCAATGAGGATTTGCCGGGTGTCCCGAGGGAGTTGGTTGAGCACTCGCTACATGTGCGGCCTGACGCCAAGCCGGTTAAGCAGGCTATGCGCCGCTTTGGTGATGACAGAAGGAAGGCAATCGGTGATCAGATCACCAAGTTGCTGATAAGCAACTTTATCATGGAAGTGTTGCATCCGGACTGGCTAGCCAACCCGGTGATAGTTGAGAAGAAGAAGGAGGACCCCAAGGCCGATACCGCATGGCGTATGTGCATGGACTACACCGACCTGAACAAGGCCTGCCCCAAGGATACATTTCCGCTACCCCGCATAGATCATGTGATCGATTCCACTGCTGGTTGTGAGTTTCTGTCTTTCATAGATGCCTACTCTGGTTTTCATTAGATAGCTCTCAACCCTGCTGATCAAATAAAGACGGCATTTATTACCCCGTACGGGGCTTATTACTATCGTGTCATGTGCTTTGGGTTGCGGAATGCTGGGGCTACCTATCAGAGATGCATGCAGAAATGCTTGCATGATCAAATTGGCAAAAATATGCAGGTGCACGTAGATGACATTGTCATCAAAACAAATAAAACACATACTCTGCTTAGTGACATTGAGGAAACATTTGCCAACTTGCGCAAGTATAAGATGAAGCTGAACCCGACTAAATGCACCTTTGGCGTCCCGGCTGGCAAGCTACTCGGCTTCTTGGTATCCAGTCGGGGCATTGAGGCCAATCCTTCAAAGATAAAAGCTATAGAGAGCATGTCTTTGCCGAGATCACTGAAGGATGTGCAGAAATTCACTGGTTGCTTGGCTTCTCTGAGCCGCTTCCTGGGCAGAATGGGCGAGAAGGCCTTGCCTCTGTATCAATTGATGAAGAAGAGTGACAAGTTTGTCTGGACACCGCAAGCTGATATAGCATTCAAGGAATTGAAAGCCATGCTGGGTAGCGCTCCCATCTTGGCTAGTCCGCTACCCAAGTAGCCAATGTTGTTGTACATTGCTGCAACTAACCGAGTAGTCAGTGTGGTGATTGTGGTGGAAAGAGAAGAAGAAGGCAAGACTGTGCAGCGGCCAGTATACTATCTCAGTGAGGTGTTATCCAGCTCCAAGCAGAACTACCCGCATTACCAGAAGATGACTTACGGCGTGTACCTGGGCGCCAAGAAGCTGAAGCACTATTTCCAAGAGCATCCCATCACAGTGGTGAGTTCTGCTCCCATCTCGGACATCATGGGCAACGAGGAAGCAAGTGGCAGAGTAGCCAAGTGGGCGATTGAGCTAGCCGCGTACGCTCCTTCGTACGCAAGACGAGAAGCCATCAAGTCACAAATCTTAGCGGATTTTCTGGTGGATTGGGCTGAGGTGCAGTATGAGCCTCCTTCGCCAGTAGCTAACTACTGGAAGATGCATTTTGATGGCTCCAAAGTGAAGGAAGGCCTTGGTGCTGGCGTGGTGCTCACGTCACCCAAGCGAGATCAACTCAAGTATGTGCTGTAGATCCATTTCAAGGCATCCAACAATGTAGCAGAGTACGAGGCCGTGTTACACGACTTGAAGGTGGCCAAGGAGGTTGGCGTGCAGCGCATCATCTGTTATGGCGACTCGGATTTAGTGGTGCAGCAGGTATCCGACACCTGGGATGCTCTGGATGCCAAAATGGCTTCATATCGGTTTCTGGTGCAAACCATGACTGGTTTCTTTGAAGGATGCGAGTTCCAACATATACACCGAGCAGAGAATGACGCAGCTGATGAGTTGTCCAAGTTGGGGTCTTCTCGGCAATACATCCCGGCTGGGATTGCCTTGGAGCATTTGAGAAAGCCATCTATCAAGCCATCCCCCAACTCGGAGTCTATATTCGTTCCTTCTCTGCCAGGCGAGGAAGCTGTTCCCATGGAGATTGACTGGGAGGCTACGAAAGAGAACCCGGGGACTGCCGTCTCCAACCCGGGGACTGGCGCCTGCAACCCGGGGACTGTCCCTTCTTACTCGGGGACTGCCCCTCCCAACTCGGGGACTATCGCATTCATCGAGGGGGTAATTTCCGAGTACTCGGGGACTCGTGACCTTGTTCTCAACTCAGAAGAGGAAGTGGTGGCTGATCCAATGGAAGTGGACGAACCAGTGTTTCCCACGCGGGAGACACCGAGTTGGGCTATGCCCATATTATCCTTTCTCAAGGACAACACCTTGCCGAGTGATGAGGTTATCGCGAGGCAAGTTCAGAGAAGATCCAAGGGCTATACTGTCTTCAGAGATGTGCTGCATAGAAGGAGTCCTACTAGCGTACTGCAACGCTGTGTTGAGCCATAGGAAGGAGAAGAAATTCTGGTGGAGATCCATCAAGGGGAATGCGGGCATCACGCCTCTTCTCGGAATCTGGTCAACAAGGCTTTTCGGCATGGCTTCTTTTGGCTCACTGCCTTGAAGCAAGCTGAAGACATTGTGAGAAAGTGCAACGGCTGCCAAAGATTTGCAAGTAAGATTCATATGCCAGCTTCCGAGTTGAAAACCATTCCTATTACTTGGCCATTTGTTGTTTGGTGGCTCGATATGGTGGGTCCTTTCAAGCCGGCTAGAGGTAACATGACTCACATCCTGGTCATGGTTGACAAGTTCACCAAGTGGATTGAGGTGAAGCCTATTCGGAAGTGTGATGGAGCCACAGCTGTGAGTTTTCTGAAGGATGTGATCCTAAGATATGGCTACCCGCACAACATCATTACTGATAATAGTACAAACTTTGCTGAGGGTGCTTTTGCGAGATTGTGCAAGGAGAAGCGGATCTGGCTAGATGTTACATCTGTTGCGCATCCCGCTTCCAATGGGCAAGTTGAAAGAGCAAATGGCATGGTGCTATCCGGCATAAAGCCAAGGCTGATTGAGCCACTGCTGAAAACACCTGGGTGTTGGCTAGACGAGTTGCCAGCAGTGTTGTGGAGTCTAAGGACTACTCCTAACCGGTCAACCAGCTACACACCATTCTTCCTGGTATATGGAGCTGAGGCCGTGTTGCCCACTGACCTAGAGCATGACTCGCCCCGAGTAACCCTCTACACTGAGGCGGAGGCGAGAGAAGCTCGAGAAAATGACGTTGACCTGCTAGAAGAAGCAAGAGAGCTAACTCTATCACGTTCAGCTGTTTACCAGCAAAACTTGAGGCGTTATCATAGCCGGAAAGTGAACCAAGGGTTTTCCGAGAAGGAGACATGGTCCTTAGGCTCGTGCAGCGCACAGCCGGGATGCACAAGCTATCCCCTCCGTGGGAAGGGCCTTTCATTGTGAGCAAGGCTCTGCACAATGATGCATACTATCTAGTTGACGTACATGCACCCAGAAAAACAGGCCGGATAGAGCAGGAGAGGAATCTAAGCGCCCCTGGAATGTAGCTCTACTCTGCCGTTTTCATTCATGAGCAAAAAGTTGTATGTATCCCTTCAACCGAGTTAAATTTCGAGTAGGCACTCCGAATTCAAACTCGGGGACTGCCCTTGTCCAAATCTGTTCTGTGTTGTTCTACTCTGTTTTACCTTTGTCTACTCGGTTGCTCTACTTAGAATTTCATAAGTGTATTTAGTAATGTGTTTAAACCTAAGGGCCAACTCTACAGAGTAGAAGAAGAAAAGAATTCAGAGTAGAAGAGTTTAAACCTAAGGTCCAACTCGGTTTCCTCGTCTTCGTCCAGCTCGGGATCCTCTGCAGAGTAGAAGAAGAAAGGAATTCAGAAACAGAAAAGGAAATCAGAGTGCGCTACTCGCGATCAGAGAGGTGAACTTAGTCACCTTCTCCATCCTCGGACCAGTCCCGAATAGACGCATCAACTCGGGGCTTAGCAGGCTGATTGGCGTGAGGGATGCAGAGGGAGTCTTGAGTGTCGTAGGCGGTGACGTCGTCCTCAGTTTTGTCCTCGTGCCAATTGGCCTCGAAGACCTCAGTGTCTTCTTCCCGCTGGCGATCGATGTGCTGTGGAGGCAAACGTGGAGCACAATGAGTTGGGTTCTCGACTAGGGAATTCTACTCGGGTTAGCGTGCAAACACTAAGCACATAAAGCTAAGGAATTCTACTCGGGTTAGCGTGCAAACACTAAGCACATAAAGCTAAGGAGTTTTACTCGGGATAGCATGCAAACACAAAGCATATTAAGCTAAGGATTCCTACTCGGAACAGCATGCAAATACAAAGCATATTCGACTGAGTAATCCTGCCCGGCAAGGCATGCAAACACAAAGCATATAGAGCCAAAAGGATATCTGTGATGTCCTACTCGGTGCAGCATGCAAAGGTTAAGCATATAAAGCTGAGAAGCCACCTACTCGGTATCAAAGTGCAGAAACAAAGCAAAGAAGGCTAACCTATCCGATGGGCTTGAGGCGGCTATACGGCTCAAAGCCATACATCCAGGTGTCGGAGAGCGAGGTCTGCATGATGGATCTGGCCCAGATGGCCACCTCGGCTTTTCTGAGCTCGAAGGTGGTTGTCCTTGTGTAGTCTCAGCTTCCTCCCATGTGGCACATCTTGTGCGAGCGACGCTGGAGCCGGAGTACTCGGCGTGAAATCCAGCACGCGATGGGGTCGTCCCTGCGAAACCCCTCCTCGAGCAACTCGGCCAGGTGTCTCTCAACCTGGACGACATCCTCGATGGTGCTCTTGGGGTGGTATCCCCAGTTCTGTTGAGTTGGCCTTGCGTTCTTGAACTTTGGAAGCCCTATCCGGTCCTGGATCGGCTTCCCCTCTTCTGTGGCGACATTCTTCACATACAGGAAACCGCGCTGCCACTTGTGCACGGTTTCCAGTCCCTTAACCCGCGGGTGATGGCCAGTCGTGCGCTGCAACATCATGGCGCATCCCGTCTGGGTCATCGAGCGGGCGCTCTCGGTGTTCCCCGGATTGGGAATACTCTACTTTCGAAAGAAGAAATACCTGTCCCAGGTATGGATGGTTGGGTAGACGCCTAAGAAGGCTTCGCACACTACAGCGTGGATGGATAGCATGACAAGAGCGTTGGGTGGAAGGTGATGCGGCTGGAGGCCAAAATGTTGGAGGAATTTGGAGAAGAATTCGGAGATGGGAAGGCCGAAGCCGCGCTTGAAGTGGGATAGCAAGACGACGTACTCGCCCTCCTCAGGTTGGGGGATGATTTCGGTACCTGGTGGCCTGCAAACGACGCCGGGAGGGACGCGGCGCGTGTTGACAAGCCACTGGCAGTCTTCCGCCGTGACTTCAGATCCCTCCCAGCCGGCGCGGGCTGCCGCATCGTCATCTCCGCGAGGAGCCATGGAAGCGGAAGAAATTGTGGGAGATGGAAGGTGGAATCGAGCGGAGGCGCTTCTCTTTGCCTTTCTTGCGGCGCGTGTTGCAGCGGCGCATCAAGTGGTTGCGGTGGCGGTGTGCTCGACGGCGGCGGAGAGGCGAGGGGGCGCGGGATTGGAAAGAGTAGGAAAGAGGAGAAGGGAGCGTCGAGGGGGTATTTATCTCACCCACTCGACTTACCGTTACCAGAGGATTAATCATGGCATTGATCGTGTGCAGAGATCGTGCGGCGTGGGTTGCGCAACCGTTAGAAACGCACACAGCGCATATCGCGCGCGTAACGGGCGCAGTTAATCCCACGTCGAGATTGTGGGCACTTGAGTACGGTTGAGGTGACTTGACAGGCTAGTGGGCCAGGGTTGCAGTTATTGGCGCGTGGCCTGCCGTATCCCAGGCACCGAGGCGTCGGGGGCACATGGGTGTGACACGTACCCCGTAGCAACACGGAGAGGTGGATTCGCTCTGATTCAGCGGGAGTGAGTTCGAAATTTCACTAAGTAATTTTACTCGGCAGCTCAAGAGAGAAATTGCTCTACTCAGCTACCAGGAAGGTTGTCTCGTAAGCACAGTTGAAGAGATTTGAGAAGGAGTTACTGGTTCAAGTTGGAGTGCAACTCGGCGTTCAAGAAGACATTTTGGTTTTAAAGCTGGCAGGGCCCAGTGAACAAGTTCGCATGACTCTACCAGCTTCGGGGACTAATGTCGGGGGGGTTACCCCCGAGTAGGGGTAAGGCAAGTGCTAAAGTCAAGTTCAAGGTGCTGTTTGGCC
The DNA here is from genome assembly GCA_028641055.1 of Alopecurus myosuroides. Classification (NCBI taxonomy): domain Eukaryota; kingdom Viridiplantae; phylum Streptophyta; class Magnoliopsida; order Poales; family Poaceae; genus Alopecurus; species Alopecurus myosuroides. Next base: position 95,573,400 of record CM054057.1, read on the forward strand.
AGGTAGATGGCTACCCGGTACTTGCTACCCGGTAGGTTTCTATCCGGTCGTACCCACCTATGGCCAAGAGGAGAAATCAAGGAACTTATGTTCGTCCGAGTAGAGGAGTTGGTCCGAGTAGAGGGAGTGCTTTCCTACTCGGGCCAGAAGTCAATGGAGCTGTTCTGACAAGGGATCCCGCGTATCCTGCGTCCTTACCGGCGTGCGGTTCAACTTACGGAGCGCGTGATTATCCGCGCTACGGCGTGGCTACAGTGCGGTAGGCGCCTGTCAAGTCCTGTCACTGACAGAGGGGACATGACAGGTCTAGGGGCCTACCCTATCTCACTGACAAGGTGGACAGGTCCCATCTCCGAACGGCGCGACGACTTCCCGCACCCATGTCAGCGAGAAGCCGGAAGCGTGCTTTGTTCTACAGTGCGCCTATCCCATCGGTCGTACCTTATAGTCTTTTTCTATTCGGTTGGGCACCAGTATATAAGGTGCCCTGCCTCCTCCTGCGAGAGGTTCGACACTTGACGTTGCCTTACGATCCATAGTGTTGCTTCACTTCACATAGAGAGAACTAGAGAGCAGAGAGTGGCTACTCGGCTGAAGGCCTGATTTGTACTGTGGCTACTCGGTAAACACACATATAGATAGAAAGGTAGGAGTAGGGGTGTTACCTCCACACGAGGGCCCTGAACCTGGGTAAGATCGTGTTGTTTGCAGTGCTTGAGACATCCTACACGCGGCTACTCGTCGTGTGATCCCTCCCCGAGCACCTCCAGCGTCCATCGGCCCCAACCTTTAGCCATCCTATGGCATCTGCCGTGATACCACCACGACAGCACTTTTAGTAACATAATGAAGTATATGTGTATCTCCATTAGTCATAGCTTCTACCCATTTAGTAACACCAAACCTAGGGAAAATGATAATCTCCATTAGTCATAGCTTCTACCCATTTAGTAACATAATCAACAACAACAAGCATATGTGTATAGCCATTTGAAGGAGGAAAATGACCCATAAAGTCAAATCCCCAACAATCAAAAGGTCCAATAACAAGAGAATAACTCATAGGCATTTCATGGCGTCTAGAAATATTTCCTACTCTTTGACATTCATCACGAGATAAATAAATTTACGTGCATATTTAAAGAGAGTAGGCCAATAGAAACCTGATTGTAGAACCTTCTGTGCGGTTCTATCTCCAGCATGATGTCCTCCATAAGCACTACTATGGCACTACTTCAATATTTCATGTTGCTCGTGGTTTGGAACACATCTTCTCATAATACCATCTACTCATTCTTTATATAAATGTGGGTCATCACAAAAATAATGCCTCAAATCATAGAAGAATTTTCTTCTTTGTTGAACTATAAATGTTGGAGGCAAATACTTCGAAACAATAAAGTTAGCATAATCAACATACCATGGAATATCTTGGGGTTTTAACTTTATTGCAACCAACTGTTCATTTGGAAAACTATCATTAACAGGAAGAGGGTCAAAAGTAATGTTTTCCAATCTAGACAAGTTATCAGCAACAGGATTTTCAGCACCCTTCCTATCCACAATATGCAAATCAAACTCTTGTAAAAGAAATACCCATCTAATAAGCCTAGGCTTAGCACCTTTCTTTTCCATAAGGTATCTAATAGCAGCATGATCAGTATGAATAGTAACCTTTGAGTCAACAATATAAGGCCTAAACTTATGACATGCAAAAACTACAGCTAAGAACTCTTTTTTGGTAGTGGCATAATTCTTTTGGGCATCACCAAGAGTTTTACTAGCATGATGAATAACATTCAACTTCTTATCTATGCGCTGTCCAAGAACATCACCTACCACAAAATCACTAGCATCACACATAATTTCAAAAGGTAAGTTCCAATCAGGTGGTTGAACAATAGAAGCAGTAGTTAAAGCCTTCTTTAAAGTTTCAAAAGCTTCCTTACAATCATCATCAAAAACAAATGGTACATCTTTTTGAAGAAGATTAGTAAGAGGCTTTGATATTTTAGAGAAATCTTTAATAAACCTCCTATAAAAACCATCATGACCAAGAACACTACAAATACCTTTAACATCCCTGGGACAGGGCATTTTCTCTATGGCTCCACTTTAGCTCTGTCAACTTCAATACCTCTTTCAGAAATTTTATGTCCAAGAACAATTCCTTCATTAACCGTAAAGTGGCATTTCTCGCAATTAAGAACAAGATTAGTTTCCTCACATCTTTGCAAAACTTTATCAAGGTTGTGCAAAAAATTATCAAAAGAAGTTCCATGGACGGAGAAATCATCCATGAATACTTCCACAATTTCTTCACAAAAACCATGAAAAATAGCAGAAATGAATCTTTGAAAAGTAACAGGAGCATTACACAAACCAAAAGGCCTACGTCTATAAGCATAAGTACCATAAGGACAAGTAAAGGTTGTTTTCTCTTGATCTTGCTTCCTAACAACAATTTGAGAAAACCCAGAATAACCATCAAGAAAGAAAAAAATGAGTTTTCTTAGACAATCTCTCAAGCATTTGATCAATAAAGGGCAAATGATAATGATCTTTCTTAGTAACTTTATTAACCTTTCTAAAATCAATGGAGATTCTATAACCAACTACTACTCTTTGTGGAATGAGCTCATTGTTTTCATTAGGTACAACAGTCATTGCCCCCTTCTTAGGGACACAATGCACATGGCTCACCCATCTACTGTCAGCAATAGGAAAAATAATACCAGCATCAAGAAGTTTTAATACCTCATTTCTGACAAATTCCTTCATCTTACGAATTAAACAGCGTTGATGTTCAACTACTGGCTTTGCATCAGGTTCAATATTAATAGCATGCTGACATATAGTAGAAGAAATTCCCATCAAATCATCAAGAGTATATCCAATAGCTCCACGGTGTTTCTTTAGAACTCCCAATAATCTTTCCTCTTCTTCACCTGAAATTTTAGCACTAATAATAACATGATACATTTTATTATCATCAATATAACCATATTTAAGATCATCAAGCAAAGGTTTTAAATCAAAGACAGGATCCTCCTTGGGTGGCAATGTGGTACCCAAGTCTTCCATAGGTAAATTATGTTTCAGTATCACCGGTTGACGAAGAAGAGTATCGTGAATATCGTTTCTCTCTTCCATAAAGACCTCACTCTCATGGTCCTCCATATATTGCTGCAAAGCATTGTTAGGAGCAAGAGCAATATACGCAAGTTGTTCAACTTTAAAATTATCATCAAGCAATTTAGATTCATAAGGTGCTCTAGCAAATTTAGAGAAATTGAACTCATAAGATTTTCCATCAAATTTAGTCAAAATCTTCTCTGTTTTACAATATATAATAGCACCACAGGTGTTCAAGAAAGGTCTACTAGGAGCCTTACCAAGTACTAGAAAATCAGTGGGATATTTAGTTTTACCACATAAAACTTCCACATCTCTAACAATACCAATCGGAAAAACAGTTTCTCTATTAGCAAGCTGAATAACCACATCAATATGTTCAAGCTCACAAGAACCAATTTCATGCATAATTTCTCTATAAATCTCATAAGGTATGGCACTAGAACTAGTACCAATATCACACAAACCATAATAGAAATGATCACCAATCTTAACAGAAAGCGCATGAACATAGTTTTCTTAGGTCTACGAGGATGGGAAACAATATTAGAAGCATACTCATATAATACAATGTGTTTGTCCTCCACATTTCCACAAACAAGATCTTTCACTATTGCTACTACAGGTTCAACAGTTATTTGTTCATCAGGTTCAGTAGATTTCTTATTACTCTTATTAACCACACTAGCCACCATAGAGTGTTCTTTCACCTTAGCAGGGAAATACATTTTTTCAACATAGGGCTTAGGAACAGCAGGATTAACAACATGCACTTCTATATTACTAGCAGGAACAATATCTTTATAAGGTGCATGGTACTTGTGATAATTCTTCTTAGGAATATCAAGATAGGAGGCAAAAGCTTTAAGACAGTTTGCAAAGATTTGAGAATCAAGACCACAAATAGCACTAACATCATATAAATCATTGATTCCCATAAAAGATTTAATGCATTCATAATCATAATTTATACCCGACTTTCTACTTTTGTCGTTCTCCCATCCTTCAGTGTTTTCTTGAATACGGTCAAGAAGATCCCATTTAGCTTCTTCCTTCATACGAGTGAATGATCCAGAACAACAAGCATCCAATAAATCCTTATCATGAAGAGAAAGGCTTGCATAAAAATTATTGACAACAATATTCCTCGGGAGTTCATGAACGGGACATTTGAGCATTAATAGCTTCATTATCCCCCACGCTTGGGCAATACTCTCTCCATCATGAGGCCACAAATTATAGATTTGATTCCGGTCTTTATGAATCTCACTAGGAGGATAAAATTTAGAATAAAAGAGATGAACAATTTCCTCCCATCTAATAGATTCACCATTCTTCAATAATTTGAACTATTCAGTGGCTCTTACTTTCAGCGATAAACAAAATAACTTCCTTTTAACTTGATCCATTGTAATACATGCACACCTGAATAATTCGCATAATTTATGTATAAAGAGCAAATGATCACCGGGATGGACAGTTCCATCACCGTAATAGCGGTTATCCATAACACGTCCAACAATTTTCATAGGTATTTTATAAGGATCTAATTCAGCAGATGACGGGTTACCAACTACCCTAGCAGTGATAGTAGTGGTACCTCTAAACAGAGAATCAAAAGTATTATCCATAATGAAATAAAACAGCAAACAGAAATAAAAACACTTATGAATTCCACTTATCACTTACTGTAAAAGTTTCTCTTACCAATTCCACTTATCAATAGCGCTTCACTCCCTGACAACGGCGTCAGAAAATAGTCTTGATGACCCACAAGTATAGGGGGTGTCGTAGTACTTTTGATAAATAAGAGTGTCGAACCCAACAAGGAGCAGAATGTGTTGACAAGCAGGTTGGATAGAGGATTCACTGTAAACACTAGCAAACGGGTTTTTTATTGTTTTGGATATAGAAGATAAATAAAGTGTGAGTAAATAAAGTGCAGTAAATAATATCGCAGAGAGTGGCCCAATCCTTTTGAGAGCAAAGGAGAAGTCGGTTGTGTTACTTATGACTACCAAACGTTTTCGAGGACACATGGTAATTTCGTGAAGTGCTTTTGCTTTGTTACGGTTGATTAATATCCATTGTTTCATGAAGTGTTGTGTGGGTGAACCTATGCTAATGCACCGCCTAACTCGGACTAATATATACTTGTGATTATGCCCCTCGTAAGCATCCGAAAATACAAGTAATTAAGATAAATCTAACCACATCCTTAAAACTTCGGGATTCTACGCTCCCTCGTGCATCGGTTTCCTAACGGGGGTTTAGGTTTCTGTCACTCCGGCAACCCCACAATTAGTAGCCAAATACACAATGCATCCTCCTAGGCCCATAAAGGTGAAGTATCATGTAGTCGACATTCACATGACACCACTAGAAGAATAACACAAACTTAAATACCAAACCACGAGATATTACTTCAATATAACTTCACTACTAACATCATGACTTCTCCCATGTCCAAAAGAACTAAACGAACTACTCACAAGACATCACATGGATCATAATCAGAGGTGATATAATGGATAATAACAATCTGGTCATAAAGTGATGATACGTCTCCAACGTATCTATAATTTCTGATGCTCCATGATAATATTATGCCAATTGCTACATGTTTTCTCCCTTCTTTATAGCATTTTTACACATTTTCCGTGACTAACCTATTAACAAGATGCTAGAGAGCCAGTTCCTGTTTTCTGCTTTTTTTAGTTTCAGAAAAGTTGTTCTGGAAATGTTCTCGGAATTGGAAAATTCGAAATCCAGAAGTCTTAGAAGTCCCGAAAGCTTCCAGAAGTCCCGAAGAGCCTCGGAGGGGGGCCACACCATGGGGTGGCACGGGTCCCCCTTGCCGCGCCACCTGGAGGTGTGGGCCCCCCAGGGCTCCACCGCCTTTTCCCTTTCTCCTATTTATACTCCCCCGAGGGAAAACCCTAATCGAATCGACCTTTTCCACAAAATACATTCGTAGCTCCGCCGCCGCCGCCGACAAGTTTCGGGGGACAGATCTCTGTTCTGGCACCTCGTCGGGATAGGGAAGTGCCCCCGGAAGCCATCTCCATCGACTCCACCTCCATCTCCATCGCCGTTGTTGTCTCCTATGATGAGGAGGGAGTAGTTCTCCCCCGGGGCTGAGGGCTCTACTGGTAGCTATGTGTTTCATCTCTCTCTCCCATGGTGTGATCTATATGTGATCGTGAGCTTTGTAATCTAGTTGAATTCGTAGATGTTACTCTTCATCTTTTGCTATTCAAGTGTTTTATTAATATGAACTTTGGAGTCACCTTGTCCCACAGTGTGAAGGTCACAGTGTGCACATCGTGTGTGCCTCCTCTATGAATTGTGGTGTTTGTCTAGTACCTTCTAGGGAGCTCATAGTGAAAGCGCCCAGTCTTTTCCTTAATCTTTGATTAATGATGTTTATGTCGCTATGCATGATTATGGCTCTTATGCTCTCTTGATTTGTCGCTCCCAGTCTTTTGCTAGCCTCCACCTGTACTTAGTATGAGCTCTACTCGTGCATCCAACTCCCTAAAACCAAAGTTTTCCCATTGTGTCCACCATACGTACCTACATGTGGTATTTCACTGCCACTCCAAGAAAATTGCTCATGTGCTACCTTTAAAACTTTCAAAATTACTCCTATTTTGTGTTGCTGTTTTTTCTCATGAGGACGTCAATAGAGAATCTTTATCTCACTTGTTGATTGGATTTCACACCCTGGACGAGTAGCTTCAACCGCTTATCGAATTGATAGAAGAGCTGGCACCGGGGTGCCCTACGCATGGATTGGTGTTGTTATTCTACCGGAGAGTGGTTTGGAGTAGCATAGTGAAGAGATGTTATTTATTAATTCAATTATGTTTTCATTGTTGAGAGTGTCCACTAGTGAGAGTAGGATCCCTAGGCCTTGTTTCCAAGCATTGAAACACCGTTTTCACCCGTTCTACTACATGTTTGCTTCCTGCTATATTTATTTCAGATTGCGATTATTACTTATAACCATCCATATTACTCACATTTCACTATCTCTTCGCCGAACTAGTGCACCTATATACCTGAAAAGTATATTGGGCGCGCTAGGGACACAAGAGAATTCTTGTATCTTAATTGAAGGGTTGCTTGAGAGGGATATTTTTGACCTCTACCTTCCCGAGTTCGATAAACCTTGGGTGATCCACTTAAGGGAAACTTGTTGTTGTTCTACAAACCTCTGCACTTGGAGGCCCAACACTGTCTACAAGAATAGAAGCGTGCGTAGACATCAAGCTCTTTTCTGGCGCTGGTGCCGGGGAGGTAAGGTAAAAGGTACTCACATCCTCGGGTGTGAGTGCTCGAAGTTATTTCCTTTAGATTATGCAATCATTTTTTTTCACTAGTTAGGCTTAATGGAAAAACAACAAAAAATATGAGAGAGATTTATGATATTTATCTTGAGTTAGGACATGAAGTGTCCGAGGAGAAAATTAAAAAACCTATGGAGCTTTATTTGCATGCTAGTGGCAATGTTATTAGTATGAATTCTTTGAACACTATTATTGCTAATGCCATGGAAAAGTCTAAGATTGGGGAAGCTAGTTTTGATGAATATGATGTTTGTAGTCCCCCAAGCATGGAGGAACAAATTTACTTTGATGATACTTTGCCTCCAATATATGATGATTATAATGATTGTGGTATTCTAGTTCCACCTACTATGAATGATAAATTTTATTGTGATCATGATATGCCTTCTATATATGATGATTACAATGATGAATATGTTATTTTCAGTCCACCTACTATTGAGGAGAAATTAATTATGATTGCAAAATGCCTCCTATATTTGATTATTATGGTGATGAGAATAATAATGATAGCTATTTTGTTGAATTTTCTCCCACTACTATTAATAAGAATGACTATGCTTATGTGGAGAGTAATGATTCTTTTATGCATGTGGCTCATGATAAGAATGTTATATCTGATAGTTATATTGTTAATATTATTCATGATGGTACTGAAATTTATTATGAGAGAGGGAAACATGGTTTTATGCATCTCAACAATATTAAGTTTCCCCTCTTTATGTTGAATTTTTTGAAGTTGCACTTATTTTGTATTCCTATGCTAGTCACTTTGTGCTTCGTTGACTTGTTTTTCTACAAGATTCTTTTTCATAGGAAGTGGGTTAGACTTAAATGTGTTTTATATTTTCATATTGATGCTATCTTATCGTTCTTCAACTCTTATTCTTATGTGAGCATCTTTTAAAAATTATCATGCCTAGCTGAAAAGGCTTTAAAGAAAAGCGCTTCCGGGAGACAGCCTATTTTATTTCACCGTTTCCAACCCGTTTTGCATCGTTTATTTTTGTTTTCTTTGCACCTGGGTGTTGTCTATTTCCTTAGCAACCCATATGTATCTTTTCTTTTGTGTCTTTGTTGAGCCAAGTAAAGCCTCTAGTGGAAAGTTGAGACTATATTTCAGATTTCTGCGTAGGAAACAGATTTCTGCTGTCCAGTGTTAAATTCGTATAAAATCACAGAAAATTCAAAATGACCAGAGTTTGTTTGTGCGTAATCCTGGGCTATATACGCAACTTTTCTTAGTTGAACACTTTTTTATTTGAGCAACATAAAATTTTCGAAAACAATCATCTTTACCTGTTGTCCTATTTTGACAGATTTCTGCCAATAATTGCATTTGCATCTTAATCTCTTTCTTTTGGCGTTCTTTTGAGAAAAAGTGTTTTAAAAGAAGTTGTGACAGTAGCTAATGTGTTTATGAGTGTTAGGCTTGTCTTGAAACTGAACCATGTGAATTTATTATTTCGATTGCACTAACGTTGCTAATGAATATTGTGGGAAGTTTGGTGTGAAGGAAGTTTTCAAGGGCCAAGAGAAGAGGATGATATGATGTGATCAAGAAGAGTGAAAAGCCTAAGCTTGGGGATGCCCCGGAGGTACATCCCAGAAAATTCCAAGAATACTCAAGCGTCTAAGCTTGGGGATGCCCAAGGCATCCCCTTCTTCATCGACAAATTATCAGGTCACTTCTAGTGAAACTATATTTTTATTCGGTCACATCTTATGTGCTTTACTTGGAGCTTTTTTTTCTTTTAGTTTGTTTAGTTTTATTTGCTGTAGTTTATGGTTGCATCTTATCATACTTGTGTGGGAGAGAGACACGCTCCATTTTCATTTCTTAGAACACTCTAGTTTTCATTCATATTGTTCTATGAGTGTTCACTTTTTCCTAGTACTACGTTTAGCCTTTGTTTTCATGCATCTTTTATTCAGAGCTGTTAGTTTTAGTAGTGTTATGTGAGTAATCTCATTTTCTTTCTGTAGCATGTAGATATTTTTTGTTAAAGCATGTCTTGTATGGTGTTTGTTGGGAAAAGAAACTTCTGCATGAGGTAGAATTTTTAATGGTGCAAGTAGAAGCTTGTATAGACTGTGGCTAGAACTTTTTCATGCCATGATAGATGTTATTTTAGTTTTAAAGCCTTGTGGTTATTGAGTAGCATGAATATCCTCAAATATCTGAGAGTTTTTAATATGCCATTGAAAGAATCATGAGTTGTTCTTGTTATATTAAAGCATAACTTTGTGGTATTCTCCTTTGAATGTTTTATTTGGTTGACTTGGCGCATGCTCACACCATGTTTATGACTATGAACCAGTCACGAATAGCCTCCATGACCATTTAGTTCTTGAACTTGTGATACCACTTATTCTTTGATTAATGATGTTTATGTCGCTATGCATGATTATGGCTCTTACGCTCTCTTGATTTGTCGCTCCTAGTATTTTGCTAGCCTCCACCTGTACTTAGTATGAGCTCTACTCGTGCATCCAACTCCCTAAAACCAAAGTTTTCCCATTGTGTCCACCATACCTACCTACATGTGGTATTTTACTGCCACTCCAAGAAAATTGCTCATGTGCTACCTTTAAAACTAAAATTACTCATGTTTTGTGTTCCTGTTTTTGCTCATGAGGACGTCAATAGAGAATCTTTATCTCACTTGTTGATTGGATTTTGCACCCTGGACTAGTGGCTTCATCCACTTATCCAATTGATATAAGAGCTGGCAGCGGGGTGCCCAACCCCAAATTAATGCAAACAAATTCTCTTTAGTCAAAGCATAATTGTGTAAATAAAAGAGAAAGAGGGATGACCTTTTACACCCGATGCGTCCTTCACATGGGAGCTGCTCTTGTGAAATCTAGTTGGCTTGTGACGTACTGTATTTTCTGTTTACCATTGGTTGACATTAGCATACATCTCCTAAAATATAGACACTCCTCCATGGTATGTGATTGTTGGCACGCACCCGAGGATTCGGTTAGCCATGATTTGTGTAAGATGGATGGGAGGGGTGTCAAACTTTTAATACATTTGTTTAATAAAATAAAAGCTCTAGCACATGAGTGATCCCTGCTTCCCTCGGCGAAGGGCCTTTCTTTTACTTTTATGTTGAGTCTCCATCTTCTAACTTTATGCACAGTTGAGAGAGCATTTTTGCCATTCTGAGTTTTATGTGCATTTGTCCCATAAACATTAATAATTTATTCATGATGTGATATTGTTTGTTCTCAAATTATTTGATCTAGTCTTCCTCATGAACTTTGAAGGTGTTCTGACATTTTTTTTCCCACTCTTAAGGACTAGCAAAATACCACTTTGCCATGCTTTCTCTATACTTGAAACAAACGTATATCTTTCGTTGCATTATTATTCATGATCTTTTATTTGAGATACTCTTCATGATGCAAAGTGATTGCTATGCTTTATTATTAAAGTTCTATTTATCATGTTTTGTTTAAAGTTCTATGATCTCAGCTTACATATGCTTTTACATTATAATGATCAAGTTTATGTTAGTAGCATGTCACCTCAGAAATTATTGTGTTTTATCGTTTACCTACTCGAGGAAGAGTAGGAACTAAGCTTGGGGATGCTTGATACGTCTCCAACGTATCTATAATTTCTTATGCTCCATGATAATATTATGCCAATTGCTACATGTTTTCTCCTTTTTTATAGAATTTTTACACGTTTTCCGGGACTAACCTATTGACAAGATGCCACAGAGCCAGTTCCCTATTTTCGGTTGTTTTTAGTTTCAGAAAAGTTGTTCTGGAAATATTCTCGAAATTGGAAAATTCGAAAGCCAGAAGCCTTAGAAGTCCCGGAAGCTTCCAGAAGTCCCAAAGAGCCCCGGAGGGGGGCCACAGGGTGGCCACACCATGGGGTGGCGCGGGTCCCCCCTAGCCGCGCCACCTAGTGGTGTGGGCCCCCCAGGGATCCACCGCCTTTGCCCTTTCGCCTATTTATACTCCCCCAAGGGAAAACCCTAATCGAATCGACCTTTTCCACGAAATACATCTGTAGCTCCGCCGCCATCGCCGACAAGTTTCAGGAGACATATCTCTGTTCTGGCACCCTGCCGGGACGGGGAAGTGCCCCCGTAAGCCATCTCCATAGACTCCACCGCCATCTCCATTGCTGTTGCTATCTCCTATGATAAGGAGGGAGTAGTTCTCCCCCCGGGGCTGAGGGATCTACCGGTATCTATGTGTTTCATCTCTTTCTCCCATGGTGTGATCTATATGTGATCGTGAGCTTTGTAATCTAGTTGAATTCGTAGATGTTACTCTTCATCTTTTGCTACTCAAGTGTTTTATTAATATGAACTTTGGAGTCACCTTGTCCCACGGTGTGAAGGTGACAGTGTGCACATCGTGTGTGTATCCTCTATGAATTGTGGTGTTTGTCTAGTACCTTCTAGGACGCTCATAGTGAGAGCGTTGGGTTAAGTAGATACGAGAATGCTTACTTTAAGGAATGCCTTTTGCAGCCCTATGCAATCATTAGTGTTCGTTATTTGTTATGAGATCTCCGTAAACGCTTTGATCACGGTGTAAAGGTGAAAATGTGTGCACCGTGTGGTTTAGCATTATATTTATGTTTTGTGTTGGATAACCCTATGAATTGTGGTGTTTGTGTGGAACCATCTGGGTCCCATGGTGATAGCATGAGGGTTACTTAGTTGGGAAAGTGCTTACTCTGAGGAGTGTTGTTAAAGCCCTACGCATGGATTGGTGTTGTTATTCGACCGGAGAGTGGTTTGGAGTAGCATAGTGAAGAGATGGTATTTATTAATTCAATTGTATTTTCATTGTTGAGAGTGTCCACTAGTGAAAGTAGGATCCCTAGGCCTTGTTTCCAAGCATTGAAACACCGTTTTCCGCGTGTTCTGCTACATGTTTGGTTCTGCCATATTTATTTCAGATTGCTATTATTACTTATAACCATCCATATTACTCGCATTTCACTATCTCTTCGCCGAACTAGTGCACCTATATACCTGACAAGTATATTGGGTGTGTTGGGGACACAAGAGACTTCTTGTATCTTAATTGCAGGGTTGCTTGAGAGGGATATCTTTGACCTCTACCTCCCTGAGTTTGATAAACCTGGGTGATCCACTTAAGGGAACTTGCTGCTGTTCTACAAACCTCTGCACTTGGAGGCCTAACACGTCTACAAGAATAGAAGCGTGCGTAGACATCAAGTGCTAACACCGATAAATCTCACAAGCATCAACTTCTAACAAGTAATCCACATCGGGAGAGAGATCTAATGTAAAACAACGATAGAGGCTCATAATTGTTACAACGGGATGACGGTGGATGATGAGGGTGATGGTGCTGGTGGTGATGATGATGACGATGACGATCTTGATGATGCCCGGAGTGATGACGGTGACGATGCCGATGATTTCCCCTCTCCGGTGGTGATGACGATGCCGATGACGGGAGGCGGCGGATGAATAATTCTTCGATAATCCTATGGGGATTAGGGTTCCCTGGGGGTCAAGTACGCGAAAGGGGTCGACCTGGCCACACCACATGGCGGCGCGGCCAAGGGGGGCGCCACCCCATGGTGTGGGCCCCTGGTGACCCCCTCTGGCTCTCCTCGTGGTTGGCTCCCTCATATGGACTTCTAAGACATCTTTGGTGTCCCCCCTCTTCTTCTGATCTTCTGAAATATGGTATCTCGACGGTGCTTTTTCCATAAGATTTCTGGTCCCGGTGTTTATTCTCCAAAAATTATAAAACATGCAAAATAAGATAAAATAACATAAGTGATGCATCATAACATGAAACATATCGATGAATAACATAAAATAACAATATAAGACAGTGATGCAAAATGGACGTATTAGAGAACCACTATTGATCAATCCGTATTTTCTATGGAGAAGCATGGAGCATGTGAAATTAATGTTGGACTAATAAAATTAGTTGAGAGAGAATTTTTTGCAGGAAATTACCGATGATGATCCTTACAAGCATATTGAAACCTTTAACATGTTGTGTTGTTTGGTGAGGTTTGAACGGTTGGCACATGATGAGATGAAATTGAAATATTCCCATTCTCTTTGAAAGGGAAGGCTGAAGAATGACTATGTTCGAGGCCCATGGGACATTTCAAGTCATGGGAAGGTATCTCTAATTGTTTTCTCCAACATTATTTCCCGAAAAATAAGATATATGACCGTAGGTATGATATTATGTCTTTCAAGCAAAGCAACAATGAGAAGTTAATTCCAACATATATTAGGTTCTTGAAATTGTTTCACGATTGTCCATATCATAATTTAACTGATTGGTTATTGGTAGATATATTTTATGGAGGCCTAAATCCTTCCTCAAAAACTGATTTAGATTCAGCTTCTCACGATTCTTTTTCTAATAAAAGTTTGGAAAAGGCTAGGCATATTTTAGATATAATGCGTAACAATTTTTCGAATAGCATGATGACACGGTGCATGAGGAAAAACCACTTACTACTTATCTTGAAAGTGTGGTCAATGAGTTTTTCAAAGATAAGAGTTGTAGAGGAGAAATTCCTTATAGTGACACCACAGTTAGAAATGTTCTTGTCAAACAATGCCTTTTATATCTAATCATTTTAATACTCATATGAACCTACTGTTACTAATGATGGAGAACGACAATCTGTTATTGAGGCATGAAAGAAAGTTGAAACCCCGAGCCCTTATAAGGAAACTCTCACAAAAAGACAAAAGAAGAAGTATAAAAAGAATGGGTACATCTTCCCATCATCTGAAAATCATCAATCTACTTTCCAAGGCGATGAAGAATGTGAACCATGGAAGCCTGCTTATTGGACTCCTTGTGAAAGCGCACGACGAGTGGAAGAATATTGGAAACACAGATGAGAAGAACAAGAAAAAGAAGAAGAAGAATATGAACGGTATAAGCGCTCCCTTCCACCCGTCTATTATGATTTTGATTCCTATGATGAGGAGGGTCCTGGTATTAGATTATGTGATGTTATTTTTTATGAACCACCTCAAGAAATTTTTGAATTTAATAGTGATGGTTGTGAAGGAACTCTTTTTGGTGGTAAACTTGATAAAGAGCCTTGTATATCCTATAGTTCCTAGCCGTGTATCAGTTCCTACTAACAAAGTACAGGAAGTTCCAATGGAAAATGGTGAACCGATGGTTCCAACAAACAAATTACTCCCAATAGTAATGAAGGTAACAATTTATTCTCTACAAATAATTCTTTAGACCCTTTATTGCAGACATATAAGGAGACATGCTCTTAAAGCTCGGTTCACCAAATTCGTCCTGAGAATAAGGACCGATCTATATACGTGATACCAATGCACCGCAAAGGGTACTGTCGAACCCACGGATACCAGGGTATCCTGGGCCGTCTACTGCTAGCCCAGACCATCAAGAACAGAAGGAGTCCGTACCAGTCTACCACCAGGAGAGGAGCCCCCTAACGGTTCCTTGCTAAGGGAAGCCCCTTGGCGAGGAGTCTTCCCCCGAGGGCTCCGTCACGCGTCGCTCAGGAGGATCCCTGATCCGCCCCCCGCTCCTTCCCGGAAACAGCCTCACCCATTGGGAGACAACCCATGTGAGGGTGACGCTCTGGCCCTTGCGTGGATGACGAAGGCGCCGCAGGGGACAGAGCGGCTTTGGTCGCCATTTTCGTGTATAAAATGCAGAGATCCGCTGCACGCACCAAAGCCCGGTCTGGGGCTTTCTTCTTTGGTGCAAGGAGACCGAGTCTGCGCTACAAGACGAAGGCGGCGTCACCGGTCTCTCCCGCTGTGAAGCCATGGACGGTGGAGCTATCCCCCGGGACCAGGACCGCGCAGGAGTACGGGACGCTCCATGCTTTGGCACCATGTGGTATCCTTTCCCGCCAAGTGAGCGGGAAAGAGAGCCAACTGCCAGTATAAGTAGACTACCCTCACCAACTTAGAGGGGAGAGAAAGAAATCGGATCACCAAGTAGATAGACCACCGGAACTTCCCGTTGTACTGTAACCACCACAGTCCAATCAACTAGACAAGCATGAGTAGGATTTTACATCATCACGGTGGCCTGAACTTGGGTAAACTCCTCGTGTCTCCATTGTTTTCCTTCGAGAGCTCCCTTTTCGAAGCCACCCGAGGTGTGATAGAACATGGTTAGCCCCCAGTGCTCGAACCTTTGAGTGCTACCCTGTCGTTGACATAACAAAAACTCCGACAGGTACGACTTCGATAATAATATTACTGAAGGCTAACTATATGGCTATAAATAAATCGCTTCACGGGAGGCAACCCGTAAATTACTATTGTCTTTCTTAATTTTGTGTCTTGAGTCTAGTTGCATTTTCATGTTGCATTGGCACCTTGTATCTTACAATAATTTATTATTAGAGTTGGCTTCGGACAATTTTTGACAAGTAGAACATATTCGTTGCTCAAGTTATTTATGTACCACTGCTCGGATACATTTTTCTATATGTATATATTTGCTCAGCGAGACTAATATTTCAGGTATTTATAAAATACCCCAAAGAAGATGAGAATTTTCGGATTAACATGACATTTAACAAGTCACGACACTGTGGCGCATCACCGTACCAGTGCCTATACCGAAGAAAAACTCAGGACTTACGCGTCGCAACTTTTATCGGGCGAGATAACGAGTGGTGGTACGGTGATTACCTGCCACCGTACCTACGCACGTTTTGTGTCTCTAGAGTCCAATACCATTTAACGAGCAATGGTACGGTGATTTTTCATTGTACCCACCACCGTACCAGCCACCGTACTAGCAAAAAAATTGAGCATCAAAGACTGAAGAAACTTAACGAGCAACAACACGGCCGCACGCGACCGTGATGGCTAGGTTGAGACTCCAAGTGCAGAGTGTGTAGCTAGTGGCAAGCCTTCTTTCCCACGAGGGTGACTCGAGGGTTTATATCGAACTCTTGGGGAGCCAGTATTTCAGCAGTTGTCTTCCAAGCTTCCTCCAGGATCCTGCAAACAAATAGAGAGTTTTGTGCCCTCAACCTCACCAAGTGGTTGTCAAGCACAAGGTGTGAGACTTCTAAATTGCAATGCAAAACTGAAAGTAAATATGCAATAATTAAATCTACTACTAAATGCAAATGAGAAAATAAATATGTAATGGATTGTTTTTGTATTTTTGTGATGCAAGTGGTGATGGAGATAATGTAAATTCGAATTGGAGATGCAAGTAAAGTAAAGTGTAAGTAAAGTAAATTGCAGCAAAGTAACTAGAGTGTTTTCTTATAATTAAAATAGAACCGGGGTTCATGGTTTCACACTTGCATTCTCTCAAATAAAGTAGTAGACTGTGGACATAAAGAATTACATGTGAGATTATAATAACATGTTTAACATTGAGTACTTTCATATGGGCATCACTTCCTAGCATAGAGATCTCTACGGTCATATTGATCCCTCTTATACTCCACCAAGATGCGAAATAAATCATAACACCTCGATAATTAAGGCAAAACCAGAGTATAGCTTTAAGCAATGTGACATGAAGTTGAAGTAAGAACTTGCTAGATCTAGTCATGGAGATTGATTAGTGTCACTTCAAATCCCCGGTAACAAGGTACTCCTTTTTATCCCTAGTGAGGTAACTAAGAAAGGTTTAACAAAACCTAAGTGGATCGTTGAACTTCTGTCACTTTCACAGCACTAGCCACCCCCCGTTACTCCAACTAATGCACCCATCACCCCACACACGCTCTCAAGAACTAGATTGATCAAAGATAACAAATAAGAACGGGGTACATAAGATACATCTACTCAAATAACTCAAGAGAAACAATTGCAATCTCAGATTCAATAACTCGTAGAAAAGATCCACCACATAGGAATTATAACGGTGCCCGTAATCATGTGAGGCAGCTCATACAGATCTAATTAGTGAAGCACATAGAGAGAGAGAGATACAAGTGCTACTTCCACAAACCCATAGCCCTGGGGTGGACTACTCCCTCTTCATGGAGATGTCGATGGAGATGACGTTGGAGGGGTAGGAGATCACACCGGCGGCGGCCCGCCGGAGTTTTCCCCCTCCAATCTGGAACTTCTGGTCTCTGTTTCGGTGTTTCGGCGGAGCTCTTCTCCGTAAGGGTACGGGGGACCCTTTTTATAGTCGGTTTTAGGTCAAAACGGAGTCGGTAAGTCGAAGATGGAAGGAATTGGGGCCACAGGGGCCAAAAGGGGGCCTCTCACGCGGCTAAGGAATCTGGCCGCGTGGAGGGTCCTCTTTTGGGCCTCCTTGCCCAATTCTCGTGGATCCTTCGCCCGAAAGTCTTCTCCTTCCAAGAAAATGACCCCCGCAGATTTTCAGGTGATTTCGCGGAAGTTTGCCCCCTGAAACGTCAAAAATATAGAAAACGGGGTTTCTGACAGGCAGGGTTAATTCCATAAAAGTTGGGGGACTTTGTAATTTAACCCCAAAATACTATAAAACATTGAATTATACCCTTATATGATGCAATATGTAATAGAAAACCATGTGAAAATATGCAAAATTCATCTATGCATTTTACATGCATCAACATCCCCAAGCTTAACCCATGCTCGTCCTCGAGTATGAAGGTGATAAAACTAAGATGGATTTTGCATATTGAAACAATCATGGGATATCAAGGAGGATTATTCATGCTACATATAATCAAATGATTAATACTAGAAATGAGTAGCAATATACAATTCATGTTGTAAGAAATATCAAATATGCAAGCAAAGATGCTTCATGAAAGTTCACAAAGTGTATAATGAAATAAAAGCACTATGGACCAAATGCATACACAAAATGAAAAATAAAATCCTATATTGGTCAAAGAATAGCATAATGGAGAATAGAAAATATGGTGGACACTTTGGAGAAAATTGAGTAGAGGTAAAACATGATCAAGTCTTATTTAGCCTATAAATTATTCAACTAAAATTACTAATTGAAATGTGGTATCCATTGATCTAGGACTCTCATTGCCCCTTTATCACTAGCATCTTAAAATTGTGAGTATTGAAGTAATGAGAATGACAAGGTGGTTGAAAGCCTCATGCCCCGTGAGTGTGAAAACCTACTCCATGATTACTCAACTTAAGATTCCTAATAAGCATTGTACAATCATAATAAGTATTAGTGACATCATAGAGAACCGCAAAGAGGTACCTCTTTCCCCATGACATGGAAACAAGCCCATGTTACAATGACAAGATGAACAAACGGAGTAGACTCATCATCCTTTTTATTTTCATTCACTATTATGCATAGCTTCTTATTTTATTATAGGATGTGTTGTAGAGTCACTCAAGCTGTAAGTAAATTTCCACCATGATAAAGCATGGCTTGGGTTAGCGGCCCAATGCGTTTCTCTAGTCATATAGATACTTACTCATCAAAACTTACTATTCCTCTATTTCATTTCGGCATGGCAGGAGTCCAAAAACAAAAGTACATGATATCAACCAAATGTAATTTTTTTTGTGCAATATTGAAAGCTTTCCGGTGATACACGTTTATTGCTAGCTCCTAACCACACACTTGTCAAACGCAAAACTTGTGGCTCCCATTATTGGGTCATGTTTATTAGATGCATAAAAAGTAAAGTGTGCCTTCAAAAGTTCGTGAGAGTCCTATCCCAAGTTCAACCCATGACAATTAATAAAGTGAATATCTTAATTTAGAACATAAATAACACAATAACATGGTGAATATACTCGGAATAGCAATGAAGCTAATGGGAAGATATGGTGGACTCACTGGAAATACTTGGCTAAGGAGTGTTGGAAACAAGTTTTTACTTGTTGGAATTTTAAATTTTTGGGCTAGCAAGAGGGAGATAGTTGACCAGCTACTATGCATGCATATGTCCATAGAACTACTCATTTCATGACAAACTAAATAAACCAGCAATTAACATCAAGGACATGAATAAGAGATAGCTCAAGACAACATTATTGCAAATTTCTACACATAAAAAGCCTATAAATCATGCAAACATATGTAGCTCTTCAAATCAACCATGGCATCCCTATTCCAAGTCATAATACTAGCATCCAATACATTCCAACCCCAAACTCCAGTAGCTCAATCTCATATAAAATGATGATGGTGGTCTTATCAAAACAAAAACTAGACGCTTCAAGTCTCTACGATAAATGCTTTGCTTAGAAAAACAGAAAGTAGACGTGTGCTAACCAAAAGAGTGTAGCTCCAGTGGGGTGTTCATCACATCCCCGAGCTTATGGCTTTCACCATTCTTGGATGTCTTGAGGCGCAGCTCCTCTATTCCCTATGAAAAAAACTTCACAAAACATGTTTCTCCTATTCTTTTTCTGTGGGGTGAGATTAGCAAGGACAAACAAATCACATGCTTGCTATGCAAAATTCCAAATCAAATGCTCCAGCAGATAGACAATAAGGTTCATTATGTTGTATGTTCACTCTCTTGCTTGAAAGAATCATGGAAACTCGATTCCCAAGCCCAAAGAGTGCATAAAACAAATGAAGGCAGAATATGTCCAGAAAAGCAACAGCAGCAAAACAAACGTTTTTCCCTATGCTAGACTCGTCAAACAATTAAGACAATTTTTGTGCTTACAGAGGACGAAAATTCGCAGAACATAATAAAAAATTAGCTCAATCCGACATACCAATAAAAGACGTAAAATCATACGGTGAGCATACTCGTGCTGAAAC
This sequence comes from Alopecurus myosuroides, assembly GCA_028641055.1. Classification (NCBI taxonomy): domain Eukaryota; kingdom Viridiplantae; phylum Streptophyta; class Magnoliopsida; order Poales; family Poaceae; genus Alopecurus; species Alopecurus myosuroides. The sequence continues at coordinate 95,593,607 of CM054057.1, forward strand.
AGAAATTTCATGCACTAGGATAGCAACTTATAAGTCCAAATGGGTTTGACTTGACTCTTTATTAAAAACTCCAGAATTAAAACAAAAAAACTAATCTCTTGAGACAGCAAGAGGACACTAGGAAAATCCAAACAAAAACAACCGGGTTGCCTCCCGTAAAGCGCTTTCTTTATAGCCATATAGCTAGGCTTTACTTACTTGATAATCAAGAGGGATAAAGCTCATGAGGGAGCTTGTTCTTCAGCGTGCCCCTCTTCCTTGGGAAGTGCTCCATGCTTTTCTTATGAGGGAACTGAAACTTGACATTCCCTTCCTTGGAGTCTATGATTGCACCTGTAGTACGAAGAAAAGGTCTACCCAAAATAATAGGACTAGGGGATTTATCCCCCATATCCATAATAATGAAATCAACGGGTACGAAAGTCATGTGCAATTCAATCATAACATCTTTTACTTGTCCTACATCATGTTTAGTAGAGTTATCAGCAAGGACAAATTCACTTGAGCACTTCTCTAAATTTTCTAGTTCTAGCAATTCATATAATTCTTTAGAGAGTATCGATACACTAGAACCTAGATCTAACATAGCAAGGTGAATTTCTTTTCCAATTGAAACTAGCACCTTGGGGATCCATACATCCCCAAGCTTAGGAGGTATCATGGCCTCATTCTTGTACATAGCAATTTTTTCTTGCAAGACATGATTAGCAATATAAGATCCAAAGCCAGGTTGATTAACATTTATAGTGGGATCACTAGCAAATTTTTGTAGAGTAGCAATAAGTTCTTGCAAGCTACTTTTTTCTAAATCAAGCAATGGATCCTTAATTTCAGTAAGCATCATAATTTCCTCTACTTTACGCTCTAATTTAGCTAGCATGCTGGATTCATGAGGACTAATTTCATCTTTGCTAGCAAGATAAGACATATATGGAAGTAAATATTCAGGGTACTTCACTATTTCATTCAAAGTTTCTTCTAAGCTAGTAGGGACATGCTCACTTGTATTCTCAGCAATATGATCAATATTTTCAATAATAGGAGCAGCAATAGTAATAGAATTCATTCCTACACTAGGTTGTGCTTGTGGCTTTCCTGCTGACATGCTTAATAGAGTTGCTTGATTATCAGCTAATTTTGACAATGCTTTATCTAAATTCGAAGATTGAAGTTGCAATCCTTTAATATCACTACTAATGGATGCAATAGACTTGTTTAACTCATGTATCATAGCATTGTGACTATCAACTTGTTCCATAAGCAATTTATTAGATTCAGAAATTTCACTAGAAGGCTTCCACTTATTTTCATTAGCATTAGGATATGGAACAAAAGGTTTATTTGGCACATAAGGAGGTTTACTATATGAATTGTAAGCATTACCAAAACCATTGCTACCATAATTCCTAACAAAATTAACATCCACACTTTCAGAATTACTACCAACTAGCTCCTGCAAAGGCACATTCTCCATATTTTGTTTATTAATAAAAGTAAGAATAGTGTCCATTTTAGAAGACAAATCATTGGTTTCTTCAATTGAGTTTATTTTCTTAGTGGGATTGGGTGCTCTTTCAGTATTCCATTGACTATAATTTTGCAATATGCTTTCTAATATGCTCTTAGCCTCACCGACAGTTTTACTCATAAAGGCACCTCCAGCAGCAGAATCAAGTATATTTCTAGACATGTAGTTTAGACCATTATAAAAAGAGTGTAGTATGGTCCATTCATTTACTCCATGTGATGGGCATGTTCTAATCATTAATTTAATTCTATCCCATGCCATGGCTACATGTTCATTATCATTTTGCCTAAATGAGAGGATATTATTCCTATTTTGCAAAATTTTAACGGGAGGATAATATTTCTTAATGAAATCTTCTTTTAAATCATCCCAAGACTTTATACTAACTGTAGGTAGTGAAAGTAACCATTCTTTAGCCTTTCCTCTAAGTGAAAAAGGAAATAATTTCAGTTTTAAAACACTACTTTTCACATTTTTAAATTTTTGCATATCACATATTTCCATGAAATCATGAAGATGCATAGAGGCATCCTCCATAGCACTACCACCAAATTGCTCTCTAGTAATTAAATTCAATAAACTAGGACTTACTTCATAGCTTTCAGCTTGTATTTCAGGTGTAGTAATTGGCCTAGCAATGAATTGGTCATTGGGTGTATTTGTGTAGTCACTTAATTTAGTTTTATCACCCATTTTAACAGTTTTTATGTAGTTTTTTATTTTTTATGCAAAACAAAAGTAAAGTAACTAGGAAAATTCGAAATACTAAATAAACTAGATAACTAAATGCAAAACTAAAATGCAAACTAAAATAAAATATGCAAGACAAAACAAAAACAAGAACAAAAACAAAACAAAAACAAGACAAGAAACAAAACAATCTACTTGAAAGAAGGTGGAGATAGAAAGGACGGTACTCACGTAGGTGCAACCTCCCCAAGCTTAGGAGTTTGCACACCTTGTTGGTGATGAATACTTCTTGTGAGCTCCCTTGGACAACTCCTTCACCTATGGCTCCCTGGCAACGGCGCCAGAAAAACACTTGATGGCTAGGTTGAGACTCCAAGTGCAGAGTGGGTAGCTAGTGGCAAGCCTTCTTCCCCACGAGGGTGACTCGAGGGTTTATATCGAACTCTTGGGGAGCCAGTATTTCAGCAGTTGTCTTCCAAGCTTCCTCCAGGATCCTGCAAACAAATAGAGAGTTTTGTGCCCTCAACCTCACCAAGTGGTTGTCAAGCACAAGGTGGGAGACTTCTAAATTGCAATGCAAAACTGAAAGTAAATATGCAATAATTAAATCTACTCATAAATGCAAATGAGAAAATAAATATGTAATGGATTGTTTTTGTATTTTTGTGATGCAAGTGGTGATGGAGATAATGTAAATTCGAATTGAAGATGCAAGTAAAGTAAAGTGCAAGTAAAGTAAATTGCAGCAAAGTAACTAGAGTGTTTTCTTATAATTAAAATAGGACCGGGGTTCATGGTTTCACACTTGCATTCTCTCAAATAAAGTAGTAAACGGTGGACATAAAGAATTACATGTGAGATTACAATAACATGTTTAACATTGAGTACTTTCATATGGGCATCACGTCCTAGCATAGAGATCTCTACGGTCATATTGATCCCTCTTATACTCCACCAAGATGCGAAATAAATCATAACACCTCGATAATTAAGGAAAAACCAGAGTATAGCTTTAAGCAATGTGACATGAAGTTGAAGTAAGAACTTGCTAGATCTAGTCATGGAGATTGATTAGTGTCACTTCAAATCCCCGGTAACAAGGTACTCCTTTTTATCCCTAGTGAGGTAACTAAGAAAGGTTTAACAAAACCTAAGTGGGTCGTTGAACTTCTGTCACTTTCACAGCACTAGCCACCCCCCGTTACTCCAACTAATGCACCCATCACCCCACACACGCTCTCAAGAACTAGATTGATAAAAGCTAGCAAATAAGAACGGGGTACATTAGATACATCTACTCAAATAACTCAAGAGAAACAATTGCAATCTCAGATTCAATAACTCATAGAAAAGATCCACCACATAGGAATTACAACGGTGCCCGTAATCATGTGAGGCAGGTCATACGGATCTAATTAGTGAAGCACATAGAGAGAGAGATACAAGTGCTACTTCCATAAACCCATAGCCCTGGGGTGGACTACTCCCTCTTCATGGAGATGTCGATGGAGATGACGTTGGAGGGGTAGGAGATCACACCGGCGGCGTGTCGCACCCGGACTTCTAGAGGATACTCACAGCCCGCTAAACAGTAGATAATTGGCTTACGGGGCTTACCGGCACCCGCATCTCAATATGAGTAGGCCAACACGTAAACTTGTGACAACCAACCTCTACTATTCATCGTCTGTGTAAACCATCCCATAGAATTCCGACTACTTCCATTGACGTACTTCATAACATACACACATGGTACGTCAACGGAATTTGAACAAGTGATATCACAACAAGTCTCTAAGACACAAAGAAATAGAAATAAGTGGCAAATAGCTCTCACTAGAGCAGAAATAGCAAATACAATCATCCAGAGGACACATGTCCCAACAAGTCATCATTACATCACAGCGGAAGCATCCAAAGTGTCTGAGTACAGACAAGATCCAAATAGGCCTAAGAGGCCGGAAACGAAAAGACGGAGCCCATCCACGATGTCTCGGATCCTGCCCGGGTCCGCTATCTACTCGTCAGCAGCCTCGTCATACTCCACGTAGTAGCCACCATGGGAATCCTCGGAAACGTAGTCTCCAGAACACGCAGCCCCAAAGGGGTCAGTACAAACGAGTACTGGCAAGCAAGACGCACAAGATACCAAAGTGTACCCGGCAACACCAAGTACAGATGCTTTGGGTTCAACGGAAGATAGGTGATATAAAGATGCGGCAGCGGGCTGCCTAACCAACTACAGAGACACGCTACAACATCCGGCTAAAAGAAAGGGATAAGATAGCGCATCGGAACCAACTACCACTAACCTCAAACAAACCCATCCTGGATCTCGCCCCTTATCCAAAGAAGCAATCCGAGGATAACTCACACAGTTGGATTAGTGAAGGTTCCAGTTATTGTGTCAATAATCCTATTACTAGTCAAATTATTATTAATTAAGTGTAAGTTGTCTAATCCTTGTTAGCCATCCCTATCACCAAGTCATCCATAACCGCGGACAACACGGCTTCTCGAGAAGATTTAACCCTGCAGGGGTGCACCAATTTGGCCGTACACGTAAGAATATCCCGCCAGATGGGGATCAAACCCACCAAGCGAAACACTCAACACAACCCAACTCTTCTTCGCATCAAGCCCAAAGAACCACGTGTTGTGCGTGCGCGGCTAATCGAGCCCCCACGAAGAAAAGGGGGACCCTCATAGCACTGGAAGACCACGCCGCCCTAAATGCCGACTACAAAAGTTCCACCCTGGCGCCAAGGGTTCGTACCTGCATATGCGTGCATCAAATGGAAAGCCCGAACTAAGTGTGGCGATTTGGACGAGATGTGAATCGAATCAGAGTTGCGGGGGGCTCCCATACACGCTTCCCACATGCGGTTAGCGCGCTCAACATGGATCCAGAGGACAAAAACTTTTCCTGAGTTCGACACTAGCAGACCTCAAAACCATACCCGGCCTCCTGCCGGTGCCTTATCATCAAATTAACATTTCCTCAAACATTAACAGGTTGTTGTTTAAACATCGAGCCCCCAGAACATAATAAATATGGTAAACGAAATAATGGACATCAGACTCGAGCATAAACAACCCTAAGCATGCTAGTAAGACACAGGCATCAAGCAACGGGGTTATAGGTGTGGAGGATAGGCTATATCAGGGTTACAGGATAACATATGATAGGATCGGGACACAAGCAACGGATCTTAAGTCTAGCAGGATAGACAACGGGAAGTATCGATATCCAGTGTGGAAAGGACACAATGGTTCATGTGAGTGAATACTCGCCTGCAAACTCAGTAGCCTGGTACTGAGCTAACTCCTCAGAAGTAGTGTCGTAAACCTCATCTGTCTCAACGTCGTTGTCTATTCGAGAAGAAGCAAACAAACAACGCAGAGAGACAAACAATCAATAACATGGCATAATGCACAAACATGGGATGATGCATGACAATTTAATTGATGCATCAAAGATAAGATAGTTGACATGGTAACATAATTAAATGGGTCCATATGCAATTTGGGTTGCATATAGAAAGGCCCAAGAATTTAAGTTGAATTAAGTGATCTACCAACAACCATCAGGTGAAAGTTGATTAGTATGATGCATGGATGAAGAAAACAATAAGAAAACAACATTAGCTTCAATTTGAAAAGGTGTTTACCAAGTTTGGAAATTTTATTTATTAAGTTATGAAATTTGGCTTCTTAAATGAGTTACACAAGCATTTGTTGTTTTCACCAATTTTAAATGTTCAAAATTAGATCACAAAATTCATATTTGGAAAGAACACCAAATTTTAGGTGGAATACATGTTTCATTTGTTGAAAAAGGAATTAAAATGAATTAGTTATTAATTGGACAATTTTAAATGCATTAAATAAGAAACAATTGTTTTCAGCAATTTAATTTATTCAAAATAGAAAACAATGTTTATATTTGGAAAGCTTATTCAATTTATCATGGAAAACATATTTTACATGTGTCATTTGAATTAAATATGAATTAGTTATGAATTTGTCCAAATTTGAGAGAGTTGTTTGAATTTGAAATTTTGAAACCATTTGAAAGGTTCAAAACAGTATGCAAATGGTTTAAACATGTAGAGAATTTAATTTGGTATAGAAAACATAATTTATTTGTTGAATTTGGAATTTTTATGCCCAAGTTATGAATTTTGCAAAATCAAATGAATTAAACAAGGATTCAAATATTTCACCAATTTAAAATATTCAAAACAGTAAACAAAGTTTATATTTAGGTAGAGAATTTAATTTGGTGTGGAAAACATATTTAAATTATTAAATTTGGATTTATAATGAATTAGTTATGCAATTTCAAAGTCTAGGGTGTGTTCTGCCATTTTAATTAACAGTCAGGGACTTAGGAAAAATATTACAGGGACCCGTGTGCGATTAGGAAATTGTTCTGGATCTGAAAAAAAGAAAAAAAAGGGTGTGCTAATCGCGCGGGGGGGGGGGGTTCGATCCCACGCCCTCCGGCGCGCGCGCACGGAACGCTACCAGTGGGGTGCGGATCGGGTTGTTGATAGTTATAGGGCGCGCGGGGGTTTGAGGTATCGCTTCGGGCTACTGTCGAAACTGACGAAGTTCAGTTAACTGAACCGATCGGTAAGGGGACGACGGCGTCGACCGGCTGCTCGCCGCGGTTGCCGGCGGGCGAGGGCCGTTGCGCGCGCGGGCGCAGAGGGAAGGAGGGTGGAGAGAGGGGAGAGGAGAGAGAGGAGAGGGCGAGGGGTGTGCTCACCACGGGCCCGAGCAGAAACAGTAGGCGGTGGCGACAAGGAAGGAGATGGTCGGCGACGGCGGCTTGGCGGCGGCGAACGGCGGCCTCCCAGGCCTCGCTCCCTTCGGAAAAAAGGGAGAGGGAACCCTCCCGGTTCCGTTCCCGAGGTTAGCAGGCGTCGAGGTGGCCTAGGGCGACGGCGAGGGGAGCTTCAAGTTCCGGTCATGGAGGCCATGGAGGTGGTGAGGTTCAGAGAAGAAATTGGACAGGGAGAGGAAGAGGGAAAAGGGATAAGGTGGCGGCGGCTCGAGGAGGAAGAAAGGTGAGAGGGCTAGGTTAGGGTTTGGAGGGGGGAGAGGGTAGAAATAGGAGGGAGGGGTGAGCAGGTGAGCTGCAGGTGGGGGAGGTCGCTCCTCCTCTGTCTCCGTACAGAGAAGGAAGACGACAGAGGGGGGTGCGCCTGGGCTCGTGGGGGGTTTGGTGGGCTCAGCCCAAGTGGCTGGCCTGCCCTCCCCCTTTTTTTCTTTCTTTGTTGTTTGCTTTTTTTTGTAGGAAAAACAAAGAGAGAAATAGAATAGGTTTTTGGAGTTTTTATTTTAACAACAATTTTTTTTTATGAATTGCCCTTTCCCAACAGTTCAGATTCACAAGTATTGGTTCTGTATTTTTTGAGATTTCAAATTATTTGAATTCAAAATGGAATTGGCATATTGGGTTTAATAATAGAAAGATTATTTGAACCATTTACAAAATTCAATCCAATTCATAATTTTGGAAAACAATTTAATCATTTGATTTGAATATTTTATTTGAAAAAGTTGTAACAGACCAAGTGTGAAACATATTGATTTGTCATTTGATTTGGAATTCAAATTCAACACATGTGGATATGATGACATGATGCATTTGAAATAAAATCAAGAAACAAACATTCTAAGTTGGGAGTTTTTCATACTTGGGATGTTACAAAACGCCCCCCCCCCCCTTGAAGGAATCGCGCCCCGAGATTCCTACTGAGAAGAGAAAAGGTCCGGATACTTCTTGCGAAGATCCTCTTCGGTCTCCCACGTTGCCTCTTTATCGGAATTATGAGACCACTGCACTTTTAAGAACTTGGTGCTCTTGTTGCGAGTTTTACGCTCGGTCTCATCGAGAATGCGAACAGGATGCTCTTCATAAGAGAGGTCTTCTTGCAGATCAATGGAATCATGATCCACTGCACGACCTGGATCTTTGAAGCACCTCTTGAGCTGTGACACGTGAAACACATCGTGCACCTTGGATAGCTTTTCTGGAAGTTCAAGACGATAGGCATTTTCTGCACGCCTTGAGAGAATGTTGAAGGGACCAATATATCTTGGTGCAAGCTTTCCTTTGACACCAAAACGATGATTGCCTCTGAGGGGAGTTACACGGAGATATGCTTTGTCACCAGGTGCATAGACCATGTCCCTGTGTTTGCTGTCATAGTAGCTTTTCTGACGAGACTGAGCAATCTTGAGATTGTCACGAATGATGCGAACTTTCTCTTCGGCTTCCTTAACAATGTCAGGGCCTAAGAGTGAATGTTCACCAGCTCCAGACCAATTTATTGGACTCCTACATCTGCGGCCATAGAGAGCCTCAAATGGTGCCATGCCTAGGCTTGCCTGGAAGCTGTTGTTGTAGGAGAATTCAGCATATGGAAGACATTCCTCCCATTTCATGCCAAAAGAGAGACCACATGCTCTGAGCATATCCTCGAGAATCTGATTGACTCTTTCGACTTGCCCTTGAGACTGAGGGTGATAGGCTGTGCTGAACAGAAGTTTGGTGCCCAGGGCTTCTTGAAAGCTTTTCCAGAAATGGGAAGTGAAGACGCTTCCACGGTCCGAGCTTATTTCTAATGGAACACCATGAAGAGGAACAATCTTTGCTGTGTAGAGCTCTGCTAACTGACTAGCTAAGATTGTCTCTTTGACAGGAAAGAAGTGACCTACTTTAGTGAGTCGATCAATGACAACGAAGATTGCATCGTTACCCCTCTTGGACTTTGGGAAACCAGTGACGAAGTCCATTTCAATCATGTCCCACTTCCACTCAGGGATTTTTAGAGGTTGGAGAAGACCGGCTGTTTTCTGATGAACTGCCTTAACACGTTGACAAACGTCGCATTCAGAAACGTATTGAGCAATTTCACGTTTCATGCTAGGCCACCAATACAGTGTCTTGAGATCCTGGTACATCTTTGTACTTCCAGGGTGTATGGAGAGAGGAGTTTCATGAGCCTCCTTGAGAATGACATCTTTGAGACTTTGAACTTGAGGAACTGCAATGCGTCCTTCGAAGAACACAGTTCCCTTGTCATCAATTGAGAAGCACTCAAATTTCTTATTGCCTGCTTTGATGTGTTCTACAATCTTCTTGATTTCAGCATCACGAAGTTGTTCAGAACGAATCTTGTCCTCGAGAGTTGGAGTGGCTGTCAAGTTCGCAAGATAGCCTTGAGGAACAAGACCAAGGTTGAGCTTCTGGAATTCTTCATGAAGAGGAGGTTGGCTTTCCATGATCATGAGATTATTGCAATACGACTTGCGACTGAGAGCATCGGCCATAACATTAGCCTTGCCTGGAGTGTAAGAAATGGTAAGATCAAAGTCTTTAATCTTTTCAATCCATCTCCTTTGTCTGAGGTTTAGATCTGGTTGAGTAGAGATGTACTTCAGACTTTTACGATCGGAAAAGATTTCAGTGCGATTACCCACCAGTATTGTCTCCATTTCTTGAGGGCAAACACAACTGCTGCAAGTTCAAGGTCATGAGTGGGATAATTGAGCTCATGTGTGTTCAACTGACGTGAAGCATAAGCCACAACTTGACGTTCTTGCATAAGAACTGCACCTAGACCTTGGAGAGATGCATCACAGAATATTTGGAAAGGTTTGGAAGGATCTGGGCCAACCAGAACTGGTGTAGAAGTGAGTTTAGTCTTCAGGAGATTGAAGCTCTCATCACATTGTGGAGACCAGATGAACTTCTTGTCCTTCTTTGTGAGGTCAGTGAGAGGTTTGGCAATCTTGGAGAAGTTTTGGACGAAACGACGGCAATAGCTAGCCAAGCCAAGAAAACTTCTTACTTGCTTCACCGTTTTTGGAGGTTTCCAATCAACAATTGCTTTAACCTTTTCTGGATCAATGGCTATGCCCTTGGCAGAGATGACATGACCAAGGTAAGAAACTTCTGAAATCCAGAACTCACATTTGGAGAATTTGGCATAAATACGATGCTCGCGAAGCTTCATGAGAGTGAGAGGAAGGTGTTCTTCATGCTCTTCCTCGGATTTTGACTAGACAAGAATGTCATCAAGATATACCAGAACGAACTTGTCGAGGTATTCATGGAAGACAGAATTCATGAGTCGAGAGAAGGTCGCCGGTGCATTGGTGAGACCAAAGGACATGACGGTGAATTCATATAGACCGTAGTGAGTGGTGAAGGCTGTCTTTGGAATATCCTCTTTTCTGATCTTTATTTGATGGTAACCCATTCTCAAGTCCAACTTGGAGAATTTTGAGGCTCCAGCAAGTTGATCAAAAAGATCATCGATGCGAGGAATTGGATACTTGTTTTTTATGGTTTTCTCGTTCAGAGGACGATAGTCGACAACGAGTCTCTTTGTGTGATCCTTCTTCGCAACGAACAGAGTTGGGCAACCCCAAGCCGAGGAACTAGGTTGAATGTAACCTTTTTCCATGTACATATCAATTTGTTCCTTCAAAAACTTCAGCTCGGGAGTTCCTATCTTATAGGGATGCTTAGAGATTGGAGCAGTACCTGGTTCAAGTTCGATCACGAACTCAACAGCTCTGTCCGGAGGCATCCCCGGCAACTCTTCTGGAAAGACGTCAGGGAAGTCGCAAACCACCGGAACATTTTCAAGTGAAGGTAGAGGTTTTGCATCGAGGGTGCATAGCTGAATGGAACTTGATTCATGTGGAGAATAGATTATCTGGCCAGAAGGGTGGGACAGAGTTATTGACTTTTGAGCACAGTCAATCCTTGCTTTATTGGCCTTCAGCCAATCCATACCAAGAATGACATCAATGTCAGAATTGCCAAGCAGTATGAGAGAAGCAAGGAATATGTGGCCTCCAATTAGAATTTGATTTTTGTGACTGATCTTGGAAGTTTGCATAGTTGCTCCAGGGGAGTTGACCACTAGCGGGGAACCCAAACCAACAAAAGGGAGTTTAATTGCTGTCGCAAAGATCTTTGACACGAAAGAATGTGATGCTCCGGTATCAAACAACACTTTAGCTGGATTAGAGTTTACGGGAAATGTACCGAGAACGACGTCAGGAGCTTCCTCAGCTTTGTCGATCTTGACATGATTCACCCTTGAGGTCCTCCCGACAGGCCTGTTGTTGGAGTTGAAGGCCTTAGGCGGGGGAGCGTGCACCATTGCCTGGTTTGTGTTAGGACGAGGTGGTGGTGGAGGTAGCTGCCTCTGCGTGCACTTGTCGGCGTAGTGCCCCGTCTGCTTGCACTTGTAGCAAGTGACGACACGAGGAGGTGAAAGTAGAAGGATGCCGCCTAGAGGGGGGTGAATAGGCGCTTTAAAATAATTACGGTTTAGGCTTGAGTAAATGCGGAATAAAACTAGCGTTTAATTTATCAAGCACAAAACCTATGCAAGCTAGGTTTACCTATGTGCACCAACAACTTATGCTAGGAATGATATACAACTATGAGATAGCAAGATAGATGACTTCAAGCACGATGGCTATCACAAAGGTAAATGCATAAGTAACGAGCTAGAGTATAGAGATAACCGAAGCACAAGGAGACACCGGTGTGATTACCTAAGTTCCTTCCCAAGGGAAGTACGTCTTCGTTGGAGAGGTGGGGAGCCACCTAGGCGCTCCTCAATAGCACGGATGTGCACACCTTATTCTCCTTGAGCTTCTCCGGTGAGGGAGATGCTCGTTTCCACTATGAGGTCGACTTGAAGGCGTTGACCAAACCTTACACGAGGTTGAGGCTATCTCCACAACTCAATTGGAGGCTCTCAACGAAGCTTCTTGCAACAAGGTGGAAGCCCCAAGCACTAACCGTCTAGGGTGCTCAATACACCCAAGAGGAACAATCTCTCCGGTGACCAAGCACCCAAGAGTAACAAGCTCACGGACTTCTCTTTCACGAATCTCGTGGGGAACTCAAACCGATGCACCTAATGCAATGGCAAGAACACACAAAGTGGTCAAGAACTTATCTCCCAAATCCCACCAAAGCAACTAATGATATGGAGGGAGGAAGGAGGAAGAACAAGGAAAACAACAAATGAATCCCTAGATCTAGATCCAATAGATTCCCCTCACAAAGAGGAGGGATTGATTGGTGAAGTGGTAGATCTAGATCTCCTCTCTCTTTTCCCTCAAGTGGAAGCAAGAATCATTGGAGGGATTGAGAGAGAGCAAGCTTTTGGAGGTCAACAATGGAGGTCAAACTTGCCCAAAAGGTTGGGGAACCATTGGGGAAGAATGCCCCTTAAATAGGTCACCCAAATATCCAACCGTTGGAGGAAAATTCGCGCAGGGGCGGAACCTCCGGTGAAACCAACGGAACCTCCGCCCCCCGGATGAGTTAGGACACCAAAATGGCTGAAAAAATGCCCCCAACCACCGGAGCCTCCGGTGGTTTCACCGGAGGTTCCGCCAACATCAACCCGAAGGGGTTCCAGCGGAGCCACCACCGGAGCCTCCGCTGGTGGAAAAAACCCTATCTAATTCATACCTTTGCCTTGCGCAATCCAATTGAGCTAGATGATGACGATCTTAATCACCTCAAGTTGGACCACCTTTCTTGATTGCGCTTCGCTTCGTGAAGATTGTGAGTTTCTCCCCCATAAGCTAATATTAGAGAGCTTCTCATATGACCATCTTCACTTGACCATAATCTCCATATGGGTGGCAAGATTCAAGCATATGATTTCTTCTAGATGCTTCACTTGAGTTTCCACGTCAATCTAGGTGATGAACACCGCTTGACGATGACATAGACCATGGGCAATATGAAATCTTCCTTTTTGTTCATTCCCATGGAAAGATACCTAAACACACATAGAGATGCCACACACACATATATGGGTTAGATCACAAAGCTATATTGGCAATTGCTTACCATACCATGAGATACACAATCCCACTTGGTACATCGTGTAGCTTTGTGTGTTGATCACTAGCTTGATCAACCTTGTATCTTTTCTTCTCACTTCAAATGATGATGTCTTGAAGATAACCATGAAGGATAACCTACTACTTTTCTTCAAGACACACTAGCAATAAGCTCAACTCAAACCATGACCATTCTTCATGTAAATCCTTGAATATACATGAACTCCATTATTTCCTATGGACAAGATCTACAAGGGTAACTCAATGCAAACATTAGTCCATAAGGATAGTCCATAAGTTTAGAGGGTTTAAGGGAATTTGGTTCTATGCTTTAGTTTCGTTCTTAAGCATTTTCCTTCCATGCTATTGCATCCTTGCTCTTTGTTTTGCATGGTTGCTTAATTCATCATATAAACCCTCGTAAAAAGGGATTGTCATTAATTACCAAAACCACATATGGGGCACCATGCACTTTCAATCTCCCCCATTTTGGTAATTGATGACAATCCCTTTTTACGAGGGTTTATATGATGAATTAAGCAACCATGCAAAACAAAGAGCAAGGATGCAATAGCATGGAAGGCAAATGCTTAAGAACGAAACTAAAGCATAGAACCAAATTCCCTTAAACCCTCTAAACTTCTCCCCCATTGGCATCCATTGCCGAAATGGAAAAAAAGATTAGAAGGCCAATATAATAAGAGCTCCCCCATAGTGTATGCATTCCTCATGATATGAGTGAAATCAAGAGCATATATCCAATTGGGAATAGATGGAGGGAGATCAAACTATATTAAGGATCCAAAGATTTACAAGCAAAGTCAAATTGAAGGATACTTTCATAAAGAAGCAACCAACCAAAGGATCCGAAAAACCGATTGACCAAAATCAATATTATGATAAGATCAACCAAGTGTTCTAGAAAATCAAGAGGGAACTCCCCAAGGTACATGCACAATGTTATATTTGAATTACTATATAATGTGCACAACATGGAATCATCACTCCCTTCTAGATAATTTTGAACACAAACAAGAGCAAGAGAGTAGATTGGAAATGAAGCAAAGCAACTTGCAAACAAACAAGAGTTGAGCAATTAAGATCAAGAAGCGAAAAGTAAAGATTTACTCAACCAAAAGAGATGAGTGTGACAAGGAAAGACATTTGTAGGAGACTAATAGGATGAGAAAAGCTTCATCATAGTCTTTAAATATATGAGGCACATAGTGCATATCATTTCTTTCCCATACACACAAACCAACAAATAATAAAACACATAGGTCCACAAGCTTTATAAGATGCAAAAGGAATACCAAAAGAAAAGCAAATCTTGTGCCTTTTAGGAACCACCAAGTAATATAAAGCAATAAAACATGGTCACTAAAGAAATAGAATATCAATTAAAGGTGTAACTATTTTCGTGTGTATAAGTTTCTAAGTGGACACCAATCACACAGATATATATCCACAAAGAAATATGCACACACAAAAATAGGTACAAGGGTGAGGAACATGATATCCAAGATATGTTCATAAATATACCAATAATATTTTTTGTTTGAAAGCAAAGCACTAGGCTTATTTTAATCTTAAGGGGATATAGATGGACAAACAATAAACTCATCAAAGCATCACAAATATCACAAGGGAAAAGTGATAGTTGGAATGCCTTGAGAAAGGCAACGCATATCACAAAATATTCAAATGGTTTTTGAGAATTCATCAATATTGCATATGAGAGACTTCAAGTAGAAGTTACTAGATTAATATACTTGAGATTGGTGAATCATGAAAATGATTATAAATATCCCCTTAGTATGTAATCATCCCGGCTTACTCATAGTTGCAATAAAGATGTTTTTGATAAGACATTTGCAAGAGCCAAATGAAATGCAACAAATGGAATTCATGCCAAGATGTAACCTACACAAGGATGAAAGCTAGAAATGTATGCATGGAATAGATACTTGTTACCGAGACGGCATTGGTGATGAAGAGGATGAGAGTTTGATAATCATCGTAGCTTTACTCCTATAATACCATGGTGAGAACACCTTCCTTATGAATTGAGAAAGCAACCAATGTATCTCCATTGTACCTAAAAACAAAAATCAAGTACAAAATGGTTCCCAAACTTATTGGGTCCAAAGTAGTTAGAACAACTACAATACATAGGACAAACTCCACACAAATATGTGCATATTAATATGAATTTGAATTTCATGCACATCTTAGCCATTTAGGATTTGATGGAGTTTATCCTATATATTGGATCAACTAAAGTAAGCATGTCAAAGGATATACATGCACAAAACTTTCAAGACCCAAACAAGATACAAATTGGACAAAATACTAATTAAAACAAAGAAGGCACTCACAAGAGATAAAATCAAACAAAGTGTCCAAATTATATCAAAATCCCAAATCAACACATGCTTTAGGAAACCAAAATAGAGAAGATAAAAAACATCAAAGAATAAACAAACCCTCTACACTTTTCATGATGGCACACAAAGTACCAAGACGGAAAATGTTCGTCTTCCAAAGAGACAAGTCATTGGGATAAAATACCAATTTCAAGAAAACAAGTGTTCAAACATATATAGAATAGTTCTTCCAATAATAGTGCATTAATTATGATATTGCACTTGAATACAAGATGCGCACAATGGAATCATTACTCTCCATATATATTGTTCAAACACTAGTCAAGCTCAAGAAAAGCAATAAGATGCAATACCAATTAAAGAATTGTGTTCTACTCAATGTAGGATAGCTTCCCCAAGAAATGCAACACAAAGAAGTACGACTTTGAATGAAAGTGCACACGAATGGGATCATTGCTTTTCCTAACTCAAGAAAGCATAAAACGAATTTTGAGTAGAGCAAGGAAGACACAAAAGAGTTTGAACCATAACAAATCCTTGGCAAGAAACAAGGCAATTTTTAGAGCAATGGACAAAATAAATATGATCAATAAACTTACCACAAATTATTATAACTTGTCAAAGACAAGATATGTATGGAGATATTTCTCGGTGGTATATTTGTTCACAATCATATTCACAAAACATAAGCATGTGGTAAAAGATAGGAATGAAAACACCATACCTAAATAGAGATTCTTGGTGGCTTCAATAGTCGAATGATCATGCAAAGAAATGATTAATATATCAAGAAGCAACCGGTTCCCGAGAAGGTAAATTCTAGTGCTAATTTGTGGAAAACCGCACCAAGAAATTCTCTCACAAATAAGATACCAAAAGATGAGAAAATAAAATCATTTAAGCAAATTGAAACTTGTTTGAGCACACATGCCACATAGGAACAAGATAATTAACAATATCCATTCTATGTGGCAAAACCTTAAATGTTCACATTCTTTAGGCTTGTAATATGCACAAACATATTACTCCCCCATAATGTGATAATACATATCTTCTTAGCAAGAGGCAAACAAAGACCAACTTGAGATAATTAATAGACATTAGAATTTTAATTTCTCATGAGTATGAGATACCACATAGAGACTAGATAATATTGAAATATCAACACTATGTGGTATTCCTCATGTACACACATTTTGGGATTGTGAAGTGACAAAGGCATATTACTCTCCCAAAATGGGATAGTCCATTAATCACTCAAAAGAGCCAAATAAGATACACACAAGATGAAATTCGGCTCAAAGCAAACTCATACATACATTTTGTGCGAACCGACAAACACATACTAGATTACTCAAGGATAAGTAAGTAGTAAGAACAAAATATACAAAATACAAGCAAGGTACAAAACCAATACATGCAAAGGGGCAAGCAACTTTCAATGTATATATATAATGTAATAAATACAAGTTACCGCAAGAAGGAGCATGGAATATGAGATAGAGACGTGATAATCCAAATGACTTGGCTTAAGGAAAATATACGTGATGAAGATCCCTTAATTCTTCATGATATAGCCAAGTCTCCAATGCCCTCCGATAACACCTATTTATCAAGTTTGAGCTTGTTGGTCCCCAACCAAGTTGGGTCCTAAGAGGTTAGTCACAATAGGCTTGGCAACCCAAATGGTTCTTTTCTTGACACCACTTTGAGTACCAACATATTTGGCAAACACATTGCCCACATCATCCTTTAGAATGGAATACACATCATCAATTATGATAGGGTTGGATAATGTACCATTAGTGCATGAAGAAGCAAGATGGCCCTTTTCACGACATAAGTAGCAACAACGACTCCTTCCATTCTTCTTAGTTGATTTCTCAACTTGAGAAGCATTAGCTTGAGTCTTCATAGGAAGAGGCCTTTTCTTCAAATTGAAGTTGAGATTGAGGTTGAACTTGTGGCCGCTTCCCTTGTTGCTTCTCACTAAGTTTCTTCTTCTTCAAAGGGCATGATCTAACATGATGCCCTTCAACCTTGCACTTGAAGCAAACAATATTGGCCAAATTCTTGACTTGTTCATGGCCCTTCTTCTTGTCGACCTTGGACTTGTTCTTGTGATTGGAAATGAATCCAAGTCCTCTCTTGTCATTGGGGGATTTTTGGACACTCAACATATTATCAAGTGTGGACTTCCCTTTATGACACTTCTCTAAGTCTTTCTCCAATGAAGTGACTTGGGCCTTGAGCTCTTTGATTTCCTCTACATGGTTAGTATCAACACAAGAGCTAGAGGAAGTAGATGCATCATTATTAGAGCAACAAGGTAAGGAAAGCAATTCATCATAAGATGTGGGAACATTATGAGGGGAAGAATTACTAGGACTAGCACAAGGCAATATAACATTTAGAGTAGATATTGTGCCTTTGTACACATGAGGCTCACAAGATGTTACCTTAGTTAACATAGCCTTATGAGATAATTTTAGACTCTCATGGGAGACTAGAAGATCCTTATGAGAGCTTGAGAGCTTTTCATGAGTTTATTCCAATTTCCCATAATTACTAGTTAGCAACTCAAGTTGAGCCCGTAGCTCAAAATTCTCCTTTAATGTGGATGCTTCACAAGAAATAGAGTTAGTAGCACAAGCATCAACATTTATAGCTTTGAGGTCATTAGCAAGAGAAATAGATAATTCATTGTCCCTTCTAAGCTTAGAAACACTAATATCATATGTTTCTTCTAGACTATATAGTTTCTCTTCAAGAGAAGATCTAAGGGACCGCTCTTTCTCAAAAGCCTTTTCAAGCTCTTTATCCTTGATAGAATGACTACCACTATGACTTTCCAAAGTCACGATGATATCCTCCTTTTCATCTACAAGAGAGTTAGCCTCATCAAGTTGTTCTAGGAGAGCATTCACATTTTCTTTGGTCTCACCAACAAGGCTTGCGAACCATAAGCCTAATTTATTAGACTCACAATCATCTTCCTTACCAACATCATCATCACTACTATCATCATAATATATATTGGGGTTCAAAGTGGAAGATACCTTTGAATCCTTGGCCATAAGGCAAAATGTGGTAGATGACGATGAATCATTACTTGAGGCACCACTCAAGTCCACATCTTGTTCCATAGAGAGTTGAGTTTCCTTTAAATTGTTAGCCATACAAATACTAGAGGAAACACAATCATTTTTATCATGGGAACAAGATAAAGCAAGCATATCATCATGAGATTTAGTCAAGCAATGACGACATGATATGCAAAGACTATCAACACAAGCATGTAAAATATTTTTGGTGCTAGTTGTGTTTAAGTCCAAAGATGAGACATTGCAATAAGATAGAGATGAAGGATCATCAATAATAATCTCACTATCATTATTGCAAAGCCTATCACTACTCACCATCTCATTAGTTTGTGGCTTACCACATGTTGGTGAAGTAGAAGAAGTTGAGAACTCATCACGACCGGAGATGGAGGGAGAGCAATCATCCACAATAATATTGGACACTCCATATTTATCTTGAAGCTTTGTCCATAACTCATGAGCATTCCGAATAGGAAAAGGTGGCTTAATAACTACAAGGCTCACAAGAAAGAAAAACGCATTAATAGCAAGAGCATCGAGAGATAAGTTTTTATCTTCCTCTAAAGTTGGATTTTGAGGATCCTTTGGAGGACAAAAACCCATCTCTACAATTTGCTCCATGTGTGGGTCCATGACCCGGAAATAAATGAGCATGCGAAATTTCCAAAGATCATAGTTTGTGCCATCGAAATGAAATGTGGGATCGTGCACTAATTAACTAAGCGACATCATTACTCTCAAGGCGGTGAAGCCTAACAATGAGAGCCCTGGCTCTGATACCAATTGAAAGTAGAAGGATTCCGCCTAGAGGGGGGGTGAATAGGCGCTTTAAAATAATTACAGTTTAGGCTTGAGTAAATGCGGAATAAAACTAGCGTTTAATTTATAAAGCACAAAACCTATGCAAGCTAGGTTTACCTGTGTGCACCAACAACTTATGCTAGGAATGATATACAACTATGAGATAGCAAGATAGATGACTTCAAGCACGATGGCTATCACAAAGGTAAATGCATAAGTAACGAGTTAGAGTATAGAGATAACCGAAGCACAAGGAGACACCGGTGTGATTACCGAAGTTCCTTCCCAAGGGAAGTACGTCTTCGTTGGAGAGGTGGGGAGCCACCTAGGCGCTCCTCAATAGCACGGATGTGCACACCTTATTCTCCTTGAGCTTCTCCGGTGAGGGAGATGCTCGTTTCCACTATGAGGTCGACTTGAAGGCGTTGACCAAACCTTACACGAGGTTGAGGCTATCTCCACAACTCAATTGGAGGCTCTCAACGAAGCTTCTTGCAACAAGGTGGAAGCCCCAAGCACTAACCGTCTAGGGTGCTCAATACACCCAAGAGGAACAATCTCTCCGGTGACCAAGCACCCAAGAGTAACAAGCTCACGGACTTCTCTTTCACGAATCTCGTGGGGAACTCAAACCGATGCACGTAATGCAATGGCAAGAACACACAAAGTGGTCAAGAACTTATCTCCCAAATCCCACCAAAGCAACTAATGATATGGAGGGAGGAAGGAGGAAGAACAAGGAAAACAACAAATGAATCCCTAGATCTAGATCCAATAGATTCCCCTCACAAAGAGGAGGGATTGATTGGTGAAGTGGTAGATCTAGATCTCCTCTCTCTTTTCCCTCAAGTGGAAGCAAGAATCATTGGAGGGATTGAGAGAGAGCAAGCTCTTGGAGGTCAACAATGGAGGTCAAACTTGCCCAAAAGGTTGGGGAACCATTGGGGAAGAATGCCCCTTAAATAGGTCACCCAAATATCCAACCGTTGGAGGAAAATTCGCGCAGGGGCGGAACCTCCGGTGAAACCAACGGAACCTCCGCCCCCCGGATGAGTTAGGACACCAAAATGGCTGAAAAAATGCCCCCAACCACCGGAGCCTCCAGTGGTTTCACCGGAGGTTCCGCCAACATCAACTCGAAGGGGTTTCCAGCGGAGCCACCACCGGAGCCTCCGCTGGTGGAAAAAACTGCAGAACACCCTATATGAAAACGGTCGTAACTTTTGCATCCGGACTCCGTTTTCGATGTTCTTGGGCTCGTTGAAATCGCAACGATGAGCACTATAATAATATGCAGAGAAACATCATAGTACAAATGGGAATATAAAACCAAATGATGAAAGGTTTGGCCTATCAATAAAGGACAACCGGTAGAAACCTCCAACAGCAAAAATGCGATAAGTTTTTCATACGAAATCCATTTTTGATGAACTTGAGCTTGACATGAAGAACATGACAAGCTATAAAACCTTACATGGAGAAAACCCAAATAAGAACCAAGAAGGATGATGCCAAGTATGCAAAGGTTTGAGCTCTCTACGATAGATACGATCAAGATATGCATTCAAGAGCCCCTCTTGATAGTACGGTTATCTATCCTATAATCCGGTCTCCCAACTAGCATAATGAGACCGGTAAAATAGAAACCCTATCTAATTCATACCATTTCCTTGCGCAATCCAATTGAGCTAGATGATGACGATCTTAATCACCTCAAGTTGGACCACCTTTCTTGATTGCGCTTCGCTTCGTGAAGATTGTGAGTTGCTCCCCCATAAGCTAATATTAGAGAGCTTCTCACATGACCATCTTCACTTGACCATAATCTCCATATGGGTGGCAAGATTCAAGCATAGGATTTCTTCTAGATGCTTCACTTGAGTTTCCACGTCAAGCTAGGTGATGAACACCGCTTGACGATGACATAGACCATGGGCAATATGAAATCTTCCTTTTTGTTCATTCCCATGGAAAGATACCTAACCACACATAGAGATGCCACACACACATATATGGGTTAGATCACAAAGCTATATTGGCAATTGCTTACCATACCATGAGATACACAATCCCACTTGGTACATCGTGTAGCTTTGTGTGTTGATCACTAGCTTGATCAACCTTGTATCTTTTCTTCTCACTTCAAATGATGATGTCTTGAAGATAACCATGAAGGATAACCTACTACTTTTCTTCAAGACACACTAGCAATAAGCTCAACTCAAACCATGACCATTCTTCATGTAAATCCTTGAATATACATGAACTCCATTATTTCCTATGGACAAGATCTACAAGGATAACTCAATGCAAACATTAGTCCATAAGGATTGTCATTAATTACCAAAACCACATATGGGGCACCATGCACTTTCAGGAGGCCCTGGCCTTGGCTGCCCCATCGAAGCCCTTGGATCATGCATCTGAGCAGGGTTGGGTGGGCGGGGAGCGAAGCCTGGAGAAGTTTGGGCGTATGGAGCCCGAGTGACAGCACCATTTGGTACCCAGATGCGGCGCTTCTGCGGAGGGGTGGTCATGTTGGAGGAGGAACCACCCTCACGCGAGTGCTTGCGAGACTCCTCGAACGCCTTGCGCCCATTTTCTTCATTGAGCGCGGTGTTAACGAGATCCTCGAAGCTGTTGGCCTTGACGTTGGTGAGGGCATACTTGAGTTCCGGGTTAAAACCTCTGCGGAACCTTGCCATCTTCTTAGCTTCAGTGGACACCTCGTCTCCAGCGTATCGAGCGAGGCGATTGAACTCACTCTGATACCCGATGACGTCCAACTTGCCCTGCTTGAGAGAGCAAAACTCTTCACGCATCCTTTCCATGAGACCATCTGGAATGTGGTGCTTCAGGAAGGCTTCCTTGAAACAATCCCACGTGACTGGCATCCCAGTTCTCATGGCCTGGAAGTTTTCCCACCAAGTAGCTGCCTGACCCTTCAGCAGATAGGAGGCATACTTGACCTTGTCTTCTTCAGCTACGTGAGCAATCTCCAGAGCCTTAGCTATCTCACGGATCCAGTCATCAGGGTCCAGAGGCTCGCGTGTGGCCACGAAAGCTCTTGGGCCCAGACTGAGAAACTCCTTGATGCTGACTCGTGGAGCTGTCTGGTTGATGTGCTGATTAGCCTGGAACTGGGCCATCTGCGTCATGACTTGGGTCATCTGGGTCAACAGCTCCGCGATTGGCGGTGGCTTAGGCGTGTTGTTCCTTGTTGGCGGCATCCTGAATGGAAATGCATTTTAGCACAACAATAGAAAAGGGTAGACTTGGCAACCGAAAGAGAGATTATTCCGATGCATGAATAGACAACCAACAGGTACATCATCACATGTTCAACTACATCAGAATATCCAACACACCATAAATGGTTCGAATGCCAAAGGATAACTAAACATAGCTAAGAATGGATACATCGGTACTCCCATGCTCATCACGCAGGACGGCGGCTAGGAGTACGGCGAGAGGTACGGTGAGGAGGACGCCCACGAAAGTAGGTGGAACAACGATCCACGTAGATCTGACGTGGTCTGAGACCGACTCTAGGCGTGGTGAAGTACATAGCGTCGACTCCCTGTGCTCCAAAGCGTGGAATCCCAGTGTAACCAGCACCAAGGTTAAGGAGTGGACCTCTGATCGGCTCGTAACCTCCAGCATCTGGCAGACGACGACCAACTGGCTGATTGAAACGTGCAAAGCGCTCGTCTCCAACAAAGTCTGTGGTGTAAGTCGCCAGACGAGTCAAAGCAACGTAAAGCTGCTCTCTGACTGAAGCCAACTCCTGAGATAGTGTGCGGTCCACTGCGTCACTGTGCCTCACAAACTGAGCGGTGGTGTGCAGCCTAGAGTTATCATGCTCATAAACATCCAAGTTGTCGTAGAGAGTGAAGTGAGCTCCCTCCGAAGTGATGTAACCACGGGGGATGTGGCGATAGATAGAATCGTCAAATCCCCAGTAGTCAGCACGAAGGACGGTGAGGCTCACATAAGCTGCCTGCTGCACAGCCATATCCACTGTGGAACCCACTGCCTCGTAGCGGTGGACTACGCTCATGCCATCATCTGACAGAATGTAGACGATAGCCTGGTAGTAGGTATGCTCAAACTCTCGCTGCTGCTCGTAGACCTGGTACTCTGGTTCCCAACGGAACCCCAGAAAAGTGACCATGTCTCTCAGCATCTCCGGATAACCGGCAGTGCTCTCGCAACGAGTCATACGAACCACCTGCGGGTAGAACCTGAGATCCATCTGCAGATGATCGGGGAAGTTTTGATTAGACGCCAGTAGAAGAACTGAAGTGGCAAGCAACAACAAGGTTTCAACGGACGAAAAGGATGTTGAGAAGAACAGGATATCGAAGCAACATTTGGGAAACACGAGACCAAACACTCCTGAGGTACTACGGAAAACCCATCCGGGCTTCTAAAGGATCAATATCTACTGCTTAAGGAATAGAGGATCTGCTTCCGGGGCTTATGTGCCTCCGTTCTCAATCATGAGTAGGCAACATGATAAATCATGTCACAACCACCTCCATTCCTATGGTCTAGTAGATATAATCATCCTAGAGAAACCAGGATACGAGAAATCCTAACTTGAAAGTTTAGACGAGAAGAGAAAACAACGTTGCACTTCCTTACCAGAAAAAAGGGAGGGTGGGTGGGGAAAGAAATAAAAGAACATAATTCCTACTCTCACGTTTCATTTTTCCTATATAGCTACAAAATAGTTTCTAGACTCAACTGCGACCAGTAAAAGGGATCCTACAGGCAGACAGGCTCTGATACCATTTGTCGCACCCGGACTTCTAGAGGATACTCACAGCCCGCTAAACAGTAGATAATTGGCTTACGGGGCTTACCGGCACCCGCATCTCAATATGAGTAGGCCAACACGTAAACGTGTGACAACCAACCTCTATTATTCATCGCCTGCGTAAACCATCCCATAGAAATCCGACTACTTCCATTGACGTACTTCATAACATACACACATGGTACGTCAAAGGCATTTGAACAAGTGATATCACAACAAATCTCTAAGACACAAAGAAATAGAAATAAGTGGCAAATAGCTCTCACTAGAGCAGAGATAGCAAATACAATCATCCAGAGGACACATGTCCCAACAAATCATCATTACATCACAGCGGAAGCATCCAAAGTGTCTGAGTACAGACAAGATCCAAATAGGCCTAAGAGGCCGGAAACGAAAAGACGGAGCCCATCCACGATGTCTCGGATCCTGCCCGGGTCCGCTATCTACTCGTCAGCAGCCTCGCCATACTCCACGTAGTAGCCACCATGGGGATCCTCGGAAACGTAGTCTGCAGAACACGCAGCCCCAAAGGGGTCAGTACAGACGAGTACTGGCAAGCAAGACGCACAAGATACCAAAGTGTACCCGGCAACACCAAGTACAGATGCTTTGGGTTCAACGGAAGATAGGTGATATAAAGATGCGGCAGCGGGCTGCCTAACCAACTACAGAGACACGCTACAACATCCGGCTAAAAGAAAGGGATAAGATAGCGCATCGGAACCAACTACCACTAACCTCAAACAAACCCATCCTGGATCTCGCCCCTTATCCAAAGAAGCAATCCGAGGATAACTCACACATTAGATTAGTGAAGGTTCCAGTTATTGTGTCAATAAGCCTATTACTAGTCAAATTATTATTAATTAAGTGTAAGTTGTCTAATCCTTGTTAGCCAGCCCTATCACCAAGTCATCCATAACCGCGGACAACACGGCTTCTCGAGAAGATTTAACCCTGCAGGGGTGCACCAATTTGGCCGTACACGTAAGAATATCCCGCCAGACGGGGATCAAACCCACCAAGCGAAACACTCAACACAACCCAACTCTTCTTCGCATCAAGCCCAAAGAACCACGTGTTGTGCGTGCGCGGCTAATTGAGTCCCCACGAAGAAAAGGGGGACCCTCATAGCACTGGAAGACCACGCCGCCCTAAATGCCGACTACAAAAGTTCCACCCTGGCGCCAAGGGTTCGTACCTGCATATGCGTGCATCAAATGGAAAGCCCGAACTAAGTGTGGCGATTTGGACGAGATGCGAATCGAATCAGAGTTGCGGGGGGCGCCCATACACGCTTCCCACATGCGGTTAGCGCGCTCAACATGGATCCAGAGGACAAGAACTTTTCTTGAGTTCGACACTAGCAGGCCTCAAAACCATACCCGGCCTCCTGCCGGTGCCTTATCATCGAATTAACATTTCCTCAAACATTAACAGGTTGTTGTTTAAACATCGAGCCCCCAGAACATAATAAATATGGTAAACGAAATAACGGACATCAGACTCGAGCATAAACAACCCTAAGCATGCTAGTAAGACACATGCATCAAGCAACGGGGTTATAGGTGTGGAGGATATGCTATATCAGGGTTACAGGATAACATGTGATAGGATCGGAACACAAGCAACGAATCTTAAGGCTAGCAGGATAGACAACAGGAAGTATCGATATCCAGTGTGGAAAGGACACAATGGTTCATGTGAGTGAATACTTGCCTGCAAACTCAGTAGCCTGGTACTGAGCTAACTCCTCAGAAGTAGTGTCGTAAACCTCGTCTGTCTCAACGTCGTCGTCTATTCGAGAAGAAGCAAACAAACAACACAGAGAGACAAACAATCAATAACATGGCATAATGCACAAACATGGGATGATGCATGACAATTTAATTGATGCATCAAAGATAAGCTAGTTGACATGGTAACATAATTAAATGGGTCCATATGCAATTTGGGTTGCATATAGAAAGGCCCAAGAATTTAAGTTGAATTAAGTGATCTACCAACAACCATCAGGTGAAAGTTGATTAGTATGATGCATGGATGAAGAAAACAATAAGAAAACAACATTAGCTTCAATTTGAAAAGGTGTTTACCAAGTTTGGAAATTTTATTTATTAAGTTATGAAATTTGGCTTCTTAAATGAGTTACACAAGAATTTGTTGTTTTCACCAATTTTAAATGTTCAAAATTAGATCACAAAATTCATATTTGGAAAGAACACCAAATTTTAGGTGGAATACATGTTTCATTTGTTGAAAAAGGAATTAAAATGAATTAGTTATTAATTGGACCATTTTAAATGCATTAAATAAGAAACAGTTGTTTTCAGCAATTTAATTTATTGAAAATAGAAAACAAAGTTTATATTTGGAAAGCTTTTTCAATTTTGCATGGAAAACATATTTTACATGTGTCATTTGAATTAAATTTGAATTAGTTATGAATTTGTCCAAATTTGAGAGAGTTGTTTGAATTTGAAATTTTGAAACCATTTGAAAGGTTCAAAACAGTATGCAAATGGTTTAAACATGTAGAGAATTTAATTTGGTATAGAAAACATAATTTATTTGTTGAATTTGGAATTTTTATGCCCAAGTTATGAATTTTGCAAAATCAAATGAATTAAACAAGGATTCAAATATTTCACCAATTTAAAATATTCAAAACAGTAAACAAAGTTTATATTTAGGTAGAGAATTTAATTTGGTGTGGAAAACATATTTAAATTATTAAATTTGGATTTATAATGAATTAGTTATGCAATTTCAAAGTCTAGGGTGTGTTCTGCCATTTTAATTAACAGTCAGGGACTTAGGAAAAATATTACAGGGACCCGTGTGCGATTAGGAAATTGTTCTGGATCTGAAACAAAAAGAAAATAAAAAGGGTGTGTTAATCGCGGGGGGGGGGGGGGGGGGGATTCGATCCCGCGCCCTCCGGCGCGCGCGCACGGAACGCTACTAGTGGGGTGCGGATCGGGTTGTTGATAGTTATAGGGCGCGCGGGGTTTTGAGGTATCGCTTCGGGCTACTGTCGAAACTGACGAAGTTCAGTTAACTGAACCGATCGGTAAGGGGACGACGGCGTCGACCGGCTGCTCGCCGCGGTTGCCGGCGGGCGAGGGCCGTTGCGCGCGCGGGCGCAGAGGGAAGGAGGGTGGAGAGAGGGGAGAGGAGAGAGAGGAGAGGGCGAGGGGTGTGCTGACCACGGGCCCGAGCGGAAACAGTAGGCGGTGGCGACAGGGAAGGAGATGGTCGGCGACGGCGGCTTGGCGGCGGCGAACGGCGGCCTCCCGGGCCTCGCTCCCTTCGGCAAAAGGGGAGAGGGAACCCTCCCGGTTCCGTTCCCGAGGTTAGCAGGCGTCGAGGTGGCCTAGGGCGACGGCGAGGGGAGCTTCAAGTTCCGGTCATGGAGGCCATGGAGGTGGTGAGGTTCAGAGAAGAAATTGGACAGGGAGAGGAAGAGGGAAAAGGGAGAAGGTGGCGGCGGCTCGAGGAGGAAGAAAGGTGAGAGGGCTAGGTTAGGGTTTGGAGGGGGGAGAGGGTAGAAATAGGAGGGAGGGGTGAGCAGGTGAGCTGCAGGTGGGGGAGGTCGCTCCTCCTCTGTCTCCGTACAGAGGAGGAAGACGACAGAGGGGGGTGCGCCTGGGCTCGTGGGGGGTTTGGTGGGCTCAGCCCAAGTGGCTGGCCTGCCCTCCCCCTTTTTTTTCTTTCTTTGTTGTTTGCTTTTTTTTGTAGGAAAAACAAAGAGAGAAATAGAATAGGTTTTTGGAGTTTTTATTTTAACAACAATTTTTTTTTATGAATTGCCCTTTCCCAACAGTTCAGATTCACAAGTGTTGGTTCTGTAATTTTTTGAGATTTCAAATTATTTGAATTTAAAATGGAATTGGCATATTGGGTTTAATAATAGAAAGATTATTTGAACCATTTACAAAATTCAATCCAATTCATAATTTTGGAAAACAATTTAATCATTTGATTTGAATATTTTATTTGAAAAAGTTGTAACAGACCAAGTGTGAAACATATTGATTTGTCATTTGATTTGGAATTCAAATTCAACACATGTGGATATGATGACATGATGCATTTGAAATAAAATCAAGAAACAAACATTCTAAGTTGGGAGTTTTTCATACTTGGGATGTTACACGGCGCCCCGCCGGAGTTTTCCCCCTCCAATCTGGAACTTCTGGTCTCTGTTTCGGTGTTTCGGCGGCGCTCTTCTCCGTAAGGGTACGGGGAACCCTTTTTATAGTCGGTTTTAGGTCAAGACGGAGTCGGTAAGTCGAAGATGGAAGGAATTGGGGCCACAGGGGCCAAAAGGGGGCCTCTCACGCGGCCAAGGAATCTGGCCGCGTGGAGGGTCCTCTTTTGGGCCTCCTTGCCCAATTCTCGTGGATCCTTCGCCCTCAAGTCTTCTCCTTCCAAGAAAATGACCCCCGCAGATTTTCATGTGATTTCGCGGAAGTTTGCCCCCTGAAACGTCAAAAATATAGAAAACGGGGTTTCTGACAGGCAGGGTTAATTCCATAAAAGTTGGGGGACTTTGTAATTTAACCCCAAAATACTATAAAACATTGAATTATACCCTTATATGATGCAATATGCAATAGAAAACCATGTGAAAATATGCAAAATTCATCTATGCATTTTACATGCATCAGACCGTAATCGTGACCGTACCAAGGTGAAAACCCCTTCAATTTTTTTTATTATGACGAGCTGAGATAAGTGGGGGTTATGATTTCATCCAACCCATTCATTTGTGCTTCCATGGAGGAAGTCAAGAATGTTTCCATCTTCTCGAGGCCATCCATGGTAGCCGCAACGCCGGGAACACTAGTCTCTCCTTCAATCCCCATACTCTCTTAGGCGGTTAAGCCCAAAATAAAGAGCCAAGTCTCTGATACCAATTGAACGGATCGTATGGACACCTAGAAGGGGGGGCGAATAGGTGCTACCTCAAAATTTTAATGTTTTTTCGATTTTAGCCTTGACACAAAGGTAAATTCTGTAGATGTGCAACTAAGGTGAATTTACCTATATTACAAGGAGTACATTAAGCAAGAAAGAAGCACAAAGTAAAGCTAAAGGATTGAAGGAACCGAAGTGGAAGCACGCGGAGATAAGGATGTATTCCCGAGTTCCTCCTTTTGAGTGGAATACGTCTATTTGGAGGTGTGCGAGTTTTTCCACAAAGGCCTACTGAACGACACAGATGCCTCACCCTATTCTCCGACGAAGTTCGCCACAAAGGCCTAGTTCACATTCCACTATTGGAATTCTTCAAGGCAGAATCCTGATCCTTTACAATGAGCTTGGGGCACACACCCACAACTGAATTGGGGGCTCCCAAGAACACCAAGAATAGATTACAAGAAACATGTGAGTAACAATATGTCTAGCTTCTCCACAAGGAAACCTTAGACACAAATTTCTCAAGTGAATGGGGGGAGGGATGGAGAATAACTTGGTGAAGATGTAGATCGGGGCCTTCTCCTTCAATCCTCCAAATATCAACAAGTTTGGGTGGAGGGATTGGAAGATCTTTTGAGTAGGTGAGCTCAATTGATGGTGGACTTCAATGCTGCACGAGCTGACTTGAGGTGGAAGAAGGAGAGGGGTATTTATACCCCCTCCGCAAAAATGTAACTGTTTGATTCGATGTGGACATTTTAAACTGGAGACTACGGCCTTCCAGACATTCCAGAGAGTTTCCGGAGGGCCGGAAGCTTCACCAGAAGTCCGGAGACTCCAACACGTTTCCGGACACGATAGCGTGCGCGACACCACCTGGTCTTGGTGCCGAGAGATCCTGAGGCCGGACACTCTAACCCTGACAGACATGATACTCTGGCCTAGACCAGAGACTTTGCAAAAAGTACGGAGACTCCACCAAGTCTCCGCAAGGAGTCCAGTGCGAGAGACGGTTTAGTCTTCTCTGGAAATAATCCCAGAACGGAGACTCCGTCCTAGGGCACCAGACTTTTTAGTAGTAAATACTATAGTATTAAATACCTTGACATGTTTGGAAGCAGTGAATACTATGGTTTTAAAACTGCTGAAATAAAATTGTTGAAATTATGCTAAAACTTCATTTTTTTCCTATATTGGAAACTTCGGTACTGACTTGTTTTTTTCACAAACTGAAATATATTACAAAGCTGAAGTATTCATTTTCCTAGTAACTAAAACTTCGATTTGCCAATACTTTGGTTTTATAAATACTCGTAGGCCTAAGTCTACTCGTAGTAGGTGGTAACATCACATATATTTAGACAAAAAAGATGATGTGACACATGATTAATTAGGAGAGATGATTGTGGTAACATAATATGTTACCATAACATCACACATTTCTATGCAATATGAGTCTATAAGATATGGAGGGAGTACATAAAGTAGTAACATTTGCATGTTAGTACTCTATGTTACTCCCCGCTATGACTAGCCTAAGGGTCTATTTGGATTGCAGGATTTTAGAAACGTGGGAATAAGAAAAACACAGAATTGAGATGCCATGCACTTCAATTCCTATAGGATTTTAAAACACAAGAATTTTCTAAACGATGCCTTTGGATGGTGCTTAACACAAGAAGCAAACACATGAACATTGTGGAAATAAAGAGAGAGATAGAATACGAGTGCATTGGACTTTGCAAAAAAAAAGGTTTGAGCTACTGTTGAGATTCCTATGAAATAGGAGGCATATGAATGAATTTCTTAGGAATTTGGTCTACTCAATCATATAATCCAACGGCATTCCATAATTTTTTTCTCTACGGGTTAGAATGCTCCAAAATTCATATGGAATTCCTCCAATCCAAAGAGACGCTAGAGAGTCTAAGGGCATCTCCAATAGTCGTAAGATAGACGTGGGTAGATTTTGCCACATAGGATTTTTGATGATGTGACATAAAATAAATGATGTGAGAGAGTGCGGTTGATTAACCAACAACCCTTGCACAAACTCCGAGGTAGAATAGAGAGAGGTTCTGCATATTCTCTCACCTCCTATTGGCCAAACTACATACAACCATTGGAGTGGTTGTAAGGCTAGTCACAATGGGGAGTCACATAGAGTGGTAACATACACATTTTTCTAGACTAGGTTACTACCTCCACAATGGGTAGTAACGTAACGAGAGTGGATTTTCTACTCACACGCATGGGTGAGAGAGCTATCACCACCGCTCGTTTGCTGCTCGGGATACGTGCACCATTCTGGCCCTTACTGTTTTCGATTTCTCCCGTCCGTTTTTACTCGGTTTTATCAGTCACGTCAGAGTTAGCTTTTGAGCAAAACCTACGATGTAGCCCCACCGCTGCTCTGTGGACTTTTGCAACAGGGCTCTGCCGCCGCTGACCATCCGTACATCGCCCATGTCATAGGCCGTGCGTGTACAGCCCATTTGAGAAGAAGATGAGCTCCTCCTTGTAGCTTCTCTTCCCCCGGCTGCCCCTCTCCCCATTGTTGCTACTGTAGCTTCTATTCGAGCCAGGCCAGGCACCGCTGAGATCCACCTCGGATCATCTCTTGCAGGTGCTGAGTCCAACATCCAGTCATCTCTTTCCAACCTACCCCGCTTGTCCAAATCATCCCCTGGTAACCGATTTGAGCAGGCTGCTTGGATATAACCGTCGAAATTTTGTCCTCCTCGCAGGCCATGGGAGATGGTAGCAGTGGTGCTTTCCAGAAGAGTTGGGCCGGTGCGGTGTCCGCAGAGGATTCGTTTCCCATGCCGGCAGACGCCGCCGATCTGATTGGGCATGTTGGGTCGCGTGAGTTTTTGGGAGTTCTTGCGGAGGAGCATGGGGTGGGAGATGGATCGCCTGCCAAACTTCCAGAGTGGGCTGCGGATAATAGGGATCCAGGCGGCGCGCCTGAACCAGCTGACGATCTGGAGCGGGCTGCTGATACCAGGGATGCAGGCGGCGAACCTGAACCCGTTGAAGATCCTGCGGTGGAGGAGGTTCTTCCGGACGGTGGGACCCAGCCCTTGCGTGATTTGGGTGCATAAGCTGGGAGCAGCGGTGCAATGGAATGGGGCTCCGGCAGAGCTACAGGCTACAAGAAAAGGTGAGTCGACTGGTAACTGAATTTCCAATCGAAAAAACGTGCGGGAGGTGTACTTAGATTTGGCGCTGGCAATTCGTTTTGTTTTTATTGCTCTGTTCTTTCTATCGAAATCTTATTTTGCAATCAATTCGCCGGAAAAATCTTCCTGGGCTCAGTTCTTCATTGTACTTATTTCCTTCTGTAGATTCAAGGGTCGAAAGGGACCAGAGGCTCGCGGGCACACACGCTGGCATTGGAGCAGTGGAATTGGCTCTGCGAAATGCACCTGAAAGGAAAATTGTACACATACTGGAACCTCATGTAGCGACTTCCTTTGATTCTCTAGCTGAAGCCTACGAGTTCTATAATCTTTATTCCTGGGAGGTTGGCTTCGGTATTAGATATGGTCCTAGCTACACAAACAAAGAGAAGTATAGGACTTCTCAGGACCTTGTTTGCGAGTTCGAGGTATAGCAGCTGGGAAAAAAACTCGGCCATAGTTTTTACTGCAGTTAGGGTGCTAAGCTTTGTTACTAACAAACTCGTCGTCGTGCAGGGGTTTGACAGGAGGCCCCAGAGCGACTCACCACGATGTGGGTGCAAGGCGATGATGCGGCTTCACCGGTCGGACGACCATGGATGGTTTGTGGAATCCAGGCGCCTCGATCACAATCATCCTTTGTCGGAGAATTGTGGCGAGAAGATGCAGTGGAATTCGCACAAGAAAATTGACGACGCAACTAAGAGCACCGTGCGGTATCTTCGAGATAACAATGTCAGTCTGAGCAAAGTGCATTGCATTTTAGGAGGCATGCACAACCAGGGAGAGGGTGACAGGCTTCCTTTTCTGGAGAAATCTTTGCGGACAGTATGCCAGCATATAGCACTTGATCAAAGGGACGACGACATAAAGAAGACAATGGATCTGTTCAGGAGCATGCACTCGGCTGACCCAGATTTCGCTTTTAGGTTTAACCTGGATGGGAAGGGTAGAATTAAGAATCTGATATGGACAACTGGCCGCAACAGAAGGCAGTACACATGTTTTGGCGACGTCGTGGTGTTCGACACAACATACACAACCAATCTGTACAAAATGCTCTTTGGTTTGTTTGTTGGTGTTAATAACCATTTCCAAACTATAATATATGCAGGCATCCTCATGTCTGAGGAGACAGTCGAGGGGTTCAACTGGGCATTTGCAGAATTTGTATCACTCATGGGGGGCAAAGCTCCACTGACTATGCTTACAGGTAATGGTTACAGATTATACATTCTCTATTTAACTATTAGAAATCTGTTCACCAGGTTTGGTAGCAAAGTGTTCCGTGAACTGACAATTTATTTCATCTGCAGATCAGTGTCGTGCTATGGAGGTTGCCATCGCGATGACCCTTATAGACACTATACACCGCTGGTGCAAGTGGCACGTCTTCCGCAAGGCTAAGGAGGAGCTTGGTGGTATATTCAGTAAGAAGACAGGTTTCAAGGACGCCTTCAACAATGTTGTCAATGAGATGCTCACCATCGACGAATTTGAGAAAGCGTGGGGTGCCTTGGTTGAGGAATTTGGTCTTGTTGAGAACAACTTCATGATACGTGCATTCGAAGCACGCCAGAAGTGGGCGAAACCATATTTCAAGGACAAGTATTGCGCAAGGATGACCTCGACACAACGAGTTGAAAGTGCGAACCACATGTTGAAGACCTATGTCCCTCGCTACTCCTCGATGAACAAATTTGTGTCCCAGTACAGCAAACTACTGAAGGACAGGAACGAGGCCGAGGATTCTGAGGAACACAAGAACAGACAGGTAGCGGCCTCTTACAACATACTGCATTTGTTACGCTCCAAATTATTGTGTATGAAACTAATACTGAATTGTCTCCTGCCTGTATGTAGTGAGCGGGGTGGTTGGCCAATAGAGAGGCATGCCCGACGCATATATACACGGGCAGTGATGAAACATTTTAAGTCTGAGCTTGAGAGGGGGCAGAATTTCAAACCTCCAACGATGGTGGAACCAAATACTGTTTTCGAGCTGGAGCATGCGTACGCTCACCTACGGCCATCCTGGGCTCGCACTACCTTCACGGTGCGGATAGAGGACGGGCAGCGGTTTGTGTGCGAATGTGGCTTGTTCCAGCATTTTGGCATCCTATGTGGCCACGTACTGAGGGTGAGGGATACTTGTACTAGTTTTTGTTGCATCATGTGCTTACAAAAATAAAATGACTATAAAATGACGACATATTTGCTACTTATGCATGTTTTCACTTGTACAGCTGATGATCCATCTTGGATATTCGGATATTCCTGAATGTCACATAATGAAGCGGTGGACGAAAGGAGCAAGGGACATCCTGGGTCCAATTGTTGAAGGTGTTCAGGAGAGTGATAGGTCCTTGCCAAAGTCATTCCGCCACAACATAATGTACGTCAGTGCTCTTGAGATGGTGAAGATGGGGGATATGTCTGAAAGAAGGTTTCGTGTAGTCATGAAGCACATCACGGCTGCAAAGAAAGAACTACGGGAAAGCGACAACACAGACGCACCCCTGTACTATTCCAGCGGTGGCGAGGATGATGGAGACGCAACGCGGCCTTCTGGCAGAAGTTGTCAGCTTGAGGGCTTGGCTCCAACCGGTGCTATGACGAGTGATGGGGTGGTGATGAAGGAGCCACTTATAAGAAGAGGTAGAGGGCGTCCTAAAGAAACAAGATTCAAGTCTTTTCTTGATGCAGGTGGTAAGAAATCAAAGAAGAAGGCAAAGGAAATTGCAGGAGATCAGCCTGAAGGCCTATCGAAGCAGACCACGTTTTGTAAGCGGTGCCGGAAACCTGGCCACAACTCAGCCACATGCACGGGCGGCAATGGCGAAGCCCCCGGAGCGGAAGCGGGGAATCCTCCAAAGAAAGCCCGGAAGCAGAACCGTTGTCGAAAATGCAACGGTTTGGGGCACAATTCTGCCACATGCGGTGCAGAGAGTGAAGAGTAGTTATCATGTACTGTAATTTGTTCCTGTAGGTTTGCTTTCAGGCCACAAGCCGGAAAACCCTGCATCACATTATTCGGTTCCTGTAATGTTGCTGGTGGGTATGTAAACTTCTGTTTTTAGTGCTCACCATGAATTGGGTGTGCGTTGTACAAACTACAAATGCATGATGGATTTAGAAGTGTATGTTAACTTTTCTGTTAACTGAACGAACGATACTGTCTCTCTGGGAAAACTCCTGTCTGCAAAACAAACGCGCCAGGCTTGGCTAAACAATCGTGTATCCACTCCATCCGTGGTCTAACGCAACTAACACTCGCATCACTCTGCTAGGGGGTAGGGGGAACTCCGTGGGCCCCAGCTTTTCAAATTCAAAAAATGCTGAGCTAGTTATGGCAAGCACCCGCATCAGACTGCTGGGGGGAGGAAAAAATGCTATATAAGAGGGGGATCGCTTTGGTATGGGTTTGACAGAACTAGGAAATACAACTTTCTGAAAGGTAGAGCACACATCCAGCAGTAACAAGATTAGCCAAGGGAGGTGAGACCATGTCTGAACTTACTCCTTCTAGCATCGATGTTGAGCATGTTTCGTGCGTAACTGAAGCCTCCGATGGGACTGTCTCCCAAGATACTGTCGTCCCGGAGAGCTCACTGGGACTGCAATCGGTCAGTCGCTCATACTCTGCTTGCAACTTTGCCTCCCTTGTGGCTATAAAGGCACTTACACAAGTTTCTTTCCCGGTCTGTTTCTAGAGAGAGCAAGGTTATTCAGGTTATGAGGCAGATGACGATGAAAGCGTGGGTTTCGGCGGTGACGGCTTGGCTGCTGAAGAGGTTGCTGAAGAGCTGGCTGAAGAGGGGGTGGTTTATCAGGTTATCGTTCAGATTTATCCATTCGAGGTATGTTCTTCGCTTTCTGTATCCGTCTTTGGAGCTTCCCGGTGACTTTGGTCTAACGTCCTCGCCTGCACAGATTGGTGCAGGCCACGATGTGGGATACGGCCATGTGGCCGAGAACCTTGACGGCGGTGACCATGGAGGTGCGGAAGTGGCGGCGCAGCTTGACGATGGGGACTCTTCTTCTGAAGCTGGCTTCCAGCTGGTGGACAATGGCGAAGATGAGGTGCTGAGCGATCATCGCCCTTCCGGCTACGGCAGAGTGCAGAACGTATTCCAGCGTCGCGTGCGCGCCAGGCGTGTGTACTGAGCTTGCAGCAGACGGGGTAGATCTTTTCTTAGCCAAGTGTTTAGGAGCAACATGAGTAGCGGTTAGACGGATGTCCTTTTGTATGGCTAAGAAAGAATCAACTTGTAAATGCCTGATGTGCTCGGCTTGGGCAAGTTAACTGTAAACTGATGTTTGTTGTTCTGTTCATAACGAAGCTTCTGAATCGAAAGCACGGGCCTGTCTTCCTGTTCTCATTTTTTGAATTCTCCCGCGCGGGCGCAAAGTTTGCGCTGCAACTATGCATTTTTCACGGACGCGCGTGCACGCTAGTTGCCGCTCCCCATCACCTAGCCTGTGAGTAGCACGCACGACGGGTACAGTTCGGCCCTATCTTACTTCCGGGATTCGCGTGGAAGGGGGAAAAGTCGTGTGGTGATGGGTGTGTGACACGGAAAAAAATGCCTCTGGGCACCAACATGATTCAGAGATCGAGCCTGACGTCTCGGTATGGTTGGAGTAGTCACGTCGCGCCGCTCACGTTCGCATGGTACGAACCAGGGTTGCACTATTGGACGCACACACTTGGGCCGTGCCGTCTGGTCTATAGTCTGACCGAGCAGGTGCACAAGAAGGGGGTGTGGGGAGGGCATCCTCCATTCCATCCTGCAAATCTTCCTCCCTCCCCTCGCGCTCTGTCTCCCTCGCTCACGGCCACGGCTGAGCGCTCCCATCGTCGAGACAGTGAGTAACATCTCGGGGGAATCCTGAATCTCTAGCTCGATGGCGCAGCTGTTCGTTTGGAGTTACTGAGATCACGTTTTTTTGCAGATGACGATGGGTGAGAGCTCGAAGAGGCGGCATGAAGCCATGGCAGACAGTTCAGGCAATCCAGTTTCCTCGACGATGGATCAGGAGGCGTGCTCTGTGGAGCAACTGCAGGCCGAGCACTCCGAGATCCAGCCTAGAGATGGGCCTCAGGAGCATGGCGTGTGGAAGCGCCGAAAAGGAGGTGTCCAGCTTCTCAATGAGCGCAGAGCGGCAACAGAGGGAGCCTATGTCCGGGCCTCCTGCTCAGGTTTGATGAGTAAGGTTTGCTGGTTTTTCGACACCTTTGATGATCAAAAAAGGTCTATAGTAGACGAGATAGGTTTCGGTGGCCTTAACTTGCTACCTAGGAACACTGAGCCGGATCTAAGGGTTAGCCTATGGTTGATGCGGAATGTAGCCAACTCGGACCGTCCTGGTCTTTGCATCCACACTAGGAATGTGCATGGTATGATATGCAGAGATGTAGATGTCCACTTGATGTTTGGTGTGCCATTTGAGGGGGATGAAATAGCGCTAGGTGAGCCTGTGTCCACAAATGTTGTGAGAGTAGTGAGAAAACTGCTCCAGATTAGTGTCTGCAACTTCCCCATCACAATGGAGGAGGTTCAGGAAGTGCTTGTGAAGGACTATGGAACTCATATGTCGTCTGTCCAGCGAGCTAGTTTCAAACTCGCTGTTGTGCTTTTTGCTGTCACAATCTTCTTTGCCCCGAGCAGCAGCTCTAGGAAGTTTGCGAACACAGAGATCTTGAAGCATATTGTAGATCATGACAATATCAATAATGTTAACTGGGCTGGGTACTTTATCAAATGCATCAAGCGTGATTCAGAGAGGCTGAAGCATGAGATTAGCGTGGGAGTTTCTGACGTAATCATCCATGCATGCCTTGTGATTCTGGAGGTACAAAGCACAAATCTGAACTTAGGCCGTGGATTTTCAAGGTCTCACTTAAGCAGCTAAGCAAAATGTCTATTTCCTGTAGGTTTTCTACCTTGATAATCTGGCATTAGGGGGTCTGTCGCTGGCACATGATGTGTTTCCTAGAATAAGTGAGTTCACCTCAGAGCGCATGCGTCTGCTGCTCGCAGCTGACACAAAGGAGAACCCCATGTCTAGCCTCGACATGTATGGCATAACTAAGGTAATGACCGTATTTTGTTCGTGACAAATACGACATATCTGCCTGTCTATTTGCCAGCACTAAAAAAAATTGTTTCCCTTGTAGCCAAGAGACAAAAGTGATGTTTGCTACAGCCGCGGCTTCGGGAGCAGGGCGATTAAGCGAAAGACTGAGCACAAGGGAGTGCAGTGCACTGAGACGCCAGCTGATCAAACTGATGTGCGTGTTTTCAAACTTATATGTCAATTTACTTCCCCTGTTTTACTGCTGGTGGTGATTCTTCCTCCTGCCACCATTAACAGATGCAAGAGATGGTGCTGTTTGGGCTAAAGCTTATTGATGAACATGCCAGCAATTGTTCTGGCATTCTTATGCCCTGTACTGGCACAAGGTCGTCGGTTGAAGAATCAATTGATCATATGCGCTCCCAGTGGCTCTCGTACTCGGTACGGAAACAGGAGGCTCGTCTAAAACAAGGTAATGGCAGTTAACCAATGTGGTCTCCACCAAAAAAATAACTCCACCCTATTTAAGGTCCTGTTGTTAACTGACTGGTCGTGCGAATCAGGTGCTAGGACTGTACTGGCACCAAGTCCACAAAAAATGGTAGGTTGGAAAGAGTCGTCAAGTGGAGCGGAAGGATGCAGCAAGAATGTGGGAGAGCTGAAAGGTGATACTACTGGTATCTTGGATTTTCCGGTCATGGTTCTAAAAAATATTGAATAACTAACTAACCTTGTATACATGATGTAGCAGTAGAGGCGGGGAAGCTAGTGCTAAAGCATCGTGCATCTGTAGGCAACTTTGTAACTGATAAGAAAGGAGAAGGTAAATCCATGCTTACTTGGTGACAGTATGTCCTGGTGAGAGAATATCTTGGCTAACATGGGTTTGTTGCCTGTTTACCCCTGCTGACAATGGTGGGTTTTGGCCTCCAATTGGAGATAATAATGGAAGTGGCCAATTTTCCTTGTTATCACCTGAAGAGAAGGCATTCTATGCCACTAGAGCAGACCCGATTGTTCCTGACGATGCACCCTTGTTTGATGTCACACCGCCAGGTGCATCACAAGGTATCATTCTGAAAAATGTTCACCTGTGAGACACAAATTTATACACAAGCTTAAGCGGATAAGACGTACTTTGGTGTGCCTGCTGCAGAGTCCAAGTTTGCTGCTGGACATGGCACCGACTGTACCGGTGATAACTATGAAAATCCGGGAGTACCTGAAGAGGAATCTGATGAGCCAATGGTGCCTAGTGACTTTGATGAGCCAGAAGTTCCTGACGAGTTTGATGCCTTTGCCGTGCCATCTCATTCCCAGTTTGGAAAATCTCCATTTATTCTTGGGCTGTCGTATCCAAAAACTACACCGGCACTCGCCCGCTTTGTTACGAGAAAGACCGATATAACAGATGCGGTCGAGGCACGAAGGTAACCGACAAAGGGATTTACATTTTTTCCATGCTTGTCTGATTTAATGGAGATGCCTAAGTAACTGACATGGTGCTCTTTAAAAAAATGCAGGTTCTGGTTCTGCCACCGTGGTACCAATCTATCCTGTTCTCAGCTGCGGATTGTGTTCAGCAGAGAGGGTAGGTTAACTGTCGTTGTGGCGGATGGTTTGTTCATGGTGTTCGGTACCTACGACAAGCTGATGTACCTGAGGAGTGGTATAACATGTAACATGTGGCGGCACTGGTTGGCTAGTTCTTTCGCCGTAATATCTCTGCCGCTATGTCTCTTCTACTACTATTTCGGTTATTCGTGTATACTACTCGCAGCTGAAGCCTGCAAAATTTTGCAGGTTGCGGTTGTAGACGGTGATGACTATTTGGCGCCAAAGTTCAGGGAAATGTTTGTGGGGGAGCATATCGGATACAATGTAGCAAACTGCCGGATGGTAAGAAGATCGTTTCAGTGTGACTTACAACATCGTTTTGTTTTACATTATGGCCGTGCCGCCCCAAACCAATATTCCTGCTTGCAATGTACACAGATCATTACGGATCTACCTAGGGGAACCCGGTGGGCAGCTTATGTCTGGGATTTTAAGGAGAAGAGCATAACTATTCTTGATCCTTACCTTCAGCAGGCAACTGTTTCCCAGTTGCAGTGGGAGCATGATGATTTGATGCATTGCATGCACAACGCTTTGTTTGACTGCAAAGATTTATGGATGCCAAGCTGGGAGGTAGACCGCCATAACTGGCGCTACAACCATCCCATTACTGTAGGAAGGCGTTGCCGTGAGTAAGTATAGTCCAATTAAAATCAAATCTTAACTCTTGTTTTAAGTTTAAAACAAGGAATCGTCATGGACTCATCTCTGATGTGTGTCCTCTTTGTTTTGTTGGATGCAGTTACAACAGTGGGATATATGCATTGCATTATGCCCTCTTCTTTGATGGGATGGACGTGACTGACACGAGTATTGAGGTGAGTACATTAACAGAGCAATCAGACAATTAATTGTGGATGCATTGAGAAAAGCATGGGGTGTTAATGTTTGTTACCTGACCAGGAAAACTCTCACCTTGTGAGGGGGGGCATGCTGCATTGGATGTTGACCATGCCAGGGAACACCGGCGAACTTCCATCATTTCTGGGTGTTGCTCCTGCATGATCCAGCTTGGTGTGTTTGATCCACCCCTAAATTTCGGTGCAGACGATGCACGAGGTGCTAGTTGTGTATGGAAAACTAAGTTATGTTCGCAGGAGGCTTGTAGATTTTGCCAATTATCTATCCACTAATTTGGAGAAAAACCTAAGATGTTCTCTGCAGTAAGACTTGGTGTTGTAAGTGCCTGTTATGTAAGTGTTGTTCATGCTAGACAACTGCGGTTGGTATGTACTCCCTT
Source organism: Alopecurus myosuroides (assembly GCA_028641055.1). NCBI lineage: Eukaryota > Viridiplantae > Streptophyta > Magnoliopsida > Poales > Poaceae > Alopecurus > Alopecurus myosuroides. The sequence continues at coordinate 95,634,893 of CM054057.1, forward strand.
GTTTGTCTGCTAAGCCTCGGTGTTCTATGATGTTGGCTATGTCTCATCCTGTACTAAGTAGACAAAAAATAATTTTTGCAGTGAAGGATGTGGTAGAATTTTGTTTGCACTAAGTGGCCAGTGAATTCTAGCATGAACACTAATTTGGAAAAAATTGGGCAGGCTTGATCTCATGAAGCCTTGCCCCCTGTATTTGGGTTGTTTGTGATGAACTCCAAGAATGCACATTGGCATTGATTAAAAGTTGGTACCCAGAGGGACATAATCGAAATGCACAAGGTTCTTGAAATTGGTACTAGTATAAATATTTGATGCAGTACAGGGAGTGGTAAGTTTCGGCAGGCTAGGATTAAAAATGTAGAGATAGTTTTGAGCGCACATGGTGGAATGGAATTTTCCGGGATTTGGAGGAAATACACAAAAGGAAAATCTGCTCAGCTACTACATACTAAGATGGCTAGTCTTCAATCGTGTGGATGAAGATCGAGGGCACCTTTCCTTTGTTCTGCTCCAAGGACATCATTTCGTACAAAATGTTCTCTTTGAACGAGTTATGGCTTCCTGCAAAAAAGATGATGAAGCTGCGGTTATACTGTTACATGAAGCAGCCAACCCTGGTAACAAAAGAATGTGTCATTTCTTACCGTTGTTGGTTCGGCAACAAGCTTCTGTCCATCAAAGTTGATGATGCTGAACAAGGTGTAAAGAGCAGACTCCTCGCTGCAATAAATGGCCAGATGTCTAAGTATGGTACAAGATGAATCCACCAACAACAAGCAGGATATGGATGCGTGTGAGTAGAAAATTACGTGCTAGCTGTCATATTGTTGCTTTTTGCCATCGTTATGCTCCAATTATCTCATTCAGGGATCCATCCATCAAATAAAAGCTCTATGCAGTTTGCAAGTGAAGCGTGCAGGCGCTCAATCGTTGGCTTCTGTGCTTCAAGTATTTCTTGCTCACTTGACAAAGTTGCCATGGGGTCAAGAATGGTAGTTTTCTGCTGTTTCAGGTCCCACGCATATGCGCACCATGCTCTTGGCCGACGTAGGGGAACTATAATCTGCGTTAAAAAGTAAGTTCATAGTGAGATCCTGGTGACTGCCCCTCCACTATCTTAATATATGATGACGTCGTACCAATCGGCATCTATGTACTTCGACGTTGTCTGCGCCCCCGGTGAATTGTCTCCATACTGCAATATTCTCCGCGGGGTTGGCGTTTCCTAGAACATGCATATGAGGATAATGAAAACAGGAGCAGTTACTGATACATGCGAAAATGTCCAACTGATAAATTACCGAAAGAATGAGTAAGTAGGGATGTCAGATGCTGGCTCCAGTGAGCAAGTGTGTACCGCGAAGTCGGATTCAAGAATTAGCCTCCAGATTAATCCAACTGGATAAAGTCCTCGATCAAGTTGCTGGATGCGGCGGATGGCTATGTCAAACATATCGTAACCCCAACATTCAGAACATGCGACTGTCTTTTTCATGGCAACCCCTTCAATCTCGATGTACCGTGGATTGTTGCTCATTAGCCATACCCTACAATTGTTTTGAAACGAGGCAGATGAGTAGCAATCCATAAACATGCAGATGAGCCGGGAAAAAGTATCTCGAATATGGAGGCATACCTTTTTAAGTCTGCAGAGGTGGTAGTTGCAATCCATTCGTACAGGCTGTGTGATAGATCTTGGTCTCTCCTTGGGTGTTTGACACCCAATGCCCACGGAGACCTTGCAAATCTACCAGGTTTGACGTGTCGTTTGAAGATCGGCGAGTCGCTGTACTCAGCTGCGAGTGTGGTTGCGTTCAGATTAAGCTGCTTGGGAGAAATGTCCCACTTAGCGGCCAGGGCACACTCCGCATAGATTACATTCTCGGTGAGGGGGGAGTGAGGTGTGGGGACATCGGCAACTTGGCCAGCGGGCGTGAAGGTTGTGTTAAGCTCGTTGGTATTAAAGTCTTGGTTGGTCAGGTCATCAACTAGTTGCGTACTGGTTTTATCCGGGGTGAAAACACCAAGGTCAAATGATGGGAATGAGTTGTCTTGATCCGAAAGTGTTCCTGCAGTAACAAAACATGAGCTACGCACTGCACGCCAAAACGGTCAACCTCGCCTGTGTAAGAAAAATTGGTAAGCAAACCTGGTTCTTTTTGTGTTGTCGTGCTTCCACGCTGTTCCATCCCTGGTATGATCGGCCACCGGATACCTATTCAAATGACAGGGAGAAAAATGTGAGAAAATGTGAGCAGGAAACCAAGATGAGCTACTCGACACAAAAACGGTAGTGACTCGCCTGCCGTAGGTTCGATCCTTTTCTTAACGGCAAACCCCGACGAATCTGTTGAGCAGCGGAAAAAACAGTGGATGCATTGCTTAGTGTAACAAAACCAGATAAAAATCTATGGAGAAGTAAAAAAATGCATGCTGGGGGATGTTCATACTCTTCTTGGTATTGCTCGCCCGTTTGTTGTCGGGCTCGCTTTCGGATTCACCAGCACTCAAATAATCTTCCCTACGACGTCTTGTTGGCAGGTTAAGTTTCTGTTTGGAGTGTTTGTCCAGCACTAGAGAAGCCAACCTCATGTTCTCACGTATGATCGAGCCCTTATAGATGTTTGAGTGCAAAATGCACCGTGCATTATGGTACTTTAGGTGATCGACCAAATCTGTATCCATCATGTCAGGATAGGATTTCTTCAGAAAATCGCAGAAATCACTGGCGTTAAGAGGGCACAATATCGATGCAGAAACAATAGGTGCTGCCATGCTTTCATCTGTGGGCCTGGTGGTCACTGGCTCCTTCCCTAGACGCCGGACAAATGATGAGCTAGCTTGTCCGGTTTCGCTTGGCATGTAACATGAGTGTTCCCGGGATCGGGCCTGTTAAAAAGTTGCGCATGCCTGTGATCAAATAAAAATTGTGTGCGAGCGCATGTATAAAAGGGTCGCTGAATAAGAACTACCTTGGATGCGCCCCAAGCTGGATCTCCCTGGACAGGTGTTTTAGCTGACATGTCTTCCATAATCATCTTGTTGATGAGCGCCTCACTGTCGAAATCTACGATGCGAGGGAAGACTTTGTGTGGCTTGCTTAGTGCTCCGATGTCTATGTTGTCAAGGTAGATTATCTACATGAAGCAAGATCATTGGTGAAACACATGTTGCATGAATAACAAGTGAAAAAAGATACAGGGTAATGCATTAAAAACACCTAGCAGTGCATACCTGGACGATAAGCGGACATCCAGTGATCAACATTGTGCCTTTCTTAAGCTTCATGTCTGCCTGTACCCTTGCTGCTGCATCGATAATATGGTCCAGGTAGTATGAACCCCAGTTGTACTCTTTTATCTGCTCGGTGATGTAGAGAGAGCCCCAGAAATCTGAACACCCAAGATTATGCTTGCCCGTTGGTGCTAGAAAGCGACCATTGACCCATACAACAAAAGCCACCTTGAATTCGTCGACAATGTCGGGAGAGACATCGTCTTTCCACTCTTTCGTCACAACATATTGGGCAGCCTTTAATGGGTTGTTGCAGAACTGTGTCGCGCCCATGGTCAGTCGCACGAAATCAGTTCTCTCTTCTGCACAGTCAGGTTCTAGCCCACGAACCTGCATTCCGCTTGCTGGGACACCAATTACTTTCTCCAAGTGTTCTGGGCGTAGGAAAATCCTGCCATCACTTCCGACAGGCATGGATCTAGATTTCACATCAATTCTACTAAGGACCCATAGAGTGAACTTGAGATTGACCTTGTTTATCGGCCCCAGACGCAGCAGACCGCCGTACCCGATCTCTATGACGGCCTTCTTCTTCCTTTCACAGAACCTGGCCATGACCGACGATACATGGCGAGTCGAGCTGCGAGACATGCGTGAGCCTTCTGACTCTGCCTCTGATAGATCGGAGTCTGAAGCTGCTTGTTCTCCATCCTCGACAGGCTCGATGTCAGTCTGCACCAGTTTTTTCCGGGTAGTCCTCATCTTATATGTTGCCCATGAATCTGGTTTCGGTATATTCTCCTGCGAACATAAGCGGACATATTTTATGGCGATTAGAAGGTGATATGAACAAACTAGATGTTAAAGAATGTGGGCAGCGGGGCGGGGGGGGGGAGCACTTACTGAAAGATCGTCTGCTTTCTTGCCGCTCCTGAGCTCCATGGCGCCCCTCCTTCGACGAGCTTGACAATGGCGCCCCTCCTTCGACGAGCTTGACAGACACTGTTTTCAATTGGGGGTGGGCGGCGAGTAGCAGGGTGTGGGTCTGACCAGGCCTAGCATTAGTCAAGTGTAGCCAGCTGCGGTGGGGTCTCCGAAAAGCAATGCACGCCATGCCCCTGCGGAGGGGGAGGGGATGCTGTCAGGACTTTCCGCGATCTACTGTAGACGATAAAGAAAGCCGGAAAAAAGTGAGGAGCGACAAGTTGACCGCACACTAGATTACATTGAGTAGAAGACTTTTCAACTCAATTATAGTACGGGTGCCATCGAGACAGACAAAAAAGGCATACATATTACAGTGTCCAAATTAATTCAGCCGGGATCTCATTAACTCACATTAGCTAACAAACAATGCTAGAGCATACAGAGAAAAGGTCAAACTAAACATCTTCCACTGACAACGATTACTACGCTAAATACATGATGGCTACTATAAGAGCCACAGTGACTGCAATTCCAAAAGCTCCTGGCGCCATGAACAAGGACAGAGCTACAAACAAGAGTACATAGCGAATCTTCTTGAACTTCATACATGAAGAGCTGATCTCGATTAGCTGTGACTGAAGAGTGGACACCTGCCTTTCCAACTCGATGGAATGCTCCTGACAAGCCTCGATTTCTCCCTCAAAGCAGCTAACAGTCTCCTCCCTAGTTGCTAGCTCACCCTGGAGTGACTCCAGCTCGCGTTGCAGCTTGTCAATCTCGACGTTGTGGCAGTGCTTGACCATCTCGTCGACGTAGCAGGTAACGAGATCTACCCAGATCCATGTCTTGCAAGCGTATGGGGCCTGGGGTTGGGGAAAAATCAGAAAGTGCATGGGGGCGAGTAGAGGGCGTACAAAACCAATACAGAGTGCAAAAAAATACAGAGAGGATCATGCTTACGTTGGTACCAAATTTCTGACAAGCATAGAACTCTCGATCTGGGTTTCTTTGAGAGTGGGAAGTTTTCCTGCAAATGGGGATCTTGCAAGCGCAGAGCAGTTGTGGCGGCGAGAGCACATCGGCGCCGGCATCCGCCGCTGCTCTGCTGTGGGGGTTCCACGCGGAACCGGATCCATCGCTACACCGGCGGGAAGAATCGCCTGACATGGAGATGGAGAAGTGAGATGCAGGGGATAAAGGAGATGGGAGAAGCGAGATGCAGGGGCTACGGGTGAGATGGGGAGAATGGAGCGGTTGAGTATCACGCCTGCTTTCGTATGCAAATGTGTGTGGGGCCTCTGACATCGTAATAGTGTCTGTCTGCTGGCGACAACGTGTGGTCTATTTTTCTACTCGCACGTCCCCGCGAATCATGCTGCTATGTGTCAGTCTTCTTGGTCGGGTGCGCGTACTGGAAAATGGAAGAAACCTCGCGAAAAGATTTCACTGCCACTCTCTTTCTCCGAATCCCAAAGCAGCAGGCACCATGTGGACGGTGACGATAGCTCTCACACCCATGCGTGTGAGTAGAAAAATATTTCCAGTAACATAAAAGTGGTGTCATGCAAAGGTGTATTTATTAGCTTGTAGACTCATGTTGCATTGGGAGGTGTGATGTTACGGTAACTAGCTAAGTTACCACAACCACCTCTCTCCTCATTAAATACTTGCCACGTCAGATTTTTTTCCTACATGGCATTGATGTTATTACTTAGTTACTACCTATTGTGACCAGCCTAAGATGTGTTGTTGGTTGATGACATGTCCAATTTTACAAACAAGCTAACCAACAAACTGTTAAAGATGTCCTAAGGTGATGTACTCCCTCCGTTTCTTTTTAGTCCGCGTATTAGAATTGTCTTAAGTCAAACGTTGCAAAGTTTGACCAACTTTATATAACAAAATGTCAATATTTATTATACGAAGTTCACATAATATGAAAGTATATTAGATGGCGAATCATATGGTATTAATTCCATATTACAAATATTGATATTTTTTTTCTATAAACTTGGTCAAACTTTAGCAAGTTTGACTTTAGAAAAACTAATACGCATCACCACTACTATTAAAAGAGCGAGAGTGGCAGATCCAAAGAATTCTGACCGTCAAACCAACGCATCCAAGGGTTGTTTCTAGCGCTAAAACACGCCTGACTGACCACGACTAATCAGCCCGTCCATTCCCAAACGCTTGAAGAAAAAAAAAAACAATCTAATCCCCAATCGAATAGAACACGCCCCGCAATCCACGGCCGAGGACGCAAACCGGCCCCCAGACAGTCCGCCGCCGAGAGCAATCCACCCCTGCAACATCCCGCCGAAGAGAGCAATCCACCCCTGCATCAGCCCACCGCCGGGACGCCGGGACGCCGTGCCTGTGAGCCCGACAGGCCGCCGACGCAAACCGCTCTGCCGCCGTGCCCGTGCGCCTATCGTCCTGTGGTCCTGCACGCACGGGCAGCCAGGAAGCCGACGCAACCTCTCATCTGCCACAGTCCGCCGCCGCCGTGTCCATGCGCCCGTCGTCCTGCACGCACAGACAGCAAGGCTGCCGACGCAACCGTTAACTTGCCACAGTCCGCCGCCGCCGTGTCCATGCGCCCGTCGTCCTGCACGCACAGACGGCAAGACTGCCGACGCAACCGTTAACTTGCCACAGTCCGTCGCCGCCTGCCCGTGCGCCCTACGCCCTGCACGCACGGCCAGCCAGGCCGCCGAAATGCACCACCTGTCGCCCCATGCCATACAGCGCCCTGCAAGACCGCACCGCCCGTCACCCTGCTGTACGACGGCCAGCACACATCACGGCAGGTTTGCTCATTACAGGTTAATGACTTGTATAGTACCGTTGAACATGAAAATTTACCCTCAGAACACCTTCGAATTCCTTGTACAATTTATAGGGGCTCTGATAGGATAGTGATAGCATGAGTTGTTTGGGCTGCGGCATCTGAGTTACAGTGATTTGGTGATTTCGTTGTATTGACTAAATACGAAAGGGTGGATCCGGGCATGTGGACATTCATATATTCACTTGAGAATGCAAGTATTTTAGAGGATCAGACAATGCCCTTCTTTTTGTGTGGATTGATAGTCTTATCAAATTCTGAATTTAGAGAGTTTTCTAAAATTCTTTTTTTCAAACTTTACAAGCTGGTTTACCATTGTCTTGATGGTGTGAGGCTACAATAATATGAAAAATATGTGATTTTCAGCGTTTTCTGAATTTCTTATATTTTATTGTTTTCTGTAGATTACATGCTCTAGAGATTTGGGAAACTCAGTTCTCAAACTGTGATTAAGTCGACATTCCAGTTCAAGAAATCTGTGATTCTCATAAGTGGTTCTTCTATTGATTGGTTTCCCAGAAGAAAGACTGAATCATACTTGAAGAGAAAGATGAAGCTACTTTAGGTACATGAAATCCGTGATTCAAATAAGTGGTTCATCTATTTAGCCGTAGGACTGTACAATTAAGAGCAATCAAAATTTGTTTTTTCATGATGGAGATGTTTAAGTCAAACATTTTAATGCTTACTTCATTTCAGAAAAAATATTATCTGAATTGTGTTACCTTCTCTCTGAAATGTTTCACACCTTGCTCGAAAAAGTCTCAGTTTCATACCTATCTTGAAATTTTTCCCTGCAAAGCTTCGAGTTAATTCGTTCTGTTGTTTGGTGCAAGCTACACAGAGTGTACAACGGCTGAAAAATTAAGGCAAGTCCTTATGATTAATTCTGGGACCATGGCATGATTTATAAGATGAATATTTCATTCTCTTGCACTAGCATTAGAGGTCTAAATTAGATGGCATTGCGAGTAACTGTTTAGTTCATGTTACCTATGCGTGTAGCTGACGGATTTGAGGATATCTCATGAATTCAGTTTCAAATAGTCATGAGTATTTATCGAACGCATAAAATTGAACTGGCTATCGTGGAACTTGCTGCCAAGGCTTCAACGAACATTCACAAAGTACATTCTGAATTACTGTTATTTCGGAACTTGGAAGTCTGGGTTTGAAGTATGTCATATATGTTGCACATTCAGTTTGTCTGTTGTTCTATTTGTTTATTGATAAATCCTTTTTCAGGGCTGAGAGATCTTTTTATACAACGAAATTTTACCATACATATTAACCAAGAGTTAACATGTCATCTTCCAATCGCACTCCACTTTAGGACTTAACTAACCAAGGTGATTACCAACGACGATGATAGTGATTGGTTACATAGGAATTCAACTTACATGCGAGCCTTGCGATCCGTCGGAGAACTGGGTTACGAGACTGCATCGTTGGTGTTGCATGGCCAAGACATCTTCCTAGCGAAGAGTGCATATTCTTCAGAGCAGACACGACAACGTTCTAGGGAACGTTACTCACTGATGACAGATGGACGCACGGTTGCCCAAGATCGTGAATATAAAAATTGCAGTCAGAAAACCATGAATGTATTTGACAATATGCACCATACAGGTACCATGCCCCCTGTATATAGTATACAAATGTTCCTTCTTTTTAATCAGTGCCATAATATTTCCGTCTTCCAGGTGAAATAAACAGTGACGAAGACTCCTATCATAGAGGAATTATTGATCCAAGTGAGAAAGGTGCTACATTGGTAGTACATAAAAATAGTTCTTTAGCATGCTTTTCTACTTTGTTTGCGAGTTTATCCCTCATATTAGTTAGGATTTATTTTTCACGATGTTAAAATTACACGTCTGAGGTTTGATGTGTTCAAATAGGTGATGCTGAATCTGATACGGCGGGACTTTTTGAGCCAGAAGATGAACAAAATGCTACATTGGAAGGTAATATATATATAATAATTAGTTTACATTTTTTAGCCAGAAGATGAACGTGACGCTACATTGGAAGATGCTCAAACATGATTTTTCTCATAGATGACTTGAACGCCATGCAAGAGGAACAAACAATATCTGATGATGATGAGCAGCTTTAAACAGTTTATAGTTTTCATACCCAGAACTTACACCTTCTTCACCCAGTATGCTTACGAATATGAAATATCTTAGCATCTGCTTAGTGACAGGTTGCTGAACCACTGCAGCTTCTAAATAGTCCTTTTGATGAATATGTATGGTCTACCAGTGCCTCTTATAATTTCTTTAGCTTAACTAATCGTTGGAGGGACTAGCCTTTTGTGTACTTTTCAACTGTTTTACTCTGATATGCAGGCTTCGACGCCGTAACCGACATGCTTTCTCTATGCAGGCGTGGAAACTGTAAGCCGCTGCTTGCTACGATGACAAGGCCATGCCGACATAGCAGTTGCCAATGGATCAGATGCTGACGACGAGCTAGAGTTCTGCATGTTGCAACCTGAATATCTAGGATATTAGGACACGGTATGTAGGAGAAACTAATTATGAAACGATGTACTGTTGAACGATTGTATAGACGTATGTTAGTATCCCAACTGATTAGTTCAGTTGTATAGTCTTTGTTGCCGAACTCAGTTGTATAAATCTAATTGTTCAATGGAGTTGACTATATCGGGTAAAATCACAATTGGATTCTTTTCCCTCCCTCGAGTGGCCCAAAATATTTCTAGCGTTCTAGAACGCAGAGAGTATATAGGAAAGATTTCTCCGACGCTAAAAATAGATACCGAGTCAATATGAACTATTCCTCCAACACTAAGTTAGACAGGAGAGGGTATATATAAATGCCCGGAACCCAACATTTCCCGTATTCCCAGATCGATCGATCAGTTCCATTCCACTGCCTTGTTGTGTTAACAGACGGGAGATCAAAGTATTGCCGCTAATTCTAGCTGCTGGTGTCGCGGCGCCATCGTGCCAGCGCCTTTGTTTTGTTCTAGGTAAATCATGAACCGCTATACATATTGACTAACAATAGTACGTGCATCAAGTCTCTGTTTCTTCTTATTAATAAATACGCATCCCTATACATAGACTACCTATCGTATGTGTTTGAAATTTTAATAAATATTTGTGTACCATATGAGCTCTAGGACAACGGATGTTTTTGCTCTCCCCAATGTATCGCTAACAGGTAAAATATTTTTTTGTGATTACATTTGTGTTCTCTATAGATTATCATAAAATAATATTAATTCTAAAATTGTTCTTAGGTGTGGTTGGCGTCTTGATGTATCGTCGGCTCGTTCGAAAGTGATTTCTGAAATGGCGTTAGAGAAGTGGCTATAATAGATAGTAGCCACAACGTCATATTTCTTCGTATTTATGGAGAATGCGCTCGCTCCTACGCAATCATCTACTATTAGCCGAACGGAATAATGTCAAGTAAGATTTATTTTATATTTTCAATCTAGAGATTAAATGCACACATATATTTATATTTGGATGTTTTTTCAGAATCGCTCGATAGCACAGATGGCACTACTCTAACATTTGTGAGAGACCAAACATCCCCTCGGTATTATTTTCTACAAAGTAACTAATCCATATATATATAATGTGAAAGGGTTGGTCATATATAGAAGAGACATATATGATCGCCACGTCGATCCCACCGAAGAACCCATATCGAATATTTCCTCAGTGAAGCATCTATTTAGTTACATGACTGAAGGTATAAGGCGTGCAACGATGGACTAGAAAAATATTCTCTTTAAAGTTGTCATCTCACGCTATTTTCATTTATCTTGATGGTTCATTTATCATATCTATGTGAGGATTTTAATGGATATTTACTATTATTACACGTGTATTACACGTGCACGTTTACTAGTATAAAAAGAAACGGAGTGAGTATTTTCTCGCTGACCGTAAAAGTGGACACGTGTCTCAGTCTGTCGACTCGGGCATCGGAGGCCTCCGGCGGACACTCAGGGTCAACACTGCCCATAAACAAAAGGATAAAACACGGCAAGATTTGTTCCCAATCCGACTCGTCTTGACTCGCCTCGCGGCCGCTAGGCATCCTCGCCTCGTATATTCGCCGACGACGCAGATCCTACTCGATTTGCCTGTGCCTGCACAGCCTTGCTCGAGAGCCTATCTGTCGGCGGCGTATTCCCCGCGCCCCTGACGCCGTCCTCCCCGGTCCGCCGCCCACCGCAGCAGAGAGGATGCCTAAGCGGACGACCCACACGTACTCGAGCGAGGACGCGCTGCCGGAGGGCCCCGAGTCCGACCTCTTCGTCTACTACTGCAAGCACTGCGCCTCCCACGTCCTCATCACCGGTCAGCACTCTTCAACCCCTCGCGCTCCTTTCTTGATTCCTCTTCAGTATTGCACTATGGGTAGAAGATTCGGTTAGTTTCACCAGATCTGACAAGTACGTCCCGATGCTCTATAGGGAGTTTACGGAGCGTCAGGGGCGTTCTATAGGGAGTTTACGGAGCGTCAGGGGCGTTCTATAGGGAGTTTAAGACGATTTTTCAAACTTGTTCTTACAAAACCTAGTTCACCCTGTTGTAATTGTTTTGTTCGTCTCGCGGAAAAGAATATAGTATTGTCTTAGTCGACTGACATGAGATGATTTTCACCCTTGTTGTTTCCTGTTCCTGGTTCCGCATTATGTTGATTCTCTGTGCACAAGCCATGGATGTAGAAGCTGTCCACCAAGTCAACCAACTTAGCAAAATTCCAAATATCCCCTGAAGTTATGAAATGAGCCTGTACTGTAAATTTTGCTTCTGTTCAGTTAGGAATGTGTTTGGTTGAGTGAATAGGATGGAACTTTATAGAATCGTTCTGCAATGACATTCCCGTTTGGTTTGTAGAATGCAGTAAAGTGGAACCGAACCACCTGGTTCCACCTGTGCCAATAGTTAGTGTGTATATACGCGGAACGTGGTGACACCTCAAAATTGACGAAACCGACTGATTCCTCTCTGCTTATAGTCCCCTGAGTGCATCCTATCGTACCTGGTCACCGCCACAAACCATCATGTGAACGTGGGGCGTGTAGGTAGCGGGGCGCACACGCTGCATCTCCTAGTCAGCGTCTGGCAGCGCGTATCTCTCACGGGCCGGTGGAAGTGGGAGCGACAGGCCAGTGCGATGCACATCTTATAGGCAGCGACAAAAGTGCAACCGGCGACCAAAGCAGGCGGAGAATCACGGTGATACTCATCTCAGCGATGATGAAAGCTGTTGGATTAATCTTGCTGTACCATCAGGCTCGCACATGCATGTTTGCTTGTGTATGAAATTTCATGGCATTGTAGAGTAAAGTGAGCATTACATCAAGATAACATGTAGCTTGTTGATTAGTAGGTCCATGAACGGTGTCTGCGTATGTGTATTCATGCGGCTTCTTAGTCTGCATAAGACATGTAAGTAGGATACAAACCAAAGTGCTGAAAATACAAACGGACTATGATTAAAAGCGAATAATTTGCAGCTGAAAATGCAAACAAGACAGTGTGAAATTTTGTATCTATAGTAGAGGTAACCTCACCATCCCTATACAAGTGGTGAGCTGAATTAAAATTGCCACATTTCACCTCTACAACCAACACTGCGATGGTTCATTCCATTCCATCTTATTTTTTCTTTGACCAAACACGGAACACAATCATTCCCTTCTACTGGAATGAAACCATGGCATTACATTCCACTTGGTTCCCCAACCAAACACACCCTTAGAACATCTCTAGCAGTTTGTGTAAATGGTCACATATCTGTGTTATGGATGACGAGAGGAAAAAGCAGGCCTCCAGCAGCTGCTCGAAACCATTGTGTAGAAATAGACATCATCCAAAGTTGCCTCGACATTGTCAAAATGTTATGTTGTCGACAATCTACTAGAAAACTGGAACATTGTGAGATAGAATCTTTTTAGACCATTATCTATATGAAAAATTTAGACAACCCCAAATTTGGACAAGCAGCTAGAGACCCTCTTAGACCACCCACAGTGTGCGAGAAAAGCGAATCATATCGCTCCATGAACCGGTTCAACACATTTTTGAGAATCGCATCATTGTGTCAGACCAAAGAAGCGAACCGATAATTTGGTTCGGTTCCGATGGATGCCATGCACTAAAATAAGAATTTTATTCTGACATTGAGCATAAAAAATGAAGGAGTGGACGCTGTGTAGCTAGCGGGAGAAGAGTAATGCTCTATTTTTGTTTGATGGGTCCCATGTACCCTGCACAAAGCGATTCACACATTGCAGCTTCAATGGGTCGTTTCGTTCTTTTTCTGAACCGAATACACAGTGTGGATGGTCGTGGTACCTCAGTTTTCACTTTTATGTAATTAGTGGTCCATGAGATGCATGTCATTGATATTTTGTAAAGTAAATAAATGAATTTGGACTCGAACCCAGTTGCATACCTATTGCTTTCTGCTTTGCCTATCTTTGTGATACAATTTGCCTTTTGCTGGCCTTGTGCCACCCAGCTGACAAGCGTGATTGACTAATACACCGTGACAGCTAACAACCATGTCCAGCACATGTATCAAACTTATATTGTCTCCAATTTGGTTCTTCATTTTTTCTTGTTTTTGTTGTGTTGTTTCATATCAGTGGAAGTTATATCTAGCCATTGATAGGAATTTTGAATTGCTAAGTTATGATTCCTGTCTGATACTTGTACTAACTACTTTCAAGAGATGTTTTATTCAGTATGCCTCAACTAAACAGTTCTGATACGTTTGTTATGAAGATACCCTATTGCAGAAAATGCCAAAGCGGAAGACTGACAGAGCACATGTTCTAGACAAGGCAAAGCATCTCTCGAGGCTAAATGTTAAGGATGCAGGGAAAGTCATGTTGAAACGGTATATTAATCATCCCTTTTAACCTTGTTCTGGTTACGTACTTGAGTAAAAAATCCCATATTTTCTGATATCATTGCACTATTTATAGTCATAATATTACTGTCGTCAAATATTAAACCTTGGAGATGTGCTGTTATGTATGCTGACTACCTGTTGAAATTTTACTATCATCATGTAGTATGTATCTACGGTATTTGGTGTGATCTTAAGTGTGCACAATTGTTTTTGAGAAGAAAATCCAGTGGCAACTGCGTCAACTCAGGGTAACAGTAGCCATCTTATGGATTTGCTATGCTAGTTTTCTGTACGTTGAAATATGTGAATCCCTTTTACACCATCCACAGTTATCATGTGAATACTCATTTGGAATATCCACACCAGGGTCATTTGTCCTATGTTGATTTGGTTGTTGCAGTGGAGTGCTTATTTTTCTGATTATTTGATAGAAGTATCTCTGGTGCAGTGGAGAAGGAAAGCTTGAAAAGCAGTTCCGCATGACTTGTGTGGGATGTGACCTTTTTGTTTGCTATCGATCGGAGGAAGATTTGGAGGTAGCTCCTTTTATATATATTGTTGATGGAGCACTGAGTTCGGTGGCGGCCGAGACAAATCCACATGTAAACCTCCTGTGAACTTTCTTTGACCGTTTCAATCTGTTTTTCTATTCTGTACAAGCTAAAGGCCATGAAAACTGTAGGATGCTCCTGTACCCCCTTGCATCAGTCAGCTGCAAGGTGGACTTGTCCAAGTTGCCATTGAAGTAGAAGACCGGGCACAACGTTCAGCAATAACAAGTACGTTATGTTATTCTTGGAGTAAATTTTGTTGTTTAAACCATGTTCACTGTTTACGATGACTAATGCAGCTAAGCACCATTACTCTCTTGTATAAAAATAATGAATTGGATGGCACTGAGATGAATGAGTATCGTTTCATTTTCCAAAAGAAAAGAAAAGATGTGAAAATTGCTTTTCTTTTCAGGAGTGAATGCTGACGATGTCCGGGTAGCAGTAGCTGCCCCTGCTGCTCGCGGGGAGGCTAACAACGAGTTGTTAGAATTTATGGGCAAGGTCTGTTTCTTCAATCTTAATTCTTGACAGTGTGCAATTTACATGTTTATAGTATTTGTTTACCTCAGTACTTATATGGGCATAATCTATTGCAGTAAAGTGTTCAAAATTGTCATGTAAACATGTTTGTACTGTCAATTTGTGCAATCAGGTGCTTGGCTTAAGGTTGAGTCAGATGACCCTTCAAAGGGGATGGAATAATAAATCGAAGCTTCTGATTGTGAGTTCCCATTTCTTATCTCTTGTTTTAGGGAATATATTAGTGCTATAGGGATTGAGCTCGTTGAATATGGGTTTTCATAATACCAGGCTTTCTGTTACTAGTCTTCTAACTCAACACTTTGCTTTTAATTCATTATTATTTATTTCTCTTGTACAAAATACCCTGACCTTTAGGTTGAGGATTTGACTGCACGGCAAGTTTATGAGAAGCTCCTAGAAGCTGTCAACCCTTAGAATACCTACTTCGATCGGCTTCATCATACTCCTCTCCGACCCAAGGATGCCTACTGGATCGGCTGAAGAGAAGTCGGACGAGGTTCCAAAAGAGCAGAAGCTGCTAAGAGAGGTGAAGGGGTCGACCTGAGCAGGCCTGGACCTTAGAGCACTCAAGAGTCAGCGAACCTGCTCATTGTTCCTGTTGTAACCATATATTCATTACCGAGATGGGGATATCATTGAAGCAAAGCTGCGTGTAACCTTTTTGACTGTGATGCAAACCGCTGCCCATATTTGTAGGAAAACATCGAACATATATTGTTTGGACCTGAGCTTGTGGGTGATTTCTCAGGTTTAGTGCTGAGCACGAATGATGATTTCTTACTCTTGCGTTTGCATTTGCTGTTCGGCTGTTTGAACACCTGGAGTTTTCACATGAGAATTACTAAACCCTAGTAAAGGTATGTCTGGAATGTCTGAGCTTCATCTTCTTTGATTTGAGCCCGTAAGGTTACTGTGGTCTGAGATCCAAAGACAAGACACGAAATTACAAGAGAAAGACGCCTCGTATTATTAGGAATACAACTTGCTTCTGTAATGTTGCGGCGGTGCATATGTGCATCAAATTTCTCATCGATTATTATGATATTCGATGGTCTGCATAGAGGAAGTTGTGGGGAACGACAACACAATGTGGCATACGAACTGCTGTCTGATGCGGCGGCTGTAATTTCCAGTAAGCACAAGGAATGAGGAGCAATGGCTCATAGAATTGGTCTCTAATATGTTTTTTTTAGGGTTGTTCTTTTGGAGCAGGTTTCAGAGTGCTATTGAGTTGTAGCCTTGTGTGGCTACTCTGTTTTATATATCGCCCGTCTTTCTCAAACCTCGGTTAAGCCATTGTTTATCGATTTCTTTGATGAAATGATATCGTTAGCGGGAGCGTGGGGCATCTCAATTTAGAAAGAAACATCTACTTGCTGCTTATGCTCCATATATAGACAAAGAAAAGATAGCTATTATTTGTTCTTAAATTATGTTAATGAGGAAAAAATTAATATGTCCAACACTATATTTTCTTTTGAGAAAAATATGTCCAACACTGTCAGTCATGAATGTTTCTGACCATAATCTTGGCCGTGGCATGGCTCGCCTCTAACCGGTCGTGTGGTGTGGGTCATGTGTTTGAACGGCCGGCCTCTCGGATTATAACATCCGTCAAATAAACAGGTCAAGCTATGGGCTTGAGGGCCCATTATGCCAAGGCCCAGCCCATTGCTCCGCCGCATCCTCCCCTGAAAACCCTAGCTCCAACCTCCCACGCATCCTCCATATAAATGCCTCGTCTCGTCTAGCTCTCCCACTCTTCGCGCCGCCACAGCTTCCAAACCCTCATCTCCTAGCGCCCCTCCCCTCAACCCCCCCACCCACACTCAATCATGGCGGAGCGCGGCGGCGGCGAGCGCGGTGGAGAGCGCGGCGGGTTCGGCCGCGGCTTCGGGCGTGGCGACCGTGGCGGCCGTGGTGACCGTGGTGGGCGCCGTGGCGGCCGCCGTGGCCCCCGCCAGGAGGAGGAGAAGTGGGTGCCCTGCACCAAGCTCGGCCGCCTCGTGAAGGAGGGCAGGTTCACCAAGATGGAGGAGATCTACCTCCACTCGCTCCCCGTCAAGGAGCACCAGATCGTGGAGACTCTCTGCCCCGGGCTCAAGGACGAGGTGATGAAGATCACCCCCGTGCAGAAGCAGACCCGCGCCGGGCAGCGCACCCGCTTCAAGGCCTTCGTCGTCGTCGGCGACAGCAACGGCCACGTCGGCCTCGGCGTCAAGTGCGCCAAGGAGGTGGCCACCGCCATCCGCGGCGCCATCATCCTCGCCAAGCTCTCCATCGTGCCCGTCAGGAGGGGCTACTGGGGGAACAAGATCGGACAGCCCCACACCGTGCCCTGCAAGGTCACCGGAAAGTGTGGCTCCGTCACCGTGCGCATGGTGCCCGCCCCGAGGGGTTCTGGGATCGTCGCCGCCCGCGTCCCCAAGAAGGTGCTGCAGTTCGCTGGTATTGATGATGTCTTCACCTCATCACGTGGATCCACCAAGACCCTTGGCAACTTCGTCAAGGTATAAGCTTTGACCCTGCACATATCCATATTGCCTGTGATGTTAATATTACTCTAGTAGATCTTAACTGTTGGGCTAATAATTCTTGATGTTACTTGTGTATTGTGTGGATTGTTCAACACATTGTACACTAAATCTTCTGTTTTGTAATGGAATGATGTGCTGTGTGGACCATAGCCTGTTGTTATTTGGTTGGATATTAGCTTTATACTATTGTTGAACTAGGATTTTAGTTGATTTACACTTCATGCTTTTTTGTCTATGTGGTCTGGAAATTGTATATACTCTAGCTTCAGCTTGTTCATTTGGCTTTAATGTGCTCTGTCTGCTTTGTACATTTGCTTGGTCTACAATTGATAAAATCGAAAATGTATAATAACAACCTTTCTTAGCAGATCAGCTTTGTTTGGTTACAAGCCTTGCTGATGGTTTTGAATTGTAGATGGAAAGCATTATACATTAATGTGTTGTTAGGTGATGATCCCCGACATTTCTGGTTGCAGAGTGATGCTTGTGGTGTTTGTTTTGGTATCTAACTCTTCTCTGATCTACAATATGGCATGGTCTGTTTTGTTTCTGATGTTGTCAGCGGTAAAATGAGCCTTTATTAGCCTTTGAACTATCCAACTTCTGATTTGCTGTCTGTAAACATGATGATCCTAACACTTGCGTTTGAACTATCCTTGTTTGCACGACTAGTTAGTAACACCAAGCATTCTTTTGTTTGCAGGCCACCTTTGACTGCTTGATGAAGACCTATGGGTTCCTCACCCCTGACTTCTGGAGGGAGACCACCTTCACCAAGGCGCCCTACCAGGAGTTCACCGACCTCTTGTCCAAGCCCACCAAGGCCCTTCTGCTAGACGCACCTGCAGCTGAGAAGATAGAAGCTTAGGATGTCTGCGTAAAGAGTGTCACTAGCTGGGAGTCATCATCTAATGCACTTCGCTTTATCATTATAGCTGTTAAGAACTGGGTGTCATGTTTGAATTGTGCTGCGTTTCGATGTCTCTGTTTGCTAAATTTTGGATTATGGTACAATGTTGCTCTTCTTAAACCATATCAATGGATGCTACATAATTATGTCTGTCTTCCTTCTCTATTGAGGAATCGTCTGATTGCAGATGTTATTGTTTTAGAACCGCGTTTCTCGTTTTTGATGATGTTGCAACCATCTCCCTGCTATATTGTTGTTTTCTTCCTTTGATGGGTAAACTGTGCTACATTCAACCTTATTGCTAAAGTGGTGCTGTCTTCCCAGTTCCTTTCCTATTCGATTATACCTGTTCGTACCAAAGAATGTTGTTCTGCTAGGCTTTGCATCCTGTCCTGCTTTCTTGGGTTTGAATTTAACGTTTACATCCTGCTTGTAATGAGTCGAAGCCTGTCTTCATTGTAAAAAAATTCACCAGCTCGCAAGCATTAATCGGTGATGAAAGATAAAACGCTGGATCAATGGTTCATCTTTGCTCTCTGCTATACTTGAAAAGCCAGCTTTGGCTGGATCTTTCGGGATAGAGAAAAAAATAGTATATGGGAAACCATTCACCAAGTACTGTAATGCATTACTCCAAACTATCAGAACGTGACATGCTAAACTTTCATAGGGTTCTGGTGCTAGGCATCAGAACAGCACACAAGGCAGGACCAATACCTTAATTTCCAGCTCCTTGGCCAAATATGAAAGCAGAGCAATTGAAACTCAAATCATCAGCTAAAAGAAATGGCTGAATTTGCATTTATATGTAATGCAGGATATGCATCCATCATCCACAAGGAATGCAGGATCATTGCAAGAATCCCCAGTGAAATGCAGGAAAACCACATCAGATAGAGCAACACTGCAGCAGTTACAACACAGAAAATTTTCAGCCATTGCATTCAGCAGTTCTGAATCTTAGAACCACGAGACAGACAGGTTCCTCCTGTCAGGATCAAGTTTAGGTACATTAGAGCTGCTAAGTTCTCTCGACCTATATCTATCTATAAGCAGTAGTAGCAGCGCCGTTTGTTATCAGACTCATTCAGAATTCTGGTGCTCAGCATCAGAACAGGACAGAACAAATTCCTTTCTACCTCATTGGCCAAATCTTAAAGCAGCCCAATTGAAACTCAAATCATCAGCTCACTAGAAAAGGACCCTCATGAATCATCTATATGAAATGCATCATTGGCTAAAATAAATTGCAGGAACCATTGAAATTTTCATTCATACGGAATGCTGGATATGCCTCCATCATCCACAAGGAATGCAGAAATAACTGCAAGAATCCCCAGTGAAATGCAGGAAGCAGTGGCAACCACACCAGATAGATGGATGTCAGAAGAACAACAATGCAGCAATTACAACCAGCAGAGCTTCTTCAGTCATTGCATTCAGCAGTTGGGAATCTTAGAACCGTGAGACAGGTTCCTCCTGTCAGGATCAAGTTTAGCTAGCACAAGGAAAACGCGGGAGCAATAATTCCATACGGACCAGTTCATCTCCTGCACGACTAAACTGCGGCATGAACTAAACCGTGACGTAGCAAGTCAGACTCATAAACAAGCTGCAGCCCCTTCTTATCAGAGTCATTCAGAGTTCTGGTGCTCGGCATCAGAACAAGACAGAACAAAATCCTTTTCAGCTCATTGGCCAAATCTCAAAGCAGAGCAAGTGAAACTCAAAACATCAGTTCACTGAAAGAACAGAGTACAGATGTACCACATGAATCATTTATACGCAATGCATCGGATAAATGAAATTGCAGGAACCGCTAAAAGAATATACATCCATCATCCAGAAGGAATGCAGGATCAACTCCAAGAATCCGCAGTGAAATACAGTAAGCTGTGGCAACCACATCAGATAGATGGATGTCAGAAGAGCAACACTGCAGCAAATTACAACCAGTGTCACTACACAACTTTCGAAGCCATTGCACTGAACGCTTCAGCAGTTCTGAATCTTGGAACCGCGAGATGGGTTCCTCCTGTCAGGATCAAGTTTAGCTATCAAGATGAACATTTGAGCTGCTAAGTTTTTTCCGACCTATATCTATCTATTGTAGACATGTTTGAGGCAGCGACGCTTCTGAAGAGGCCAACTTTCAGGCTCTGCTCTTTCCGTACCTTGCGTTGACATCCGGGTGTCGCAGCGCATTGGCGGCTGAATTGGGAGAACAAAATGAGGCAGTTAGGCAGCAGACCACAAGCTCAATCTAAGAGCTTTGCAAAATAAATAAACAAAATTAACAAGATCAACAAGACAAATCCTCAAGACGATAAAATGCGCAGAAACTACTTCCTCCATAAGATTTAGTTTGCTACTGTAGGATACACCGTGAATTTTGCTTAACATAAAATTAGTACGTATCATGTTTACAAGGGCGAAATGAGATGACTGAGCTGGTTTGGAACTTAATCATCTGCATTTACTAGTATGAAACCAACAAGTTCCATGCCAAGATTGATTGCAATTATACATGTGTCTTGTAAATAACCATGTAGCCTCAGACCATGTTTTAGTATCTGGACACAGACTTGTAATCCACGAGGCACACGAAAATACCTATTGCAACTACTTTTTTTTTACGTATCTACAATACTAGAATAGTTTCAGGCATGTCCTAAGTTCTAACAGAGGCAGCAGATTAATTGGTTTCAGGGCGCAGCTATCATTTCAGTAAACTGATTGCCAGACTAGAACAGATTCAGGCCACAACAATCATTTCAGTGAACTGATTGTCAGACTAGAACAGATTCAGGCCACAGCTATCATTTCAGTAAAGTGATTGTCAGATTAGAACAGTTTCAGTCAACTGTTTTTTCAAGCACAAGTAGATCCATTAACATGCCATTCCAAGACATGAACACAAACAACATCTGCCCATTGTGCGCAGCAGATTCAATGGACATGTATTTCTTGCCAAAAGGGGATGAGCAGGGAGCTGGGAGCTGGGAGAGAGAGGCTCTCACCTGGTGATCTGTTGGTGACGAGGACGATCTCGATGCTAGCACCCTCGCGGTATTGGGGCAGGTTACCGACGAGCGGGGTCAGCCTCCCGTGGCGGCCCGCTCGGACGCACATGATGAGGTTGAATTCGTTGGCGCGAAGGCGGCTGGCCAGCTTCTCCCTGAGATGGTACACGGACCTCGAACTGAAGGAGCAGGCCAACCAGCCCTCCTCGTCGTAGAGCCCGTCGCCGCTCGCTTGGACGAACCGAATCGCCAGCGAGGATGCCGCCGCGCGCAGGCCCAGGCGCACGGAGAGGTCTCCAGGGCGGCCTTCCTGAATGTGAGGCGGAGGCCATGGTTATGTTCAGGAGATGAAAGAATTTCCACACCAATGCAATCAAGAATTAGAAATCCGGCGCAAATTTGGCAACAAGAGAACCACGAATTGCTCTGGGGCGAACGAAATCGACGCACTGAGACAGTTAAACTGACATCCACGAAACAATTTCGCGGAATCGACAGAAATTCGAGATGAACAGAGAAGCGAACTCACCCTGACCGGACGAGCTACGGCAGGTATGCGCGGGCTGGAGGGGATGCGCTCCACTACCCAGTGCATCATGCTGCTCTTGTTGTCGAGATCGTCGACGCTGACGCCGTTGTTCCAGCGGAGGATCTTCCAGTTGGCGCGGAGGTAGCGGCCGCTTTCGAGGTTGCGGAACAGGAAGGCGTTCCCGGAGGCGGCCTTGGTGACCTTCCACATGATGGAGTACAGAGGCGACTGGTCGTAGTTGCGCTTCTCGACGCGGAAGCCGCGGTGGCCGCGCGGCGTGGGCGTGGGCGTGGGCGTGGGCGTGGCGGCGAGGTAGCCGCCGTAGGCGGCGCTGTGGAGTAGCAGGTAACCGCCCGAGTCGTCGCGGTACACGTGCACCGCCCACGCCGCGTTCAGCGACTTGCGGCGTCCGTGGAGGGAGACGCCCTCCCCGTCTTCGTCGGCGTGGAGGTAGCCGCCGTGCTTGCAGCTCCGCAGCCACAAGTGGTCCCCGTCGCTCCACCGCTGATCCATCGGTAGGGACAGCTGATCCATCAGCAGGGACAGCTGGAGAGGGTAGAGTCCGTGGAGAGAGGTGGGGTTCTTGGCGCTCCGGCGAGGGGGGGAAAGAGGCGCTGTCGGTTGAGACGGTTACGGTCGGGCGCCATTCGCCAAGGCGGGCGGGGTATTTCAAGGTGCCTGACACGCCATCGCCGTCTGGGCTTGCGGGCCGGTTTCTCAGCCAAGCCCAACCGCGGCCTCTAGATCCTACAGCCAAAGGCCCAACCGCGGCCTCTGAGCCTCTCTGTCCCACAACACCCACACGAGACACGAGTTCCTTGCTCAAAAAAAAAAAAAAAACGAGACACGATTTCCTTCCCAACAGACGCGCGGCGGCGGCGGCAGCGCCGCTCCCCCCCCCCTTTTGCCGCGAAGCGAACCTCTCCTTGTCCTGCGCGGAGACGAGTCGTCCGGCGGCATTGACCCCTTTCCTTGCAGCGTGCCGGGGCAGAGAAGAAACGTCGGGCGGCGTTGACCCCTCTCCATGCCCTGCCCCGGCGTGCCGACGGTGAGGGGCCAGCGATCTAGCGAGCATGCTAGGGTGCGCTTGTTCTTGATCTTGCTTGTGGCTTCTAAAATTGCTGGTTCACACGAATCACAACTCGTGGCTGGTGTGGCCTTGTGCTGCTGTGAGTGGTATATGTTGGAATTCTGGGTGTGCACCGGTGGGTGGAATCAATTTTTTCAGCAGCCTCCTTTACGGAAGGAAAGCGCTGAGCGTCCCCGGGGGATAATTTCCCCGATCCCCCGGGTCGAGCGTGTCTTTTTTGGTCAACGAGCAAAAACAAAATCGCAGGTGAATGCTCCGCTGCCCGCAACCGCCGCGCCATCGCACCTGTAAAAAGGCTAGGCCTCGCCGTCGGGCGCGGGTATTCACTAGAGGCCAGGTCCACGGCCGTCGCCGGAGACCCGTCGCAGCGTCACCGGAGACCCGTCGCAGCGTCACCGGAGCATCTGTCGCAGCGTCGCCGGAGAAGCATCCAAAGCATGAAATCGTCGCGGCGTCGCCGGAGAAGCAGCGTGCTGCAGAACCGCGCTTGCCGTTTCCGACCATGACAGGCGGCATAACCACCAAGGGCTTGGAGCAGAGCCACTCGACGCCGGAAGCATCCGCCCTGGCCGCTTGAAGCACCGTTGAGATTCGTCGGGAGCATCGCCGCCCAACTATCGGAGCACCGCGGCGCTGCCATGGGAGCACCGTCGAGCTTCTTCGGGAGCATCGCCGCCCACCTATCGGGGCACGGCGGCGCTGCCATGGGAGCACCATCGAGCTTCAACGGGAGCATCGCCGCCCAACTATCGGAGCACCGCGACCCCACTATCGGAGCACACCTATCGGAGCACGGCGGCGCTGCCATGGGAGCACCATCGAGCTTCAACGGGAGCATCGCCGCCCAACTATCGGAGCACCACGACCACACTATCGGAGCACACCTATCGGAGCACGGCGGCGCTGCCATGGGAGCACCATCAAGCTTCAACGGGAGCATCGCCGCCGAACTATGGGAGCACCGCGACCCAACTATGGGAGCACCGTGGTGCTGCCATGGGAGCATCTCCGCCTTGCCCAGGAGCACCCGCAATGACGTTGCTCCCGTAGGTCAACCGTGCTGCTACCATGGAGGAGCGGCGGTGCTACCGGAGTGGGGCGGCGGGGATTTTTTGGCCGTCGGAGCCGGGCGGCTGACGTCGTAGAAGGAAGAAAGGAGGGAGATTGGGGGGAGCAGCAGCTAGCGATTTTCCTCCGGAGGTGAACGAAAGGCCATCGAAAGGATAAGAAAGAGGGAAACGAGTGGCTACGAGGAGGCCAGCGAAGCGTTTCGTGGGGACACCTCGCGGGACGCGGGACGCGTGTCGCGCGCTGGAGGCGGAGGAACGTGCGCGCGTGATCCCCCGGGGGCTTTACAGCGTTTTCCTTTACGGAAACGCTTCAAACCGTCCGGGGGATCACGGCTCCTCATCGTCCATCTTCCACATGCGCAGCGAAGGTGGGAGGCCCACCCGTTGCCTTATCTCTTTCTCACCGATGCAGTTTTGTCTCCACCGATTCCCTTGCTTTCCTCTGCTCTGGATGCCACCGCGATGTCGACGCCATCGCCCTCCACCCGTCGCGCGCGAGAGTCCGCCCCCAGATCCACCTCCGCCGCGCCCCCGCCGCCACCCCTGAGGCTCAACCGCGACGGCCGGACCACGCCCTCCCTGGCGGCAACGGTGAGCCGTGCGAGCCCCTTCCCAGCCCTGCGCGCGGACGGCGGACGCAAGCCTCGCCCCATCGCGGCGCTGCACGACAGCCAGCGCCTCGGCGACGTCCTGCTTCAGCGCGACGACGGCTTCCTGGAAGCAGCCGTGCTTGTCGGTGAGGCGGAGGAAGGCGTCCAGCATGCGGTCGCCGGCGCCCGAGAGCGCGGCCTGGGCCTCAGGGAGGTCGAGGAGGTCGCCGAGCGTGGCGTGGAGCGCGTCCACATGCGCCAGCCCTGCGGCCACGGAGGAGGACGCCGACGCCGGGCCCTGCTGCGCCCACGCCGCCGCTCCTCGCCGCCATGGTCCGCCGCCTCGTGCTCTGGCGCGTGCTCCCGCGCGCCTGCGCCGCCGCAACTGCCCCCCCGGCGACAGAGGACACGAGGACCGCGCGGGGGGGGGGGGGGGGTGTGCTCCCACGGCTCTCAAGTGATGCTCACGAAGGCCGGCTACGGTGCTTCCGAAGACCGGCAGTGTGGGTTCATGTGTTTTAGGGGGTGATTGTACATCGGTGGCGAAATTTGGCTACTGACACTTTTTTTTTTGCTTTTTTTGTCAAAGTTTTTGCTACTAGAACTCTGGCGATGTCAAAATTTTGCTACAATAGAATAATTATTTTGCTACAATAATTCTTGTTTTTTTAGCGATAATAGTACATATTTTTTGCTATGAGTTTGTCCAGGGGAGTTCTCCAGCGATCGCCGGCGAGAGTCTGTCTCGGACGAAATTAATTTTACTACAGTAGCACAATTTTTTGCTACAGTAAATCCGGCGAAGTCTCCGGCGAGGTCTGATATTTTCTTTAATTTTTTGCCCGAACTGTTTTTTGCTACATAGTAGCAAAAGCGGGGGTATTTCTGCTACACAGAGCAAATATGGATTGGGGGGCAAAAACTGACACGTGTCAGCATGGGAATCGGGGGACGCCCAGCACTGTCCTTCCTTTACCTATGTTAATCTATCTTGTGTTTAATGTGGCGGCACATGAGTGAATTCCCTGGGACTCTCTTTCCTCCATGATGTATTCATGTATCACTGAAGAGAATGACACATACATTGTTGCGGCTCTTTCCTCCCCTTTCTTCCTCTCTTAGTCTTAGCTATAGTATTTGGGAGAGCTCTCGATTCTTTCGGGCCAAACCGAGGTCTCTTCCGGGCCGAACAGCGGCCCTCCTTGGAGGCGATGCCGTCGTAGAGTGGAAAAAGCATGGTGATGGTGCCCCCGTCGTACACTATAGTAGTAGCCCGGTAGTTTGGTCCATCGTGGCGTCTTGGAGTAGGTCGTCCCATCGGCCGGATCTTGCGTCTTCGTCCTAGTTTTCGTGGCTGTGCAACTCGGGTTGCAGGGGCTTGCGCATGTGGTGGAGCTGGGTGTGGGATCTCCACCAATAAGGTCGTCTTCCCCGGTATCTTGAACTTGGCTACCATGGCGTTATAGCGCGGCGAGGGGACGTGTCTGCTGGTTGTTTCTGTTGAAATATAGGGTGGGCTTTGGGCCCATTTACCAATTTCAGAAAAACCCCCAAGACCCATTCATGGCATGACAAGTGGTGTGAGTTTAGTCCCACATGGTTAGTTGGTAGAGTTTTGCATCAACTTATAAGGTGAGCTCCTCTCCCATTAGTATGAGTTGGTGTGAAGGGAGGGGAGGTGTTCCACACGCGCACCCCTCCTCCGCCGCTCGCCTCTCCTCGCCTATTGGAGCCTCAGGCGGACACAGAGATACACACCTCATACGCTGTGCCTCCTCGCACCCATTATCGTTCCTCTCGCTGCTACTGCTACCGCCGTCGGTGATTGCATCCCTCTACCGCATACATGGTTGACGTAGAGCATGCCTCTGAAACACAGCATCTTCAAATCTTGTACGAGAGAGGGGCGATTAGGTTTTTTTGGGGCGGGGGGGGGGGGGGGGGGGGGGGGGGGGGCGGAGCGTCTCCGACGCGACTGCTCGCCTTCGTTCGTCTACGTCTGCATCGCTTTCGCCATCACCATGTCTACTTAACTGATGCTGAGACGATCGCTGCCGAGAAGGCTGTTGCTGACAAGAGGGTGGCCGACGAGACCGTCGCCTCCGCTGCTGCTACGGCCTACTGGAGGGGATGATGCGTTCATCCCACTCTTGGTTATTTCCATATGTACAATACTAGGGTCTTGTGTAGACCGGTCTACCATTTTTCTGGTACATGATCCACTGTTTTCTGTTATGCTCATGATTTATTCTTGGATTAAGTGAATCGGAAAATTGTCTAAATACTCAACAATCCAAAAAACTAATATGGGTAGGAAATTTATGATCCCTGTTTTTGCTGCGGGACTGAAATTAGTCACGTTTATGGGGACATAATTTAAGCGTTTGCAGACCAAACCCATCTTATGGCTCACACCGATGGACGTGTTCTGGGGCGTCGGTGTTACTCCCACGGGAACGATTGCTCGTGAACAGAAGAATGCGTTCAGAGATGCCACCGTCGTGTTTGTTGGATGTGTTCTGAGCGTGATCGGAGATAAGATGGTTGATGCATATTTACATATGTGGGGAGGTGCTCGAATTTCAACCGATGCTGGGAGCGAAATGTATACAATCGAGCAGTTCCACGATTACAGAATGATTGAAAATCGTTATGTATTGGGGTAGGCTCGTGAGATACAGTGAATCGCTAAGAAGCTTGACCTTCTTAAGTGCAAATTACTGGGAAAATTTATCACGGGATGCATAATCGCCAAGCTGCCTAATTACTGTAGGAGCTTTGATACCACTCTGAAATATCAAAGGCGTGAATTCTCAGTAGAGGATGTTGATGCATGTAAAATGCATACATGAACTTTGCATGTTATTACTTGTTTTTCCTACATATTAGCAACTTATATTCTTGTTTTATAATGATTTGGGGGATTTTCTAAACAATCCCCCTTCTTTTGGTTCTAACCCTGTTTTTCCAGAAAACGTAATTTTTAGTGTTTCAGACTTTCCGGGAGCTTCGGGACTCCAAAAAGGGCAAGACCAAAGAGCACGATTCAGAATTTTCGAGACGAAGACCATGGGCCAAAGTAGAGGGCCAAAAGGCAAACCAGGTGAAAAAGAGGACCCTCCACGCGGCCAGATTCCTTGGCCGCGTGTGGGGCCCCCTTTTAGCCCCCGTGGCTCCGATGCCGTCGATCTTTCTTCTCCCGAGTGTCTCGTGACCTAAAAACTACTATATAAAGGGTCCCCTGGCCTTTTCTAGGAGGGGGCGGCACCGAGAGACGAAACCACAAAACAGAGAGACAGAAGGCTGCCGCCGGAGAAGATCGAAGGGGGGAAACACCGCCGGGATCACCCCCGGAGGGCTCCACCCCCCTCCGTCGTGTTCATCATCAACATATACAGAAAGATCAGCTCCATCTCTCCATTGTAATCTCTTGGCAAACATGATGTATGATGCAATACTATATTCCCTTGATGTATTGTGTCTCCCCGTCTATGTTTGAGTAGTGAATTGTTCTTGGCAATGGTGAAATAGTTCGTTGATTGGTTGCATACAAGTTTGTTATCTTCTATGATTGTCTTTATGTACAATATATGAGTGCACGCATATTTGGGGAATGCATGTAAGGTGATCACCGGTAGCATAATGGAGTGGTGGTGACTTGGGAGTGACAGTAACCTGAGACCGAGCCACAAAGTTAAGTTATTGGGGGATATATATAGGAGACCTTAGAACGTAAGGCTATGGTGGGACTTTATGTCTTAATCAATCTTGTGCAGTCATTTACTTGGCCACATGATCCATCATAAGGGGTTGTAGATCATTTACTTGACTTTACCTATTCATGGCTCCTTCCTAGAAGAAACAACTAAGACTAAAACATGTGCTTCACTAATTGTGACAACCACACGAACGAAATACCTATTGCTAGAACACTTGCTCCCTTGAGATACTTGAGATATTTGCTGCTTGCTACTTGTGAAACTTGCTTAGAAACTTGCTTAAGGATCACTTGCATTTTAAACTTGCTTCACTAGTTACTAGACAAACCACACTCCACGTCACTTGCTTTTAATTAGTTAGTTCCTTTTAGTCAAACTTATTGCTTTGCATAAACAGCCATATAAGAGGGTTATAGGGCTTTAGAGAATAAATAGCTTACCTTCAGCTCCTCGTGGGTTCGACACTCAAATACTTATCGAAAGGTACTACAATTGATCTCCTGCACTTGGGAATCATCAGATGTCATCGGCCATCTGAGTGTTGAGCAGAGCAAATGACTCGCACATAAAAGGGGCCGAAGGGACGTCTGCTGCCAATATGGTACAAAGGAACTTTAACTCCTACAAGCCCAAGGGGAAGACTGGTGTCCAACAGAATACCGACTTCAAGAAGAAGGGTAAGAAGACCTTCAAGAAGGATAAGAAGAAAGATGATTGTGCACTTGTTGTTCACTGGAACATTGAGCTTTCAAGTGCCCAAATAAGTTCAAGAAGTCAGGACATGATTTCAAGACTGTCAACATGATTGTGAGAAATAATGACAATGGGGAAACTTGGTACGGTAATTTATTTACTGTATTTTCAGTTTATCGCTCTACTCATTGCTGGATTGACACAAGTGCAAATATTCCTGTGTGTGCTGATGTATCATTGTTTTCTTCTTATCAGGTCACATGGAACGAGAATGTGTTGATGGGTAATGGCACGAGTGCTTCTGTACATGGTGTTGAAATGGTCGATCTAAAGTTTACTTCAGGAAGGATCATGCAGCTCAAGAACGTGTAGCATGTCAACGCCATCAAGAAGAATCTCGTTAGTGGCTCACTTCCTTGTAGAGAAGGGTTTAAGTTTGTCTTCGAGTCTAATAAAGTATTTCTTACAAAATATAGACTTTTTGTTGGAAAAGGTTATGAGTATGGAGGTTTGTTCCGTCTTTCCCTTGATGATTTCTGTAATAAAGCCATGAACAATGATCATTTCAGTGTTAGTAAAACAGAAGTTTTGCATTCATGTGTTTGTCACATTGGTTTCGGCTATATGACACAGCTAGCAAAACTGAATTTAACCAAAGCAACCTCGGAAGCCTCATAAGGTCGCGGAGGAGAGACATTTGGCGCCATAGAACTCATACATTCTAATCTACGTGAGATGAATGGTGTCGTGAATAAAAGTGGAAAGAGATATTTCATGGCGTTAATAGATGTGTTGGGGAATGTTCCGTCGAGTCCTCAAGATTCGGGAAACGAACGTCCAAGACAAGAAGACCCGACCCAGTAAAGGAAAAAACGGATTGGGATTTGGCCCAGACAAAGCAGACCCGGATTTCCCCAAAGCTTAGTTTTCCTTATCGAGACAAGGGAGCTGAGAAGATTAGGAGTAGGACTCCGAGTTCGGGGAGAACCCGGATTCCCCTGTAAGGCCAAGAACCCGACTACTATATAAACACGGGTCCTGGGAAGTAGAAACTAAGCTCTACTCCCTCGAGTCATATGTGTCGACTGTCGACTCCGAGCGGAGGATATGTGTCGACTGTCGACTCCGAGCGGAGGGTATGTGTCGACTCCGAGCTGAGGATATGTATTGACTCTGAGCGGAGGATTGTGTCGACTGTTGACTCCAAGAGGAGGATATGTGTCGACTGTCGACTTCGAGCGAAGGATATGTGTCTAATCCGAGCAGAGGATATGTGTCGACTCCGTGCAGAGGATATGTGTCGACTCTGAGCAGAGGATTGTGTCGACTGTCGACTCCGAGCGGAGGATATGTGTCGACTCCGAGCGGAGGATATGTGTCAAATCCGAGCGGAGGATATGTGTCGACTCTGAGCGGAGTATTGTGTCGACCGTCGACTCCGAGCGGAGGATATGTGTCGACTCTAAGAGGAGGATTATCGACTGTCGACTCCGAGCGGAGGATATGTGTAGACTCCGTGCGGAGGATATGTGTCGACTCCGGCCTATTGGTAGGCAATGATTTGACCCTACGCGACACTTTTGCATTGTACTCTGTGACTTTTCGTTAGTATGACATCCATTGTCTATGCTCCTTGCCGATCTGTCAGTTGCTGCTGCAAACCGAATCGGAATCAAGGGTCGACGTCAGGTAGTATCAGCTACTCGGGTTGTAGCGTGTAAATACGGTAATGTAACGCGCAACATGACGGGTGTCGAGTATACATGTAGTTTATGGGGCACAACCCCCAAGTGTCAGGTGTAGCTTCAAAGCAGATTATAAACATAAAAAGGTAAATTTGTCGACTCGTATAAGAGGAACTTATATTTGTGTGACACTGCCGTAGTTGACGAGGCGGTGCCTAGTGACGGAGTCGACAAATATCGCCGGAATCGACGAAGCGGAGTCGACAAGGCACCGTACTCGTGTGTCGAGTGCGGCTGTTTCACGCCTCAGCCCCCGAGCGTCGAGTGCGGTTGCGGCGAATTCTCGAGTGCGTCTATTTTGCAGTACATCCCCTAAGCAAAGAGTGTGGCCGCGGTGAAGGAAGGCTCCCGAGTCGTCTAGCGGAAGTAGTCGACGCATCAGACGTAGTCGACGTGGCAGAGTCGTGGTGTTTGGCCGAAAGGACTCGACGTAGCGGACGGGGTCGACACAGGGGAGTCACGATGTTTTCCAGAAAAACCCGACGTGGTGGCCGGAGTCCTGCGGCGGAGTCGTGATGTTTTCTGGAAGGACTCGACACGGCAGAGTTGCGATGTTTTCCAGAAAGAATCGACACGGCGGAGTCGCGATGTTCGCTGGAAGGACTCGACGCGGCAGACCTAGTCGACACGGCGGAGTCGCGATGTTCGCTAGAAGGACTCGACGCATCGGACCGAGTTTTCGCGACGGAGTCGCAATGTTTGGCGAAAGGACTCGACGCGGCAGACCGAGTCGACGCGGCAGACCGAGTCGCGATGTTTTCCAGAAGGACTCGACGTGGCGGACCGATTCAACGCGGCGGAGTCGCGATGTTTTCTCGAAGGACTTGACGCGGCGGAGTCGCGATGTTTGTTGTGCGTACACGGAGGGCAATGTTGATGTCGAGCCCCCAGGCACTAGTATGGAGAGTCACCATGTTTTGTTGACGTTGTTTGGCCTTTGTGTCGACTCGCAAATTGACGAAATAGAATCCGGATCCGCGATTTGAATTCGCTAACTCGCAGAGATCCAAAACGTGTTAGAGTGCGCGAGCCGCTGACAGAGGTCTAACCGTTGTAATTTTCTCCAAAAAGACGGAGTGGTGCGGGGTTGTACTCCACAGCTTTTCAACGGTGTGATCTTCAAATTGATGTCCGACTCGACCGTGAGAATTGTTTTCCTGAAGTCGTGCGGAGTGTCGTCAGATTCTAACATGCCTTCAGTGTTTGGGTCATCCACGGAGATCTAACCGTCGGAATTCACCGATTCTTTTTTTAGCCGATAGATAATTTGATTTCGCATCTTTCCAGTGAAATATTTGTCCAGATGAGTTCCGAGTCGCTGTTGATGGCGTCCGAAATATGCATGTTGCTGCCGTCCTGCAGCCTGCCCGTGAAGAACGATGTTGACGTAGACGATGAAGGCCGTGCGTGATGCCGGCGAGTGCTTAATGAAGTTGAAGGACCCGAAGTAGATCAAATCCATGGGGGTCGAGGACCCGAAGCTTGATATGGATGAGACCGGCGAGACCGTAGATCCAACACGTGTCGTTCATACAGACGGCGCCAATTGTCGATGAGTCGTATCAACAAATCCCTCGGGTGAGCCGGTAGGGTTTCGAGTAGAAGAACGATGTACGCGCTGGTGATCTTGACGGCTAACAAGGAGAAAAGATTTACCCAGGTTCAGGGCCCTCGTAGAGGTAAAACCCTTACTCCTGATTGTTTGATCTGTATTATAGCGAGATAGTCAAGCTGTTACAATGGCGATGCCGTGGTGGTGTCTACGGGATGTCTCCCGTGTATTGCCTAGTCTATCTTGCATCTAGTTGTGGCTTGTCTCCTCTGTCCTTTTCTATCCTCCCTCATGGCTTTATATATGCATCCAGGAGGGGTTTACATGAGTCCTAGTAGATTACGAATAAGAGTTCTTGTCTTGCGCTTCAAGAAATCGACTATGCCTTCTTGGACCCGGTTGGGCCTTCGAGTGGGCTGTAGCTGGGTCTTCTAGAACCATGGGGTAGTCCTCCATACTGGGCTTTAGCGCTGGGCTTGAGATCGGGTAGGCTCATCTGACGGGCCTGGGAGTCATCCCTATGTCACATGATTTCTCTATAAAGCTCATAAGCAATAGCACTTGAACTTGCACCAATATCACATAAACCATAATAGCAATGATAACCCATCCTAACACAAAGCACATGAACACTAGTTTTTCTAGATTCATTAGGATGTGAAACAATATTAGAGGCATCTTCACAGAAGATAATGTGTCCATCTTCTACACTTTCACAGATAAGATCTTTTACTATTGCTACTCAGGTTCAACAATTATTTGTTCATCAGGTTCTATAAATTTGTTTGTACTTTCGTTAACCACACTAGCTATAAAAGAATGTTCATTTACCTTAGAAGGGAAAGACATTTTCTCAATATAAGGTTCAGACACAACAGGATTAACATTATGAACTTCTATATTTCTAGCAGGAACACAGTTAATAGTATCTTTATAAGGTGCATGGTACTTGTTCCACTCCTTTTTGGGAATATCTAAATAGGAGGCAAGAGCCTTAAAACAGTTTGCAATTTTTTTTGAGTCAAGGCCATAAACAGCACTAACATTAAAAAAATCACCGGTTTACATAAAATATTTAATGCATTCATAATCATAATTTATACCTGACTTTCTACGTTTTTCATTCTCCCACCCTCCAGTATTTTCTTGAATACGGTCAAGAAGATCCCATTTATCTTCTCCTTTCATATGTGTAAAGGATCCAGAACAAGAAGCATCCAATAAATCCTTATCATGAAAAGAAAGCCTTGCATAAAAATTATTAATAACAATATTACTGGGGAGGTCATGAATGGGGAATTTGAGCATTAGTAACTTCAATCTCCCCCACGCTTAGGCAATGCCCTCTCCATCATGAGGCCAGAATTTATATATTTGATTCTGATCTTTATGAATATCTCTGGGAGGATATAATTAAGAATAAAAGAGAGGTACAATTTCCTCCCATCCAATAGATCGGCCATTCTTAGCATTTTAAACCATTCCGCAGCTCTGCCCTTTAGTGATAAAGAGAATAGTTTCCTCAAAACTTGGTCCATTGAAATACATGCACACCTGAACAACTCGCATAATTCATGTATAAAGAGTAAATGATAACCAAGATGGACAGTTCCATCTCCAAAATAGCAGTTATCCATAACATGTTCAACAATTTTCATAGGTATTTTAAAAGGATCCAATTGAGAAGACAACGGGTCATCTACTACCCTAGCAGTAGCAGCAGTACTCCCAAATAGGGAACCAAATGGAGATCTCTCCATAATAAAATAAAGCAGCTGACAGAAATAAAACCAACACCCACAGTAAAAGTTTCCCTTATCAATTCCACTTACCAATAGCGCTTCAGTCCACGGCAACGACGCCAGAAAATAGTCTTGAGGACCCACAAGTATAGGGGGTGTATCATAGTACTTTCGATAAATAAGATTGTCGAATCCAATGAGGAGCAGAAGGTGTTGAAATGTAGGTTAGATAAAGGATTCATTGTAAATACTAGCGAACAGTTTTTTAGGGGTTTTTGATATAGCAGATAAATAAAGTGCGAGTAAATAAAAGACATTAATAATAATTGCAGCAAGTGGCCCAATCCTTTCTAGAGAAAAGGACAAGCCGGTTGGTTTACCTATGATGACCAAACGTTCTCGAGGACACATGGGAATTTCGTCAAACGCTTTCGTTTCCTACAGTTGATTAATGTTTATTGTTTTGATAGGTGTTGTGTGCGTGAACCTATGCTAATGCGCTGCCTTACTTGGACTAATACATACTTGTTTTTATACCCCATGCCAGCATACGCAACTACAAGAAAGTAATTAAGATAAACTAACCACAACCTTAAACTCTGGGATCCTACGCTCCCTCGTGCATCGGTTTCCTAACGGGGTTTTAGGTTTCTGTCACTCCGGCAACCCCACACTTAGTATCCAAATACACAATGCATCCCTCTAGGCCCATAAAGGTGAAGTGTCATGTAGTCGACGTTCACATGACACCACTAGAAGAATAGCACCACAACTGAAATATCAAACCAGTAAATATTACTTCAACATAATTCCACTACTTACATCTTGACTTCTTGATACGTCATAAATGTATCCATAATTTTTGATGTTCTATGTTGTTTTCATACTATATGCTACATGTTACCTTTACACTTTATGCCATTTTTATCGATTTTCTAGGACTAAGCTATTGACAAGATGCCACAGAGCCAGTTCCTGTTTTCTACTGTTTTATAGTTTTAGAAAAGTTGTTGTGGAAATATTCTCGGAATTGGACGATTCGAAGCCCGGAAGTCTTAGAAATCTGTCGCGCACACGGAGTCCGGAGGGGACCCAGGGGGGCCACAGGGACCCCACACCATAGGGCGGCGCGCCCCCCTCTGGCCATGCCTGGGGGTGGTGTGCCCCCCCTGGCCACCCACTGATGTTGTCCTCTCGCCTATTTATACCTCTCGGGAGGTTAACCCTAAGGACCCGAGCCTTTTCCACCAAAAACATCCACAGCCGCCGTCATCGTCAACCCTAGTTCAGGAGGGTTCTGGAGCTCTCCCCGGCACCCTGCCGGGAGGGGGAATCATCACCGGAGGGCTCTACATCACCATGTCCGCCTCCAGAGTGATGCGTGAGTAGTTCATCCTTGGACTACGAGTCCATAGCAGTAGCCAGATGGTTGTTCTATCCTATTTATGCCTCATGTTTAGATCTTGTGAGATGCCTAAGATGACCAAGATCATCTCATTGTAATGCTAGATGTTGTGTTTGCTGGGATCTGTTGAATATTGAATGCTAAGTCCAATGATTATCAATCTATCATGTTCTTTTCATGTGTATGTTATTTATGATCTTGCATGCTCTCCATTGCTAGTAGATGCCTGTCACTCCAAGAGGGAGTATTTATGCTTGATAGTGTGTTCATGCCTCCCTTTCACTCACACTCGAGTGACAAAACCTAAATGGGTGGGGAATGTGTTGTTCCCATTAGTGAGAAAACAATGATGTTTACATTGTCCACATTACACACTTTGCTTACTGCAATTATCTGTTGCTTGTAACTTAATACCCAAGGTTTGCTCGGATGATATTATGAGGGTGGATTATTAGTTATAGATGAAGTTGGATAACGGTCTATGTATCTTGTTGTAATGGGCGCATGAATCACATAGTAATCATCATGTCATGCGTATGCACTACGGTGCAACCTTTATATCTTTCAATTGCCGAGCTGTAATTTTTTTACCCAGCATGAAATCTATCTGTTTTGGAGATACACCACTAGTGAACTGTGGACCCCGGTCCATTTTCTCTTTACTGATAATACAACCACTCCAATCTCTATTTTCATATTGTTCCTACTGTTTTCCTACTGCCATCACTGTTCTCTTTTCATCTACTTCAAACAAGTACTATTTTCCATACCATACGTTTAACCTCTTTGTTTTCAGCAAAACCGGTGAGATTGATAACCTCACTGCTTCGTTGGGGTAAAGTGATTTGATTGTGTTGTGTAGGTTCCACATTGTTTCCGAACCGGTAGTGTGCCCTGCCACATCGGCTGCATCAACCATCAGAAGTCATTTCTTCCTCCTACTGGTTGATCCAACCTTGATTTCTTTCTGAGGGAAAACTTTCCGTTGCACTCTTCACACCCTACAGCTGGGTTCTTCCAACGAACAACAGCCTCACGTCTAGGAAGCCAACAAGTTTTCTGGTGCCGTTGTCGGGGACATCAAAGTCATCAAGAAGCAGCCTCCCCGCCAACTCTGGCACCATCACTTCTCCCATGTCCTCAAGAACTAAATGAACTACTCACAAGAAATCATATGGATCATGATCACATGTGATATAATGATGAATAACAATCTGGCCATAAAGTGCAAACACCGATAAATCTCGTAAGCATCAACTACAAACAAGCAATTCACATCGGGAGAGAGATCTAGTGGAAAACAACAATATAGAATCCTAATTGTTACAACATGAAAGAGGTGGAGGGTGAGGATGATGGTGCTTGTGGTGGTGATGATCTTTATGATGCCCGGTGCGATGACGGTGATGATTTCCCCTCTCCGGTGAGGAATTTCCCCGGCAGATTTCTCCCTGCCGGAGAGCTTTTCTCTCTCTATTGTTTTCGGCCCCTAAGAGGCGGTGGAATATTTCCTTGATGGTTCTGTAGGTCTTAGGGTTCCCTAGGGATGAAGTACGCAAAAGGGGGCTGCGAGTGGTGGGCCAAGGTGGCCACACCACGTGGCGGCGTGGCCAAGGGGGCGCGCCCCCATGTGGTGTGAGCCCCTGGTGGCCCCCTCTGGCTCCCCTCCTGGCTAGCTACATCATATGGAAACTTAAGGACTCTCCGATGTTTCCTTCTTGTTCTGATCTTCAGAAATATGGTATCTTGATGGTGCTTTTTCTAGCAGATTTCTGGTCCCGGCAAATTATTCTCCAATAATTGTAAAACATGCAAAATAGGTGAAATAACACAAGTAACATCTCTAAATACAACATATATCTATGAATAACAGTGAATTATGGCATAGAATAGTGATGCAAAATGGACGTATCACATACCCATGTAAATCTCATTGTACACCCGCTCTTGTTCATTGGTGAAGAAGAACATATTGACCACATCCGAACCACGAGGTTGATCATAAGGATTCCTTTCACGGTATTTCTTATAGAGATGGGGCCTCCACGCGTGAATTTGGGAACCGGAGGAGGCCTCGAAAAAACCGTTTTCTTGATTGGCTTAGTAGTCCCTGGGGAAAGTTTCTTCTTCTCAAGTGTTTTCTGTCTAGCTTCTTAGACATGGGCATGAACTCAGACTCTTCCTCAATGTCCTCCGCAATGGTGGTGCACTGCTTCTTGCGAGAATAGGACGCACCTGATCCACCCAAACCTGTGAAAGACGAGAGTGTATAGAGGGAACCAAGTTAAGAGAACAAGCTATGAATACTTGAGACATGGAAGGCATGGTATATGAAAGTAATAAGTAACAAAAAATCAACAAGAACCAGAAGTTCCGGTAAATAACCAAAAGTTCCGGTAAAGAACCAAAAGTTTCACTGAGGAATATAAACTTGCAGGAACCAAAACAACACATCTACGAGTCAAGCGGAAGTTCCATGGATAGCCGGAACTTCTGACCCCTGAACAGAACAAAAGCAGTTCCAAGAACGGAACTGTCCGGATCCTAGATGAATTTTTGAAACACATTATAATGATGCACATAAGCCTAGACAGGAAACATCCTACATGGGGGATAACATAAACCCTAACCCTAGAGCACCAATCCCACGAGGAAATATAAGGGTTCAAAATAGAAGCCATCGTGGTGTTTTCACGACAAGTGTCCTCATGTGAGAACTAGATTGCGAGGCCATTGCTACTGAGCAAAAATTTGAAATGGTTACGGTGGAAACGAGAGACGCGAGTTTACCCAAGTTCGGTCCCTCGATTGAGGGTAAAACCTACTCCTGCCTTCTTACTATTGGGAAACAAGGTCTCGATTACAAAGGGCGATTCCAACTCTCGATGTCTCGAGCTATCTTGCTATTGACTTAGAACGTGTCGTTCTACGTCCCAGGGTCTCGCCTTATATAGTGGACGAGTACCCTGGTTTACAAGGGGGATCTGGGTCGTTCCTGTTGCCGGAGTCCTAGCCTAATCCATCTCCTGATCGCCCCGTCCGGTTATCCCCATGACCTGGTCATCCCTGTACGGTTCTGGGCTGCTCTCCAAGTCTTGGGCCTCTGAGTCTTGTAGCCCAGATCATGGGCCGGTTCCTCTGTCCTTTCCGGGTTATGCTCATGGTAACCCAGAACTTCTTCTGCCGAGTGATTGTCTCTTGTCCAGCTCCTCTCGGTATAAACTGGATCGGGTGCTGTGAAGCGGCTAAGGTGAATTCAGGTTTATGTGGGTGGTCGGTGAGGCTCCCCCTCACCTATTCCCCCAACATTAGCCCCCAGGTTAAAACTCACACTATTCACGTTATGTTGTTCCTGAAACAACTTAAACACAAATCATTTGTTCTGAGAAAATAACCTTCCAGAATATCTGTTCCGGATTACCCGGGTTTAATCATTATCACTAGGATCGTATCTTTCCGTTTCTTGGAAAGATAACTCCGAGTATTTATCTCTAGGATCTCAGGAACAATTTTTTTTGGTTCATTCCGGATTCTTCTCCGCGTATTTAATGTATTTTTCTCAGAGAATCTTCCTTCGTAGATCCAATATTTTCATATATTTTCTGAAAAAAGATTAATCCCAAGGGTCTTTTGTGCAAAATTACCAATTAACACTAGGGTTTAGGTCCTCGCCTATAAATAGTCTCCTGGTACAGCCCAAGGTTCATTCGCACCCCGCGCCCTCCACTTCTTCTTCTTCCACCGGAAAGAGCTCGAGAGCTCCATTTTCTCTCTTACGCCGCCGCGGCAGGAGCTTCGCTGGTGTTCATCGCAATATGGGGAAGGAGAAAAGCTTGGCGACCAAGGCCGGGGGAACCAGAAAGAAGAAAACGATCGGGGGTGCTTCATGTTCTGCATCATCCAAGTCCGGGAGAAGCATGATGGAAGTGAATTGGTGTAAGTCTGAGATGATCTAATGCCGGCTTATGGAAATGGAGGATTCCGGTTTATTGACGAAAAACCTCTCTTGGCGTGCCCCTGGGAATGATATCTGGCCTTAACCTGGGCCGGATGAGATAATAATTTTTGTAGCCCACATTCTTCGCTGGTTTCTCCCTCCCGGGTCTCATTTTCCCCCGGCTTCTAAGCTATTATGGTATTCATTTTCAAGACCTTCCCCCCAATTCCATACTCAATTTCAGAAACTTTGTTGTTCTTTGTGAGGACTATCTCCAAATAGAGCCTAACATAGATCTTTTTCTTGAGTACTTCTACTGCAACAAACACCCATAAGTAGCCGGGGGTGAGCTGATCCACTGCGGTGGTGTCTCGTTTCAGAGGCGGAAGGATATCTCTTATCCGGGTATCCCCCT
The DNA here is from genome assembly GCA_028641055.1 of Alopecurus myosuroides. NCBI lineage: Eukaryota > Viridiplantae > Streptophyta > Magnoliopsida > Poales > Poaceae > Alopecurus > Alopecurus myosuroides. The sequence continues at coordinate 95,674,877 of CM054057.1, forward strand.
TGCTAGTCATCCAAAACTCTGGCAAAAAACTTTCTTTTATATCAAAAAAACCTCTCCTAAAGGTGAACCGGCTCTTTCGGGTTTTCGTCCAGAGCGTCTCGTTTACAGTAGTACCATGAACTCTTACGCCAAATCTGCTGATCGAGTTAAAATCAAACCCCTTCTCAAGCGCATAACTTCCTTGATAGTTTACGGGCTAACTGGTTTAGACTTGACTAAGACTTGGGTGGATTGGCATATCCAATCCCTTAGCATTAGGAACTAGCTATTCCATGAATACACCCGTTTATCAGATCCTATGCGATATTCCGAGTCTCTAGCTTACAAGTCTGACATGGTGGCTGCTCTGAAAGATTTGGTTAGAATAAAAAGGGGCAGGTTCTTTGATCTTGGCCTTGCTTCCTTTTGCGCTTCTAACCCGACTCCTTCTGTAAGTCTCATATTTTTATAAGTGATTTCCATTCTTATTCAAAGGTTATGTAATTGCTAACCCTGCTTTTTTCCGGTTTACAACCTTCAGATGCTTTATAGGTTACGACCTAAGAGCCTGCTTCCTCTCTTGAAGATGATGAACCGGAAGGTCAAAGTGACGAAGAGGATGAGGTTTCTGAATTTGACTCCCTTGGTCACTTGCACAATCGATTTGTTGACGCTGGTTACTCGCAGGATGAACCGGTAGAGCAAGAGGGCACCGGGTTAGGCCAAGGAGGTGCCAGTCAAGATGCGTTAGATCAGAACACTCCGGATCTTATTCCCACCACTCCCATTACTGGTTCCAATGTGGTGGTTGATAAGGATTCTCTTGTGGGCAATAAGAGGACCCGGCAAGCCATTGCTGTCGCACCCTGATTTCTAGGGGATACTCATCGGGCCGAACTGGATAGCAGATGCTTGGATTATGGGGCATAACTGCTCCCACGTCCCAGCTTCCTGGTAGGCCTGCGCTTATGCGTGACAACACAAGCCCTGCTATTCCATCGTCGATGTAAACTATCCACTAGAGATCAAAGGCACTACTGTCGACGTACTTCATACCAACCACACATGGTACGTCAACAACGTTAAACGAATGATAATCACAACATATCTCTATGACACAAAAGATTGAAATAAGGTTGCAAATAGCCTTCACTAAGGCAGAGAATAGCAGATACAATCATCCAGAGGACACATGTCCCAACATAACATTCATTACATCAGCGGAAGCAAACAAAGGTGTCTGAGTACAGACAAGAACCAAATAGGCCTAAGAGGCCGGAAACGAACAGACGGAGCCCATCCACGAAGTCTCGGATCCTGCCCGGGTCCGCTATCTACTCGTCAGCAGTCTCGTCATGATCCACGTAGTAGCCACCATGTAGATCCTCGGAAACGTAGGTCTGCGGAAACCACAGCCCCAAAGGGGTCAGTACATAAACGTACTGGCAAGCAAGACTCACAGTTCACCAAAGTGTAACCCGTCAACACCCAGCACAGATGCTTTGGGTTCAACGGAAGAACGGGGATACAAAAGATGCTGCAACTGGCTGCGTTGACCAACTACAGAGAACTACAACTTCCAACTAACAGAAAGGGGATAAGATCGAGTGTTGTAACCAACTGAAAGATAACTTCAAACAAACCCATCCTGGATCTCTCCCCTTATCCAAAGAAGCAATCCGAGGATAACTTACACAGTTGTAATAAGGTGAATCAAGTTATTGTGTCATCAACCTATTACTAGTCAAGTTATTAATCATTGGGTGTAACATGTTTGATCATTATGTTTAAGTTGTCCTGAGTACTTGTTAGCCAGTACTTTCACCAAGTAATCCATAACCGCGGAAAACACGGCTTCTCGAGAAGATTATCCCTGCAGGGTTGCACCAATTTGGCCGTACACGCAAGAATAACCCGCCAGATGGGATGCCTCCCACCAAGCGGGGTACTCTACACAACCAACCATTCTTCGCATCAAGCCCAAAGCACCTTGGGCGCACGGCTAATCGAGCCCAGAAGAAAATGGACCCTCATAGCACTCTAAGAACGTGTCCCCCTATATGCCGACTACGAAAGTTCCACCCTGGCCTGGGCTCGCAAAAACATGCATGCGGCAAATGGAAAACACGAACTAAATGAGGCGACTTGGACGAGATGCGAATCAGGTCAAGTTGAGGGGGGCGCCCATACTCGCTTCCCACATGCGGTTAGTGCGCTCATCATGGATCAGTAGACAAGACCCTTTTCCTATTAGGGTCGACACCAGCAGGCCTCAAAACCACACAGGGCCTCCTGCCGGTGCCTTATCATCAAATTTATTATTAATAGTAACATTAGCATGATTGATTGATTAAACATCGAGCCCCCAGAACATAATAGAGATAGTAACAGAAAGTAACGGGTGACAGACTCGAGCAAAACAACCTAAGCACGCTAGTAAGACACTGGCTCAACCAAAGGGGTGATAGGAGGGGAGGTGAGGCAATATCAAGGTTAAGGGATTCATGTGATGTGTTCGTAACAGAAACAACTACTACTAAGGCTAGCAGAAAAGAACAACGGAAAGTATCGGTAATCAATGTTGAAAGGAACACAGTGGTTCATGTGAGTGATAACTTGCCTGCAAAACCCAGTAGCCTGGTACTGAGCTAACTCCTTAGAAGGGGTGTCGTAAGGATCGTCGGTCTCAACGTCGTCGTTTATCCGAGAAGAAGCAAACACACAATGCAGAAAAGGTAGACAATCAATATCATGGCATAGTGCACAATCATGGGATGATGCATGTCAAGTTAATGGTTGCATCAAAGTAAACTAATTGACAAGATAGAAACAGGATTAAATGGACCCACATGCAATTTGAGTTGCACCTGAAAAGCCCATGAATTATGGCTGAATTAATTGTTTTACAACTAATCAAATGGTGTAAGTGAATTAGCATGATGCATGGATGAGGAAAACAACAAAATAACAACAATAGAATCAATTGGAAATAAGGTTTACCAAGTTTAGAAATTCATTTATTAAGTTTTGGAATTTTGGTTACTTAAAGATGTCACACAAGCAATTATTGTTTTCAGCAAGTTAAATTGTTCAAAATAGATAACAAAGTTCATATTTGATTAGAACACAAAATTTTAGGTGGATTACATGTGTCAAATATTGAAATTGGAATTGGGATAATTTAATTATGAATTAAACAATATTAAACAAGTTTTAAATGGATTTAAAACAAGTTTGAATTTAATTGAATTTTTATTTGTTCAAAACATAGATTCAAATTCACATTTGAAAAGTTTAGACTTTGATGGTTTGAAAACATATTTTGCATGTTCAAAATTATTTTATTTTGAGCAAGTTATGATTTTATCAAATTTAAATGAATTAAACAAGTATTAAATTATTTAGGCAATTTAAATTATTCAAACCATGAAAAAAAAATTATATTTGAAAAGGTTATTCAAAATGGTATGGAAAACATATTTTATTTGTGGAAATTGGATTTAAAATGAGCAAGTTATTATTTTGGCAATTTTAAATGCAATAAGCAAGAAACAGTTGTTTTCAGCAATTTAAATTATTCAAAACAGCAAACAAAATTTATATTTGGAAAGTAGATGAAAAATTGATTGGAAAACATATTTAGTTTGTGGAATTTGGAATTTTTATGGACAAGTTATGAATTTTGCAAGTTTAAGTGAATTTGACAAGTTTTCAAATTTTGCACCAATTTAAAATATTCAAAACAGTAAAAAAAATTTATATTTGGAAAGAACATTTAATTTGGGACAGAAAACATATTTAAAAAGTTAAAATTGGAGTTGGGATGAATTTCTTATGCAATTTACAAAATTGGGTGCAATTCTGCCATTTTTAGGGAACCAGGGGCTTAGAAATAATTTTCCAGGGGCTAGAATAATTTGTAAGGGCCTAGATGTGATTACTGAGATGTTTCTGTACCAAAACCTTGCAAAATAAAAAAAGTGGTTTTATTGGTGGGAGGTGGAATTCGACCCCTGCACCTCTGATTCTGTGAGCAAAGGGCTAACCAGATGGGCTAGCTGCTGTGTGTTGCAAGGAATGGATCTCGGGGGGGGGGGGGGTTATGGATTCAGAACCTGCACTGAACAATTGGAAAGAAATAACAGAAAAAAAGGTGGGGAGATGGGGATTCGACCCCGCGCGCTGGGATGGGAGCGAGCGCATCCGTGACCACTGCGGTGATGCGCTGGTTGTGATACGATAGAATACTGACGGAAGATATGGTAGAGCTACGACAGTTAACTGAATTTCGCTCTGAACCTGACGGACAGAGGCACCGGTGATCGAACGACGGCAGAGACTCGCGGCGCTGCTCTCGGGTGCCGTGGAGGAGTGCGGTGGTGCGTGCGGGCCTCGTGAAGATGCCAAGGAACAGAGGGGAAGGGGGAGAGACGGGCGCTCACCACGGATGTCTCGAGGAGGCGGAGCTGCGGCCGACGTACAGCAGCGACAGGGAATCTTCCGGCGACGGCGCGGCGTCCACAGGGATCCTCAGCAGCGGGCGAGGATACGAGGAGCTTCAGGGGAACGCCCCGGTTCCATTCCCGGCGGCGGATCCTCCTCGAGGTGGATGTGGTGACCGGAGCTGAGGGAGGAGGTGGTGTTCGGCTCTGTTGAGGTTTCAGAAGAACAGAAAGGCTCGGGGAGAAGAGGGAGAGGGGTTGGCGGCGCTAGAGGAGCGTGGTGCTAGGGTTGAGGGGCAGAGGGTCGCGTGGTGGTTTTAAGGGGAAGGAGCAAGGGTACGGCAGGCCATCGGCGTGGGGGAGAGGAGATCGGGTGGCTCCGATGGTGGTCGTACAGGTGCTGACGTCGACTGGAGGAAGAAGAAAGCGACAGGAAGAGGGGGTGGGCCAGAAAGAAAGAAGTGGGCTTGGGTGGAGAAGAGAAAGGAAAGGGGTGGGCTGGCTGGTTATGGGCTGTGTTTTCTCCCCCCTCCAACCCATTTCTTTTTACAATTTCTGTTGTTTTATATTTTTTTTGTAGAAAACCAAATGGAAGAAAAGATGGTTTTTAGGTTAATAGAAATTTTAGAAAAAGTAGTGTTAGCTAGTTAGGTTAAAAGAAAACAAATGCCAAGTTTGGGTTTCAGAAAGTTTGAATTTTTGCTTGCTGTTTGTGTTTAAACAAAAATTTAAATGAATTTTTTATATTAGGTAAACATTATGAAAACAAATCCTTTTAATAGGGTGGCCCTATGGTTAAGGTGATTAAAGTGAGTTTGATTGGTTTGGAGATTTGTTATAAACTCAAGTTGATTGATGTTTTGAAGATTTGATTTGACCTTGGAATCATTTGTTATTTAATATAGAAAACAACAACTTAATAGGGTGCACCTTATTGATTAAATAGAACAATGTGATTATAAATTGTTTGGTGCTTTTATAACTTTCAAATGAGGTGCTGATTTGGAGATTTTATTTGAGTTTGAAAAGATTTGGAATTAATTGATTGAATTAATTGTTTGATTAGAACCAACAATTTAATAATTGATCAATCATGGAATAAAATGGAACAAATTGGTTGTTTTCATTTGTGATTTTTATTCCAAAAGTTGTAACAGAACAAGTATGAAAACAAAGCATTGGAAATTGTTTGAGTTTCATTGTGAAAACAAAGAATAACAGATGCAAAACAAAAGAAACAAATGCAACAATATGATGACATGATGCAATACCTTAATAACAAGAAATCAAACATTCTAAATGGTAGGTTTTCATACTTGGGATGTTACAATTGCAAAGGTGCCTATTTCTAGGCTGTCCAAAAACCCCTTGAATCCATCCTTACATATGGAGAAAACGCAAGATGTTGAAGATACCAGCAAGATAAGGAGGACCCGGAGGTCTCAAGTGACCTACAAGAAGGTTTGCCTGAGAAAACTTCTCACCGCCGGGTTTCCAAGGCTCAAGTTTCGCCTACCCCTTCACATCCTTTGGCAGGGAGAATCAAGCCTGAGTTGAGTCATACTTTTAATACATATTCCCCCAACTCTAGATCCTCCGACTACAACGGAGCTAGTGAATTATCTATTAACTCCGGGTAAGCTGGCCTTTCAGTTTGATTTCTAATCATAACCACTTCTTATCAGTCCGATTTATAACCCTTCTCCCATTGTAGGGCCCAAGTTCTGCTAAAGGTTACTCCTCTTTCAACTGCTGCTCCTGCTGAAAACTTAGAAGAGAAAGTTCCTGAAGAGACTCAAGAAGAATCGACTGCTCATTTGTCGGCTCTTCATGATGACCCCGCCCAGGCCAACGCCCAAGAGGTGAATCCGGTTGATAACATTCCGGATAATGATCCTCTTGTTGATGACATGAATATATCAGACCCAGAAGTGGAGATTATCGGTTCTCAGCCAATGAAAACCGTTGGGACTTCAACTGTGATGTCCAAAGTTATGGAACATTTGAAACAAGTTCCGTAAGAAAAAGCAGCTCCCTCTAAGCTTAACATTGAAGGCTAGAGTTTCGACACTCTGTTTCAAGAACTTGGTGAGAACCGGCATCGTGCAGATGGGATCATTGATTTCCTGAAGAAGAGATATGAGATAACCTTGATAGCCATAACCTGTAGCCCTCAATCTTCCAGTTTATAACTGTAGAATGAACTTGTAGATTTATCGTTGAATTCTAACTGAAATGCTGTAGCCCCCAAGGGCCGGTTTACAAATTTATTGTGAACCGGTGAAGGGAAATTGCCCGAGAGGCAATAATAAAGTGGTTATTATCTGATTCCTTATTTATGATGAAGTCTTATTTCTCATTCTAGAATTGTATTAACCGGGAACGTTGATACATGTGTGTTTAATAAACATACAAACATTCCTAGTAAAGCCTCTCTTTTAACTAGATCGTTGATTAACAGATGATCAAGGTTTCCTCATCATGAACATTGGATGTTGTTAATAACGGGGTCATGTCATTAGGAGAATGATGTGATGAACTTAGACCCTAACTAAGTATGACAATACGATCAGGTCATTTAGTTTTATTGTTATGTCTTACACTCGGAGTAACCTTATTCCTTAGACCCTGAGAATCATGTTAATCACTAATACCAAAAGAGTACTTTGATGCATCAAATGTCGCACCATAACATGGTGACTATAAAGGTGGCGTTAGGTATTCGGAAAGTGTTAGTTGAGGCTCATGGATCAAGAGTGGGATTTTTCCATCCAAAATGACAGAGATATATACTCTCGGCCTTCTCGGTGATATCACATCGACACTGCTTGCAAGCATGTCACTAGGTCACAAGGATGTCATATCACGGAAACGAGAAAAGAGTACTTGTCGGTAACAAGATTGACAAGGTATGGTTGATACCAATGATCGGATCTCGGACAAGTAAAATATCGCGAGACAAAGGGAATTAGTTACAACGTTGAAGGTTCACACAATCACGAGATTCATCTTTGAATATATAGGAGTCATCACGGATCTACAGATCTCGCTGTTGATTATTGATCGGAGAGGAGTCTCGATCATGTCTGTATTATTCGCGAACCGTAGGTGACACACTTAAGGTCCGATGACACATTTGAGATGATACGGAATATCGAAGAATGTTTTGGGAAGCACCGAAATGGTTTCGGGGAAAATTGAAATAGTTCAAGGGGTTTTCGTTGAATGGTTGTTAATAGAATTAACAAATGATTCGAGGTGCTACATGCAAATGTTTGTTAATAGAATTAACAAATGCTGAAATAAAGAAAAAAATGTTTTATTTATTTATTTATTAAAGAAAAACTTTTTGATTTTCTTAGTGGGAAATAAAGGAATGATGAGTGGATGTTAGTGGAGTGTCCACTCACATGATGAGGGATGAGGTGGGGGCACACCCATGGGCTGGCCGCACCCCCTTTGAGCTGCCTCCCCACTCCCCTATACAAGGAGGGTGAGAGCTCTCCCTCCTTCACACACTTTCCTACCTCACTTCCTCTCCACCCTCTTCTGCATTCCATGGTCTCCGGCTTGGCGAAACCCCGACCATGGGATTCTTCACCACCACCACGCCGTCGTGCTTCTGGAGTTCCGAGGGATCCTCCACTTCCACCTCCCCGCTGGATCGAGGGAACGAAGTTCATCATCAACCGTACGTGTGACCGATCACGGAGGCACCGCCAGATTGCGGTGCACATCTTCTCGGTCTCAGCATCGGCGTGAGTACGAATACGCCAACAACGAGATTTGATCTCGTAATGCTTTGTGTCTTTGAGGGTATGTTCTTCTTAAGACTCTCTCTATGCCTGTTGCTTTCATCTCCTAGATTAGATCTTGTCCCTTCAGGTGTCTACCGCGTAGGAATTTTTTGTTTTGTTTTCTGTGCAACGAGCCCATCAGTGGTATCAGAGCCGGATCTATGTGTAGATGTTTTGTACGGGTAGAACACATAGGTGTATGTGGACTTCGATGATTAGGTTATTGCGTCCTTGAGTATTTTATGATCTTAGTGGCATATTTGGACGAAGCTACCCCAGACAAACTTTATGTGTACTTTGTACGCGAGACCCGTCTCACTTGTGGCTAAGGGGGTGTCCATTTCTCCTATTATAGGTAAGATCTAATCTACAAAGGGTTGTTAAAAATGTGTTTATCAACGTTGTGGTTGATGTTCGTAGGTATGAAAGGTTCTATCCTCGAAATCCCTAAGCCACGTAAAATATGAAAAAAATAGAGGCGTCTAACTAGTTTTTGCTAGGCATGTGATGTGATATGGTCAATGTTACAAATTTGATTATGAGATGATCTCTTTTGTAAATTATTGATATACCGGAAGGTATCCATATGTTTGTCTTATTATTGATGGACAATCAATATGGAGGTGCCATGGACCTTGGTGCCACGCCGGTGGAATGGTGGAGATCATACCATGATGCACATGATCAGAAGGACCATATCATATCACTTTATCCATACATGTGATGTTAATCCTTTTTATGCATCTTATTTTGATTAGATAGCGATGGTAGAATTATAAGATGATCCCTATCACTTAATATCAAGATAATAATGTGTTATTCCTTAAGTATGCACCACTAAGAAAGTTCGTCGTTTCGAGACACCATGTGATGATCGGGTGTGATAGACTCAACGTTCGCATACAACGGGTATTTTCAAGCCTAGCATGTACAGACATGGCCTTAAAACACACGCAATACTACGGTTCTACTTGGCGAGCCTAGCATGTACAGACATGGCCTCAGAACACGTAACCAAAAGGTAAAGCATGAGTCATATGGATGATATGATGAACATGTCGATTTTCGCCTTTGTAGCTACATCATCTCAGGTGATGATCGGTTTTGGTGTAGTGATTTGGTTCGTGTAATCACTAAAGACGACTAAGAGGGATGTTGTTTCTGAGTGGGACTTCATGGGATAATTTTGAATTAACTTGAACTTATTTCTCATGAACAACCAATCAAAGTGAATTTGCACAAATTGTAGTATTCATTGGCATCCACAAAACTACCTTACACTTAGATTGTTAATGGAGATATAAATGTTATGATATGGTAAAAATCATTTAAGATTGGTACCGTATTAGTGAAATTTAAAATTGAGTCATATTGTAGATTTTTGGTATTTCCTACCTAGCTCCATAAGGTTAATGATTGATTGATCTAGAGAGAAAATAATTCCTACTTAGAATCCAGAGTCATGGTTGCTTCCATATTACTTTATCTTCAAAAGAATGTTTTGTTGATCAAGGTGATTTAGGAGCTGAAAAAAGAATTATTTTCAGAAACAATCAAGTGAAAGATATATTGATATCCAAAAACTTATTTGTGGCAACATGACTGAGTATAATTTAGCGTGACAATGTATGCTTATATTATTTCAATATATTCAATCATTGAAGACACTAGGCGCTTGAATATTCCAAGAAGTGGGGCGCTAAAAATTATCATCTAAATTCCTTCCTTCGAGCTATAGTAGCTTAATCATAAAATTGTTATGATGGGATGGACTAAAAATATGGGTAAATTCGTTTACCTTGCTTGGAGATTGCTAAGAGTGGAATCTGGAAGAATGCTATTAATATGGTGATATTAGTAGAAAATCAAACTCAAAGTATGACTCAGTGGGTGATAGTATATGATTAACACGCCAAAGAAAATGAGCTAGCACGACTAGCATTGTTTGATGTTGAATGATTCTTATGTAAAGGAAAGGGAATATTGAAAATAGAATTACAAAAGGTATATGGCAGAAAAGAACATAACTGGAAATGTCCAGCTCAGGTGTATATGCTTGATATACAAGTTATAGATGTATTACTAGTTAACAAAGTATTTTTTTTGGGTATTTTGATACCACATTGGTTGGTATGAGTTTTCATACAAAGCAACGCAATGCAAGAAATATGAGGACCTAAAAGAAACTAGTAGTAGATGTGGAATCGATCATGAAAAGAACAAAAGTAAAGTGTTATTGTGTTCATTGTCGTATCGAACCAAACATTCAGGATTTATTTTAAGAACTTAATAAGTTTGTTATTTTGTTCCGGTCTTTTGTAGGAACAAATGAGATTGTTCAAACTATGACCATATTCCATAATTGATGCATGAGTTAATATAAATCGTGTTGGTAAAGTAAACATCTATAAGACTAAATGCTAAACATTGCAAGACGCAAAACAATTTCACTTAAATTGTGACACCACAATTTTAGTTCATATCGAAAAGGAAAACATGAAAGAACTCCATGTTGATGGACTTCTGGAGTCATTTAGTTTTGAATAAATTGACGCTTGTGAGACCTCTTCCAAAAGATGACTAGAATTCCGTTCATAGGCCAAAGTAGAATGGACGACTAACTTAATGGAGATTGTACATATTGATGTATATAGTCCATTATGTATAGTCATGTGTGGTGGATTAATTTTTCCTTCATAAAATTCTGTTGATGATTTAAGTAGATATATGAGTATATCTATTTAAAGAGAATGGAGTTTGACATTTTTTTTGAATTGGTTCAAACTATTGTTAGTATGAAGTAAAAATCATCGTAACAAGATAATCAAGTATTTACGATTGGATCATAAAGGATAAAGTTTGAGTTACAAGTTTAGCAAAACATCTGAGAAGTTGCAGAACTGTTCTACAACTTATACTTCTCGAATACCCCACATTAGTTTGGAGTATTCAAGAGAAAAAATCAAACCTTGTTGGACATGGTAAGATTAGTAAAATTGCCATTATAATTTTGTAGTTTATACATTAAGGGAAACCGCTTTTACACTGAAAAGAGAACCATCATGATCCGTTGAAATTGACAACATATAAGATATGGTTTGAGTAGTGACCCGAATTGTCTTTTTCTTAAAGTTTTGGTATGCGTAGCATGTGTAAAATGTTTACAACCAAAATAGGATACATATATGTTTGTAAGGTTATCCCAACGAATCCATTGGGTATTTCTCCTATCACCAAACCAAAGACAAATGTTGTTTGTCAGAGAAGGTTGATTTCATGAGAAAGTAGTTCCTGCAATACAAGTGATTGGGAGGACAGTACAAACTCGACAAGATTAGAGAATCTTCGTTACCATGCCAAGAGTAGCGCAACACTGGAAGTTGTTCCGGGGTTTGCTGTTTTGACCAAGTAGAAGACACTACATGTGTTGTAGATACATCGAATGAGTTTGTGAACTGTACCAAAAAAGTCCTAAAACTTTGTACTTAGAACAACTTGCGGTTTGAGAGTGAAGTGTTGTTTTGACAACAAAGGACCTGGACCTTATAAAGGAAGCAAATGATGGTCCCTAACTTCGTAAAATTTACGGTGAGTCATTATATCCGCGATAGTATCCCTGTATGAATATCAAGTATGTGACATGGTAGTACTTTCGATAGGCATGGTGCCTAATGATAGTAAACGGGTCTATATAGCAACAAAGACTTGGATATTTACATCCGCTGAAAGTTGTGCTTGTCGAAAAGATGTTGACTACTTCAATATTTTGATCTTCAGTAGTGATGCTTTAGTCTTTGCGGATAGTTCTAGCAAAAGTTACATATTATGATTCGGCAGTTGAATAACAAAAATCAACTTTCCTCTCAAGGAAGTTTGATCAAGGATGTGTACTTGACATATTATGAGAGTTTTGTAAAATTCAAAAGGTTGCTAGAAAGGTATGCACACTTCAATGGTTGAAGTGAGCATAACGAAGTTAGGATCTTTACCTTAATGAAGTTATGAAAAGAGTTTGATTCCATCATGAACGATAAAGATGCGTGTAGAGTTACAAGAAATTATGTGGGAGCGATATGACATATTTCCAATGCTTTATGTAGATGACATATGGTTGATTGGAAAATATGTATTTTAAATTAACACGGTTAAGATTTTCATATTGATAAAAGGTTTAGAAGATATTGGGCATCGCTATCTATAAGAGATGGAATATTGAAGTAAGTCACAGTACTAGGAAAAGAGCTATAGGAGTGATGATGTAACATCCCAAGTATGAAAAATAGCCATTAGAATGTTTGCTCTCTGTTATTTTATGTTTTGCATCATGGCATCATGTTCATTGCAATTGTTTTGCTTGTTTTCCTTTTGTTTTCCTCTGTTTTCATTTGTTTTCCAACTGTTTTCATTTGTTTTCCTTTGTTTTCTATTTGAATTTCAAACCAAAATTCAAACCTTTGTTTCATCCTTGTGATGTTACAATTTCTAAAATGATATTTCAAAATAAAACAATTGTTTGATTCCATTAAAGTGTGATTTCAAAACTGTTGTGTTGTTTCTATAAAAATGCATCCAATAACCAAACCCTTTTCAAATTCAATTATGATTTTCCTCCAAACAACAACCATGTTGAAATTATGAAAATTGCAAAACAAAACTCTCCAAATAAAATGGTTCAATTAACACTTCCAATTGTTTCCATGAAATAATAATAAGCTCAACTCTTATTTGTCATTTAATAATCCACCTAATATAAATTGCATTCAAAACTCAAATTCAAATCATTCACAAATAGCACCCAATTGAATTTTGCAAATTAACAAAACAATTTCAATCCTTTGTTTTCATTTTAAACTAAAAGCCCAATCCAATTTAAATTTTGTTTCAAATAATTCACTTAATGATAAACTCCATCCAATTTGAATTAAATCACAAACATCATTTAAAATTTGAAACTTTTGGAAAATAGAAGTTGACATTTTTGTTGTGGTTGACCTAACTAACACACCCACATTTTTATAAAATTTTCCTAACTCCCAAAACCATCTCTCTCTTCCTATTTCCAAAACAGCAAAAAAAAATAATAGAACATAAATAATAAAAAGCAACAACACAAGGGAGAGAGAGAGCACCAGCAAGCCCTTTTTCCCCTTTTCCTAGCCCATCTATTTTCCCCTCAGCCCAACACCTCCCTCAGCCCGGTACCTCTTCAGATCGTCTTCCACCTCCTGTACGATCACCATCTAACACCTCCACGTAGCAGAGACCATGGAGGAACGGTGATGCTCCTCCCCCCTACCCCTATATCTAGCCCTAGGGCTCCTGCTAACCCTAACCCTCTACATCTCCCTCCTTCCTCTCTCCCTAGCCGCCACCTTCCATCCTCTTCCTCCCCTCCATCTCCCTGCAACCCTCCTCTGTACCCTTCTGTAACTGAACCTCAACAGAAGCCTCCTCCTCCTCCGGTGGTCGCCGGCCTTTGGGGCCCCCTCCGGCCGCGGTGAGGGCGGGAATGGAAAGCCCTCACCGCGGGCTCCCTTCTCCCCCCCTCGGCACGGGCGGGGACGGCCCGAGCCGCCGCCGCCGTCCGCTGCAAGGTCGCCGGTCGCCCCTGCTGTCCGCCCGACTCCCTGCCACGTCCGCCCCCTACTGTCCCTCGGGTGAGCGCTCCTCCCCCCTCTCGCCTTTCGTCCCTCGAGCACCGCCACCCTCACGGCCACAGCACCACGCGCGCATCCGTCGAGGCGCAGCAGCAGAGATCGCTGCCGGCGACCCCGTTGCTGTCCGCCCATGTTCAGTACGTGCAGTTTAGATTCAGAGCAAAAAAATCCCGCAGCCACAGCAAATACACCCCGAAACCCCCCTCCCTATCACAAGCAGCACATCCACCCTACTGGTAACAGCGCACCGCGCTCAAGCCCCAGGTCCCAGGATCAAATCCCCATCTCCCCACCTTTTCTGTTATTTCCTTCCAAATTGTTTTACAGTGCAGCCTAAACCATAACCCCCCACAGTTCCCCTTCTCACCAACAAACAGCAGCAGTCCCACTGGTTAGCCCCTTTGCTCACAGAAGCAGAGGGCTTGGGTTCGATTCCCCCCTCCCACAGTAAACCAAAAACATTTTTTTTGCAATGTTTTGATACAGCACATTCCCAGTAATCACACTTAGGCCCTTGCAAATTATTTCTAGCCCCTGCAAAAATTATTTCTAAGTCCCTAGTGCATTAAAAATGGCAGATTTGCACCAAATCTTGTAAATTGCATAATTAATTCATCCCAACTCCAATTTTAACTTTTTAAATATGTTTTCTGTCCCAAATTAAATGTTCTATCCAAATATAATCTTTTTTTACTGTTTTGAATATTTTAAATTGGTGCAATGTTTGAAAACTTGTCAAATTCACTTAAACTTGCAAAAATCATAACTTGGGCATAAAAATTCCAAATTCCACAAACTAAATATGTTTTCCAATCAACTTTTCATGTACTTTCCAAATATAAATTTTGTTTGCTGTTTTGAATAATTTAAATTGCTGAAAACAACTGTTTCTTTTTTATTGCATTTAAAATTGCCAAAATAATAACTTGCTCATTTTAAATCCAATTTCAACAAATGAAATATGTTTTCCATGCAAAATTAAACCACCTTTCCAAATATAAAATTTGTTTCATGTTTTGAATAATTAAAATTGGTTAAATGATTTAAACCTTGTTTAAATCATTTAATATTACTAAATTCATAACTTGATCAAAACAAATTCTTTCGGGACATATAAAATATGTTTTCCAACCATAAAAGTATAAACTTTCCAAATATGAACTTTGTTATCTGTTTTGAACAATTTAACTTGATGAAAACAACAAATGCTTGTGTGACACCTTTAAGTAACCAAAATTTCTTAACTTAATAAACAAATTTCTAAACTTGGTAAACCTTATTTCCAATTGCTTCTATTGTTGTTATTTTGTTGTTTTCCTCATCCATGCATCATGCTAATTCACTTACACAAGTTGGTTAGTTGTAAAACAATTGTTTCACCCTTAATTCATGGGCTTTCCATATGCAATCCAAGTGCATATGGGTCCATTTAAATTGTGTTACCATGTCAACTAGTTTAGTTTATATTGATGCATCCATTAATTTGACATGCATCATCCCATGTTTGTGCACTATGTCATGTTATTGATTGTTTACCTTTCTGCATTGTTTGTTTGCTTCTTCTCGGATATACGACGACGTTGAGACCGACGATCCTTACGACACCCCTTCTAAGGAGTTAGCTCAGTACCAGGCTACTGGGTTTGCAGGCAAGTTATCACTCACATGAATCATCGAGTTCCTTTCCACACTTGTTGTCGATAGTATCCTTTGTCTACTTTTGCTAGCCCTATGTATCGTTGCTTGTTCTCCGAACCTATCACATGATACCCTGAACCAATGATATTGCCTCACCTCCATACCTAAAACCCCTTGCTTGTTGCCTTAGTCTTACCTAGCATGCTTAGGGTTGCTTTTGCTCGAGTCTGTTGTCGGTTACTTCTTTTACTATCTTATTGTCGTACCGGGGGCTCGAATGTTAATCAATCAATCATGTTAATGCTAATGGTAATAATAATAATTTGATGATAAGGCACCGGCAGGAGGCCCTGTGTGGTTTTGAGGCCTGCTAGTGTCGACCCTAATAGGAAAAGGGTCTTGTCTACTGATCCATGATGAGCGCACTAACCGCATGTGGGAAGCGAGTATGGGCGCCCCCCTCAATTTGATTCGATTCGCATCTCGTCCAAATCGCCTCATTTAGTTCGTGTTTTCCATTTGCCGCATGCATGTTTTTGCGAGCCCAGGCCAGGGTGGAACTTTTGTAGTCGGCATATAGGGGGACACGTTCTTAGAGTGCTATGAGGGTCCATTTTCTTCTGGGCTCGATTAGCCGTGCGCCCAAGGTTCTTTGGGCTTGATGCGAAGAAGAGTTGAGTTGTGTAGAGTGCCCCGCTTGGTGGGAGGCATCCCATCTGGCGGGTTATTCTTGCGTGTACGGCCAAATTGGTGCAACCCTGCAGGGATAAATCTTCTCGAGAAGCCGTGTTTTCCGCGGTTATGGACTACTTGGTGAAAGTACTGGCTAACAAGTACTCAGGACAACTTAAACCTAATGATTAACAACCTTACACCCAATGATTAACAACTTGACTAGTAATAGGCTTATTGACACAATAACTTGATTCATCCTTAATCCAACTGTGTGAGTTATCCTCGGATTGCTTCTTCGGATAAGGGGCGAGATCCAGGATGGGTTTGTTTGAAGTTATCTTTCAGTTGGTTACAATACTCGATCTTATCTTCTTCTGTTAGCCGGAAATTGTAGATATCTTCTGTAGTTGGTTAGAGCAGCCCGCTGCAGCTTTTATAACACCTATCTCTTCCGTCGATCCCAAGCATCTATGCTTGTGTTGACGGGTAACTCTTTGATGAAGTGTGAGTCTTGCTTGCCAGTACTTGGATGTACTGACCCCTTTGGGGCTGTGGTTTCCGCAGACCTACGTTTCCGAGGATCTACATGGTGGCAACTACGTGGAGTATGACGAGACTGTTGACGAGTAGATAGCGGACCCGGGCAGGATCCGAGACTTCGTGGATGGGCTCCGTCTTTTCGTTTCCGGCCTCTTAGGCCTATTTGGTTCTTGTCTGTACTCAGACATGTTGAATGCTTCCGCTGTGATGTAATGATGTATTGTTGGGACATGTGTCCTCTGGATGATTATATTTGCTATCTCTGCTCTAATGAGAGCTATTTGCAATTTATTTCAATCTTTTGTGTCGTAGAGATATGTTGTGATTATCATTCGTTTAACGCTGTTGACGTACCATGTGTGATTGGTATGAAGTACGTCGACAGTAGTGCCTTTGATCTCTAGTGGATAGTTTACATCGACGATGGAATAGCGGAGCTTGGTTGTCGCACATAAGTGCTGGCCTACTCGAGAGCGAGGATGTGGGAGCAGGTATGCCCCATAATCCAAGCATCTGCTATCCAGTTCGGCCCGATGAGTATCCCCTAGAATTCAGGGTACGACAAATGGTATCAGAGCCTGTCTGCCTGTAGGATCCCTTTTTACTGGTCGCAGTTGAGTCTAGAAACTATTTTGTAGCTATATAGGAAAAATGAAACGTGAGAGTGGGAATTCTGTTCTTTTTCTTCTTTCCCCACCCACCCTCCCTTTTCTGGTAAGGAAGTGTAACGTTGTTTTCCCTTCTCATCTAAAATATCAAGTTGGATTTCACGGATTCTGGTTTCTCTGGGATAGTTATATCTACTAGACCATAGGAATGGAGGTGGTTGTGACATGATTTATCATGTTGCCTACTCATGATTGAGAACGGAGGCGTATAAGCCCCGGAAGCAGATCCTCTATTTCTTAAGCAGTAGATATTGATCCTTTAGAAGCCCGGATGGGTTTTCCGTAGTACCTCAGGAGTGTTTTGGTCTTGTTTTTCCCGGTGTTGCTTCGTTATCCTGTTCTTCTCAACATCCTTTTCGTCCGTTCAAACCTTGTTGTTGTTTTCCACTTCAATTCTTCTACCGGCGTCTAATCAAAACTTCCCAAATATCAAGTCTATCTGGCCAGAAAGGTTGTTGTTGTTTCGAAAACTACCAGGCTATGAGAGCTGGCATTCCTATCACCTGGGGTTGTTTCGAGGAAGCATTCCTGAAGCAAAATTTCCGGGGGGGGGCGGAAATTCCGGTCCTGTGGCGGAAATTTCCGGTCTGCGAAATTTTCGAATCCAGATCTGAATCTGGGCCTGGAACGAATCTAGAATGAGGAATCGAGTACAAAGATGAATCCTAGAGGATAGGTGATACGTGTGTGAACAAGGAACCGTGCTAAACCATGAGGAACACTTGATGGGAGAACAACGCATCTAATCAATCCAAAATTGGGGAGAAAACGTACACATACCGGGATCCATGAACAGGAACGGACGTGCGGTCTCTTGATCCGCAAAAGATGAGTAGATGACGAGGAGGGGAGCCGAAGGTGCCTCCCGGAAGTCTCGGAGGCGGCAGCGGCGCCTGGGGGCGAGTGGGGGCGAGGGGAGGGAAGCAACCTGGAACTGCTCCCTCCCGTCGCCCTTATATAGCCCCAGACCAACCACACCGGAAATTTCCGGTATTAAGTCCGGATATTCCGGGGGCCGGAAATTTGGGCCAGAATATTCCGCCCAAATATCCGGTGTGCCCTCTGCGAGCGGGCACGCGGGATATTTGGGGGACTATTCGAGTCCATTTTCGAACCCCGGAAATTTCCGGGGCTTAAGGCACGGAATATTCCGGGCCCCAGAAATTTACCCCGGAAATTTCCGCTCCAATTTTCCGGTGTGCCTTCTGCGAGCGGGCACATTGGAAATGGACGAAATTTCTGGGACAAATGTCTGGGGGCCGGAATATTCCGGGCCCTAGGCCGGAATTTCCGGTGTTTCCACGCCATCCGAGTTTTTGTGGAAGATTGAACAAGTCGTGAGCCTCCAAAAACGAAAACCACAAACAAACGCACGAACACGAAGAAAACATCAAAAACACATCAAATACAAATTCAAAGGAAAGAGTTGGTGGCCGAAGCCACCGTGTTTGAGTGATACCAAGGAGCCGCGAAGATGTATCTTGGACTCAAAATTATAACTCACGTTTTAAGCACAATAAGTCACAAATTGACTAGATATGCATGACGTTTTGATTGTTTTACGCATGATAGGTGGAGTGTTTGTTCATGAGTTGAACTACGCTCCCCCTATGTCCATGCCTACATCTAGACTAGATAGCACATATAGTGAAGGTACTCATGCAAGGGTTCAAGAGAAGTTAGACGCATCGATCACATTTAGTTCATTCCTCAAACCCCGAAATCTTGGTTCATCAAGGGCCTTCGTGAAGATATCCGCGAGTTGATCCTTGGTCGCAACATAGGAGAGGTCAATATCACCCTTCTCAACATGATCCCGAATAAAGTGATGCCGTATCTCAATGTGCTTCATCTTGGAGTGAAGAACGGGATTGTAGGCGATCTTGATGGCACGCTCATTGTCGCACAAGAGAGGAACGTTGTCGAAGATGATGCCATAATCTCTCAATGTTTGCCGCATCCAAAGTAATTGAGCACAACAACTCGCCGCGGAGATGTATTCGGCCTCAGTGGTGGAGAGAGCAATGCAGTTTTGCTTCTTGGAAGACCAACATACCAATGAGCCGCCAAGAAATTGACAACTTCTGGATGTAGATTTCCTATCCGTCTTCTCTCCCGCATAGTCCGCATCCGAATACCCAATGAGCTGAAAGCTTGAACCCTTGGGATACCAAAGACCAAAGTTTGGGGTATGAACTAAATATCGAAAGATACGCTTAACCGCTTCAAAATGACTTTGTCTCGGGGAGGCTTGAAACCTTGCACATTTACCAACGCTATACATAATATCGGGTCTAGATGCACAAAGGTAGAGCAAAGAGCCAATCATGGAGCGGTATACCTTTTGATCTACCTCTTTACCATTCGGGTCGGGTTTCAAGTCAATAGTCGTGGACATGGGAGTCTTCATAGGTTTGGCATCGTGCATGTTGAAGCGCTTGAGCATGTCTTGAGTATACTTGGCTTGCTTGATGAATGTGCCTTCGGGATGTTGCTTGATCTCAAAGCCAAGAAAATACTCCAATTCTCCCATCATTGACATCTCGAATTTATCCGTCATAAGCTTGCAAAACTCATCATTGAATGCGACGTTAGTAGAACCAAAGATGATATCATCCACATAGAGTTGGCAAAGATTAAACCAACATTGAACCCACGATCTACCAAAAACTCTTTAAGGTGCTCGTACCACGCACGTGGAGCTTGTTTAAGCCCATATAGTGCCTTATCGAGTTTGTAGACATGATCGGGGTGGTTGGGATCTTCGAAACCCGGAGGTTGCTTGACATAAACCAACTCGTGGATGGGACCATTCAAAAATGCACTTTTAACATCCATTTGTTGCAATTTAAAGTTGTGATGAGAGGCATAAGCAAGTAAGATGCGAATAGATTCAAGACGAGAAACGGGAGCGAATGTTTCACCGAAATCGACACCTTCGACTTGAGAGAAACCTTGAGCAACCAATCTAGCCTTGTTGCGGATGACGATGCCGTCCTTGTCTTGTTTGTTCCTGAAGATCCACTTAGTGCCGATGACGTTCTTGCAATCTTTGGGTCTTGGCACCAATTTCCACACCTTGTTGCGCTCGAAATTGTTGAGTTCTTTGTGCATAGCTTCAAGCCAATCTTGATCTTCAAGAGCTTCATAGACCTTCTTTGGCTCAATGTGAGAGACGAATGCATGCGCTTTGCTAAAATCCGCTAGTTGCCTCCTTGTGACGACCCTTCCACGAACTTGTCCAAGAATCATGTCCTCCGTGTGACCGGCACGAGCAAGATTATCTAGTCTTCTCTTTGCCCTACGAGCTAGCATCTCCTCCAAAGTTTCCTTGGATAGTACTTGATCATCACCTTCATCATTGGAGACATGACCACCTTGATCTTGATCATCAACGGGAGGTGGATCCCTTATGTTCCTAGTTGTATCATCACCATGTGTATCTTGTTCCTCATTGTGAGCTTGGCCTTCATCATGAGCTTGACCTTGATTGTTAGCTTGGCCTTGTGGTGAAGCGTGAGGGCTTGGTGCATCTTGTTGGGTAGCTTGGTTATCAATGGATGTAGTCAATGGCTCCACTTGAGTGGGGCATAGTCCTTCTCCCTCCGTCATCCGGTAACCCTCAATGGGGATTATTTCACCAATCCCCATTCTTCTTATGACGATGGGAGGAATTGCATCTCCTACAATACCATGATTTATACGGCCCCCTTGGGACCCATTATCCTCATCAAATACCACGTCTATAGCTTCTTCAACTTGTCCGGTGGACTTGTTATAGACTCTATAAGCATGAGCGTTTGAGGCATAGCCAACAAAGGTACCCTCATAGGATTTAGTCTCGAACTTTGACAAGCGTTTCCCTCTCTTGCGAATGAAGCATTTGCATCCAAAGACCTTGAAGTATGAAACGTCCGGCTTCCTGCCTGTGAGAATCTCATATGGGGTCTTGTTCAAGATCTTGCGGAGATATAATCGGTTGCTAGCGTGACAAGCGGTGGAGACGGCCTCGGCCCAAAAATTATAAGGAGAAGAGAACTCCGCAATCATGGTTCGAGCCGCATCCATAAGAGTCCGATTCTTTCTCTCCGCCACACCATTTTGTTGAGGAGTGTAGGGAGTGGAATATTGATGAGCAATGCCTTCCTCACTAAGAAATCCCTCTACGGTGTAGTTCTTGAACTCGGAGCCATTATCACTTCGGATAGCCATGATGCTTGTATTATGTTGTCTTTCCACCAAAGTGATGAACTCGATGACCCGCTTTTGAGTCTCACTCTTTCTCTTGAAGAAGTACACCCAACAATATCGTGAGTAATCATCCACAATCACCAAGCAATACTTCTTGCCTCCAAGACTATCATATGATAGAGGACCAAAGAGGTCCAAGTGAATGAGCTCAAGGATTCTTGATGTAGTGATGTTCGTCTTGGTGGGATGTGCTTCTCCATGTTGCTTTCCTAGAACGCAAGAGCTACACACACGATCTTTGGCAAACTTAGCATTTGTTAGTCCTAGAACGTGATTGCCACTTTGAAGGTCATGCAACGTCCTCATATTGGTGTGGGCTAACCGGTGATGCCATAGCCAACCCACATCAACTTTAGCCATTAGGCATGTCGCCGCACACGTGTCTCCTTTGGAGAAGTCCACTACATACATGCCGTTTTCGACATGCCCAACAAATGCTACTTTAAGAGTCGTTTCCCAAGTGACAATCACATTGTCCTTATTAAAGAAAGAGGTAAAACCACTTTTAGCAAGTTGAAGAACCGAGATGAGATTGTAGCCAAGGGACTCAACAAGAAGAACATTCTCAATTGACAAGTCATTTGAGATTGCTACCTTGCCTCGTCCCAATACCTTTAGTTCGGAGTTGTCACCAATAGTAACGCAATTAAGATGAGGTAATGGAGGATGAATATCACTCATTGCGTCATTGCTTCCGGTCATATGTTGGGATGCACCACTATCCACCGTCCATTTGCTCGAACCGGAAGCACTTCCCTACAATAGATTAGTTTCTTGATTTAGGGACCCATCTTTGAATGGGTCCTCTCATGTTAGCGACAAGGGTCTTAGGAACCCAAATACTCCAATGATAATCGTCACCATAAGAAGTACCAACATATTTAGCATATACATGACCATCTCTAGACTTCATAAGAACATAAGATGGATTATATTTCCCGACAAAGTTATTGTGAGTGGTGCTCCCCCTAGAGGTCTCACCACCCACAATGGTGTTGGTCTCCTTCCTTTTGGTCACCTCTCCCTCTTTCACAAATCTTACTTCTTGTGAGGGGGAGGTGACTCTCTTCTTGTTCTTCTTCTTGTACTTCTTCTTTGACTTGGCTATATAGCCAAGTCCCTCCTTTCCATTGTTGGCACGTTGAGAAGCAATCTCATGGGGACTCTTCTCATTTCCTACAAGATTAGTTGTACTACAAGCATTGCTAGGCAAGACATTCAAGCTAGAAAGCGAAGTGGATACAACTTGCTTGTTTGATTGTTGAGCTAGAAGATTGTCACGAGATTTGGTTAACTTGTCATGAATTTCCTTAAGAGACATGAACTCCTTTTCAAGTTTTTCATAACGAGTGCCAAGTTCCCCGTGAGAAATTCCTAGCTTCAATTCTTCATGTTCAAGAGTTTTAATTAAGGCAAGAGATTGAGCATTTTCCTTCCTAAGCTTAGAGACACTTATGGCAAAGTTTTCTTCAAGACAAGACAATTTCTCATCAAGTGAGGCACGAATGGAACGCTCATTATCAAGTGCTTTTTCAAGCTCTTGCTCATTGCAAGTGTGAACTCCATGGCTTTCTAAGGTCATGATGATCTCCTCCTTTTCATCAGCAAGAGAGTTAGCCTCATCAAGTTGCCTCAAAAGGGAGTTCACCTTTTCCTTAGTCTCACCCTTAAGGCTAGATAGCCATATGCTTAACTCATTAGACTCACTATCCTCCTCACAAGAATTTTCAACACAATCCAATAACGAAGGAGGGTTAGTGACAATGGTCTTGGAGTTGGGAGAGCATACCGATGTGGCTTTTGCCATAAGACATGTAGGTCGGGTAGCCACATTCTCATTGGGGGATTCGAATAGAGAGATCGAAGGTGATGATGCGGTGGCCTTGGCGATGTGAGCAACTCCAACTACCTCATCTTCTCCTTCATCTCCGGAGATGTAAGTCTCAAGAACCGCCCCTTCTTGAACGTAGAGAGCCCTTGGCACCTTCCTTGCAAAGTTCTTGTTTTGAGGAGGCTTGGTCTTGTTCTTGCGAACGAGCTTGCCTTCGTTTTCTTCTCTTGGCTCAAAGGGGCACTCCTTCACGAAGTGGTTAGCGCTACCACAATTGTAGCATGTCCTTGGTCGCTCCCCCTTCATCTTGTAGTTCTTGTTTCGTGGAGGCCTTGGAGATCCGGCCTTGTGAGCTTCCCATCTCTTCCAATATCCATGCATAGCAAGGGCAATGCACTTGTGAGCTCCCGTGTAAGTATCTTCATAGTCTTCCTCATCATCATCATCTTCTTCACTTTCATCAACCCGAGCCATTGCCTTCGACTTCAATGCAAGGTTGGGAGACTTTCCTATCCCTCTAGAGCGAGCTAGAGCATCATCCGCACTCTTGTGTGTGAGAGAGATTGCGATGAACTCACTAAGAACACCAATGGAGTTGAGAGTGTTGTAGTCCGCTCTTGTCCGGATACTAGTGGCGAGATTCTTCTCGAAGGGTGTGATAGCCTTGACAAATTTCCTCTTTATCCACTCATCGGTGATCTCTTCCTTGCCAAAGTCTCTCAGTTGATTGGCGAGAGTGACAACTCGTCTATAGAGCTCTTCATGAGTCTCATCCTCTTGCATAACGAAGTTCTCGGAGTTGTGAATGGCCACATCATACTTGGAAGACCGAATACTGGCATTTCCTTGAAACAAAGTATCAAGTTTGTCCCAAGCTTCCTTGGCGGTCTTGCAACCGCAGATGTGAGTGAGATGCTCCCTTGGGAGAGCCTTCTGGATAATAACAAGAGCAGTTTTGTTGAGTTGAGATTCAACATCCTCCCTTGGAGTCAAGTTGCTTGGGTCATGAGGATGAAATCCATGGATCACGCTTCTCCACAATGTCGTACACGATCCTGAAATGTGAGATTCCATTTCAAAGTTCCAAGAGGAAAATTCGTTAGTGTTAAGGATGGGTGGAACTCCAACATTAAGGATGTGTGGCATGGAAACGATTGGGTGGATAGAATTATAGTTTTGTGGTGGTGGAACTTTTGAATTGGACCCCGAACCATTAGCCCTTTGAGACTTGGAGCCACCGTCACTCTCCTTAGCTTTGGCTTTAGCCTTTTGTGCGGCTTTAGCCTTAGCTTTGGCAATGTTCTCTTCGATTTCGGAAATATCCAGATTTGTTTCCTCATCCGAACTATCCTCATCGGTGACATGGGGAGAGTGAGGCGGCCCTTTGGTTCTACCCATCATGTTCTCCAACATCTTCTTGATGGAGGAAACCTCCGAGCCCACACTAGAGCTAACCTTGGACAATTGGGTTTGAATGGTACAAACCGTTCTCTCTAGGTTGGCTATAGTGTCGGCCATTTTGGAGAGCTCCTCCTTAGAAGATTCGGGATCATCTTCGTTGACCATGATTAGTCTTAGGCGGTTAAGCCCGATAAAAGAGCCGAGGCTCTGATACCAATTGAAAGTGCAATATGGTCAACTAGAGGGGGGTGAATAGGTGACCTATAAATTTTACTTCTTTTTCACTTTTAATGGGGGCTTTAAGAAAGTAAATGCTCGATTACCTACACGTGCAACTAAGTGAACACCCTAGGTGGTATGAAGCAAGTAGCGGCGGAAATAAAGGAACGGTACAAGATAACAACAAGTGAAAAACACGGAGACAAGGATATGTTTCCCGTAGTTCCTTCTTGAAAGAAGTACGTCTACGTTGGAGAGGTGGGGAGCCACCTAGGCGCTCCTCAATAGCACGGATGTGCACACCTTGTTCTCCTTGAGCTTCTCCGGTGAGGGAGATTCTCGTTTCCACTATGAGGTCGACTTGAAGACGTTGACCAAACCTTTACAAGGGGTTGAGGCTACTCCACAAGTGAGATGGAGGCTCTCAACAATCGAAGCTTCTTGCTACAAGGTGGAAGCTACAAGCACTAGGGTTTCCCTTGGAAGACAAAGCAACCAAGAGATTACAAGATCCCAAGAGTTGTGGTGTGGGTACACACGTTTTGGCTTGGTGGAAAGGTAGATCTAGTCCTCCTCCATGAGATCCTTGAAGGGCATCGAGTTTGGTTGGAGGAGGAGGGAGATCGGGGCGTTTTGAGCTCTACAACAATGGAGGAGAGAGAGGAATGGACGAGCTACCTATCTAGAGGAAGAAGACAGCTATTTATAGGCTCCTCCAAAATCTGACCGTTGCAGTCCTGCGGGACCGGAATATTCCGGAGTAAAGGCCAGAAATTTTCGGTGTGTCTTGGTCAGAAATTTGAATTCTCCGGGGGGCGGATATTTGAAATATCCGGGGGCGGAAATTTCCGCCCCAATACTCCGCCCCCATCTCTGTGCGCAGGCATCAACTTGTTGATGAAAAAACTGCTAAGGACCAGGGGCCGGATATTTGCTCCGGAAATTTCCGGGGAAAATTTCCGCCCCACCTTCTGTGCGCGGGCATCAACCAATGATGGAAAAATTGCTAAGGACTTGATGACCGGAATATTGAAATGTCCGGGGGGCGGATAATTGAAATGTCCGGGCCCGGAAATTTCTGGACAGAATTTCCGCCCCCATCTCTGTGCGCGGGCAACTTGTAATGATCCAATTTCTGCTAAGTTCCAGAGGGCCGGATTTTTGCACCGGAAATTTCCGGGGGCAGAAAAGTACTTAGTCGGTCTCGTGAGTGCCAGGAAGGGGGCCGGAAAATTCCGGTGTGGGGGCCGGATAATCCGCCCTTTAAGTTCCGGAATTTCCGGCCTGCATACTGAAAAATCCGGTGGCAGTAATTCCAGAATATAGTTCTTCTCTTTGATCTTTTGATGAGAATATAACAATGATCATCTGAGATATTAGCTGCACAGTCTAAACAACATTATTAGATAGGATATATCCGTGTTATCATCATCACCAAAATCATTAGAGGGATCATGAGCTTTCACCATCGAGGAACTGCGAGCCTGCAAGCAAAAGAGTGGCGAGTTTACTCGTCAATATATCCAGCGACGGACCACACTTAGGAACACAGCAGGAAACATATCAGAGGAAGTAGTAGTCGAAGCTTTCGCGAAGGGCGCTCGACAAACTGCTTTCATAGAAGAACTGGGACGAGCTTCGCCCAAATCTATTGGAGAGCTAATGGTCATATCCAACAGATGGGCCAACGGAGAAGACTCGGTGCGCAACGAGAGGGCATCCTCGCCAGCACCCGAAGACGACCGCCATGGTCGAAAGAAAAGAAGGAAATATTACGATCACGACGACCGAGAAGAACTAGTGGCGGCAAAATTCACGCAAAATCGCGATAGTGGACGCAGTGGAAATCGCGAATGGAAACCGAAGACAGAGGATAAAACTCCCGAGGAGGACCTCGATGGATACTGCACGCTACATCTATGTACAGATAAGCGCACATGCAAAACTAAGGCAACACACCTTCTCAAGGATTGCCGAAAGTTCCTCGACATACACGAGGCCTTCTCGAAGAAAAACAGAACATCGGTTAGTCAAGGCTACCCGCAGCTTCCAGGAGGAGGAAACCAGAGATTCCAACCGCCACAACCCCTGCCTCCACCAGGAAAACAAAACGTGGTGCTAGCCGCACTACCTGCGCCACCCGTCGCCAACCCGGGAGGCAACGCATACCCGAACCCCGTGGGACTTTTGGGGATGATACAAAAGGTCTTTCCATCTCGCAGAGTCCAGAAGACGAACACACGACAAATATGCATGGCTGTGCAAGCCCCACCGACAAAGCCCGAGTACCTGAAGATGGCAGATCAACCAATAACTTTCTCCAAGGAAGACCACCCCCCACGAGTTTATCGACAAGGACACGCTGCGCTGGTCATCCAAGCGCAAATTGGCAATTACGAACTAGCTCGCGTATTCATGGACGGGGGCAGCGGCATCAACATCATCTACGTGGACACACTCCGTCGGATGAACAAGAATTTGGACGGACTCGTAGAATCAGAGACATCCTTTCACGGGATAGTTCTAGGAAAGGCGATCCGCCCACTCGGAACAATAAATTTGGAGGTGGTGCTAGGCAACCGAAGCAATTACATGCGAGAATTTCTCGACTTCGAATTAGTCGTCTGGCCTTCACAGTACCACGCCATTCTTGGTCGAACAGCGTTCGCAAGATTCATGGCAGTACCACATTATGCATATCTGAAGCTCAAACTACCTGGGGAATATGGCACAATCACCATCGACGGTGACTTCCAAAAATCCAACAAGTGCGACATCGAGTTCAACGAAATCGCAAAATCTTTCGGGATGCAGGAGGAACTAGAGGAGATAGCAAAAACCACGGACCACTCTGTGATGCCCCTCACGAAGAAGAACGCCCCAGAGCTCGAGTTCAGTGCGAACAGTGATACCCGCAAACATCAAGTGCACCCGACAGAATCTGCGAAGACGGCGATGGTTTCCACCACCCTCTCACCAGCATAGGAAGGCGCGCTCGTCGAACTCCTCCGTGAGTACTGGGAAATTTTTGCCTGGCAGCCTTCAGATATGCCAGGGATACCCAGGTAGTTCGACGAGCACTCACTCGAAGTCTACAAAGATGCCAAACCTATCAAGCAGACCACCCGACGGTTCTCAGAGCCCAAGCAAAAAGCGCTTGGAGAAGAAGTAAACAGACTACTCGCAGCAAAATTCATCAGAGAAATAAAAATATCCACTTGATTAGCAAACCCAGTGCTAGTCCCGAAGAAGAATACTGACATCCTTCGCGTGTGCATCGACTACACGTCGCTGAACAAACACTGCCCCAAGGATAACTTTCCCCTCCCACGAATCGACCAGATTGTGGACTTCACTGCAGACTGCCAACGCCTCTCCTTCCTAGATGCCTACTCGGGATATAACCAGATCAGGATGAAGAATGAAGACGAGGAAAGAACAACATTCATCACACCTCACGGTGTATACTGCTACACAAAAATGCCTTTTGGGCTAAAAAACGCAGGCTCTACATATCAACGCTGCATGCAAAAATGCCTCGCCAAGCTCATTTGCAAGAACGTACAAGTATACGTTAACGACATCGTCATCAAGACTCGAGTAGAGGACACGCTCCTCGAGTATATCAGAGAAACATTTGATGCTCTAAACGCATACAGGATCAATCTCAACCAGACAAAATGCGTCTTCGGCATCCCTGCAGGACAACTTCTCGGATACTTAGTGTCCCCTAGAGGAATTGAAGCCAACCGAGAGAAGATACGAGCAATCTTAACAATGAAGGAGCCAACCAATCTTCGCGGCGTGCAACAGCTCGCGGGGCGATTAGCCGACTTGAGCAGATTCATTGCACGATTGGGCGAGCAAGCATTACCCTTCTACAAGCTGTTGAAAAAGACAGATAAGTTCGAGTGGACACCCGAAGCAAAACAAGCATTCGCAGACCTAAATCGAGCACTACAGAGTAGGCGTGTTCTGGCAACGCCACAAGAAAGGGAGCCACTGTACTTATACCTAGCCGCAACAAATCAAGTCATCAGCACGGCTATCGTGGTCGAGCGACCCGACGACGGCAAGGCGTATGGAGTGCAACGACCAATCTACTACATCAGCGAGGTGCTTTCGCCGTGCAAACAGCGATACCCCCACTACCAGAAGCTCGCATACAGGGTCGTCCTCACAGCCCGAAAGCTCAAGCATTACTTCCAGGAACATACCGTCACGGTGCTAAACGACGCATCACTCGGTACCATCATGAACAATCCCATGGCATCCGGAAGAATTGCAAAATGGAGCATCGAGCTAGGCGCCTGGGATATCATATACGCAGGACGCAATTCCGTGAAGTCACAGGTACTAGTAGAATTCCTAAGCGAGTGGACAAAACTGCAAATATCAGGACCACCAGAATACACGAGTAACTGGATCATGTACTTCGACGGGTCCAAAAGGAATGAAGGAGCTGGAGCTGGGATCGTCCTCATATCCCCCAGGGGAGACAAGTTGCAGTACGTCCTAAGACTGGACTTCCCACCCGACGATCCAGCATCCAACAACGACGCAGAATACGAGGCTCTTCTACATGGCATGAAGATGGCGATTGCATGCGGAGCCACCCGATTGATGATTTATGGCGACTCCAACCTCATCGTACAACAGAAAATGAAGAAATGTGACGCTATCGCGGAAAACATGGTTGCTTATCGAGACATGTATAATCTACTCGAAGGAAGTTTCAAAGGGTGTGAGCTAAAACACATCGCAAGGTCTAGCAACGAAGAAGCGGATAGGCTGGCAAACATGAGGTCCACAAATACACCCATACCGCCGGGAATATATTTCGAGAGGATGACCAAACGTTCAGTGAAGGTCAAGAAGACTACAGGAGCACCCGCAGCATTGGAGACAGACGTCAGCCCGCAAATTGCTATCATCGAGCTCAGCCACAGTATTTCAAGACAAGTTTTTCTGGTCGAGACACTCTAGACGCAGAAATACCTCGACTACTTGTCCACCAAACAGCTCCCAGCAGATGTTCGCGAGGCTCGATAGGTAGTACGACGCAGCAAATCTTTTCGGGTACTCAACAGAGAATTATACAAACAGAGCATCTCAGGAATACTGCAGAGATGCATAGCACCCGAAGTTGGCAAAGAATTGCTGCGAGATATAAACCAAGGAGATTGTGGACACCACGCCAGCTGGAAGGCAATCGTGGGCAAAGCTTTTCGAGCAGGATTCTACTGGCTTACAGCAGCCAGAGACGCAAAGGACCTAGTCTTCAAGTGCAACGCTTGTCAACGATTTACGCCAAAACCAAACGCCCCTGCCACGGAACTACACATGATACCAATCGCCTGGCCCTGTGCACAATGGGGGCTAGACATGGTAGGACCATTACGCAAGTCCACACCCGGAGGATATACACACTTGCTCGTCGCAGTCGACAAATTCACGAAGTGGATCGAAGCCATGCCAATCACCTCGGCCAGCGCCCAATGCGCCGTAAAATTCCTCGATTCCATTGTGTGCAGATTTGGCATACCACACAACATCATCACCGACAACGGCAGCAACTTCACGGCCAAGGAAACACAACAGTTCTGCGAAGAAAAGGGAATCACCTTCAGCTTCACCTCAGTGGCTCACCCGCAAACCAACGGCCAGGTCGAGAGATCCAACGGATTGGTCTCAGCTGGCATAAAGAAACGGCTACTCGATCGCCTACACCCAGCAGTAGGGCATTGGGAAGAAGAGTTACCCTCCGTGCTATGGAGCCTCCGCACAACTCCAAATCGATCAACAAACTACACGCCATTTTTTCATGGTATATGGAGCTGAAGCACTCCTCCCCGAGGATGTCAAATTCAGCGCCCCACGAGTCGTCGCTTACAGCGAAGAAACCTCTAACAAGGCACTTGCGGAATATATGGATGCACTCGACGAGATACGCGATATTGCACTCGGAAGATCCGCGGTATACTAACAATCGATGCGTAACTACCAGAGTCGCCGTATACTCCACAGAGCTTTCGTGGTCGGAGATTTGGTGATGCGGCTCAAGCAGAAGGAAGGACACACGCTCGAGCCACCATTGGAAGGACCCTTCATAATACACGAAGTTATCCCGGGTGGCGCGTATCGACTGAAGAAACCGAAGACTGGTGGCATCTACTCCAACCCATGGAACGTTGTGCACCTCCGTTCTATCCTTAGGATTATCTCATTCACAAAATAAGGCTATACTAGCCATCTTTTAGCTCGAATAAAATACATGGCTTCTCAGTCATATCAATAAAATACATGGTTTCTCAACCATAACTACCCATGTTCTTCATTTTTACACGCTGAACAACAGGTATACACCCCAAACACACGGGGGCTACGCCTAACTTAGCATCATAATAAAATTTACAAACACAAAGGTATAGAAAGGGTTGACACCTTATAAAGTTTCGAGAGAACTATACAAAACAACATGATACATACATACTACAATTACATATGGCGACGAGCAGTTTCCTCGACTAACACTCGATTAACCTCTTCAGAAGTCAGTCGAATAATCTCTTCTGCTGCAGGACGAATAACTGTATAATGAGAGGTCATATCGACTGGAGCATTGGGGTGCCTAGCCACAGAAATAAAATTGACCTCATTATGCCATAATCGGACAAAAGCAAGTGCTACTAGGGATCCGCAGATCAACTGTTGGCGGACGCACTCGCGAGTTTCACCTACTCGACCGAAAGTTCTGAGCAGCTGGCTCAAGTCTTTTGGACCTCTCTCCAGCGGATAGAAAGCGCGGTTCATAGCAACCAGGGCCTCGTGACAGGAATCAACGAGTATCTTCGCCCGACCCACACGATACTTCAAAGTAGCCAGAATGAATCCTCGACTGCGGCCGACCAGAAGTTGTTTGCATGTGGTCTTGAGCTACCGGCTTAATGAGCAATATGGTTATCTACCCAATGCGCTTCACATAGACCGTCAGGCTCAACAACTACAAAGAAAAGTACAGAGAGTTAAAGAATGAAAAGGAGGCAATCTAACAAAGTGCTAGGGGGCTCACGTGCTTACAAAGCATATCTTTGGCAACAACTGCCAACTCTTCCATCACAAACTGCTCACGTTCGGCCGCAAGTTTTTGTTTCGACTTGGCCACATCAGACACTCCACGCAAAGCTTTTAACTTGCGTTCGCCATCCGTGACGCGATCACGAAGAGAGGCAAAGGTACTAGTAGCGGCAACAAGGGGATCCAATCGTACAGCAGATCCACTCGAAGACTCCGCGCCAGCACCTACTACCGTGAAGGAGATAAGAAAAGTTAAGAAACATTTCAAGACCCACCACTCGAGAAACAAACCACCTATTTAACAGGTTCTCGGGGGCTACTCCCATCGGGAAGAACTCATAACGATCAATCGCAAAGAATCACATATCAGATATCAAAGAACACTTCGATTAAAGGTAGAATACGGGAATACATCCCAATGTCCATTACATCAAAAGAGCAAACTAAAAGAAGTCTATCCTACGGAACCGCAGAGGTACTGCCACTCGTGACAGGTTGCCCCTTGCGACTAGCATGAGCAATCAATTCGGATAGCTTCTGAGCAAATACTTCAGCCGGATCGCTGAAAGGACAAAGCGCTACCTTTCTGCCTGTGGTAGCATCAACGGGAAGGCTTGAGTACGCCTCGTCCAGGCCTGCGACTCCATGCGCCAACGCAAACTGGATGGCAGTCTTCGCTCCGCATTCAGACTGGGCAACCAAGTAAGCCTGAAGAAGATCACCCTCCAGGAAAACCTTCAGAAGACCATCCAACGTGGGCGGAACCATGGCATCCACCAAAAGACGCTCGTGGAATTGCGTCAGCACTCGAATGGCTTCGCCAACGAGGGAGCAGATCCCACTCACGTGCTTCTGGAGCTGAGCGCAAGAATCCATCAGGGCGTCCACTCGTTGAACCCCAGGCAGCTCCAGCGCAACGCCAAGAACATCTCCAAAGAAATGTCATAAATTCCAAAGACAACCAAGTGGCAACACAACGGAAATTAAGTGCAGCTTACCCGCGAATTTCTGAGCCAGAGGGCGAATGAAGCCAACAAGATCATTGTCCTGTTTAGCGCCAGCCTCCTCCAGTTGCTTCAGCGCATCCTGGGCCTCATCAACCTTCCCCTCGAAGCCATTCGACCGTTTTCGAGAGGATTCAAGTTCCTTTCGAGCGGTCTCCAACTTGGCCTCTAGGGTTTTCACCCGAGTGACAGCATCAGCTCTCTCGGCCTTCAAGAGATCAACTTGAGCTGTATAACAACGAACTTTAGCCTAAGGGAATTCATATTATAAGAAAGAACAAGCAAGAGGGAATGGATCAATTTACCTCGGAGAGCTTGGCCATCCGCGATGAGCCGATCACGATCCCCCCGAAGGGATACGCAATCTGCCTCAGCCGAAAGTACGCCGCGACCAATGGCTGCGAGAGAGTCAAGAAGAGACTGCAAAACACGAAACGAAGGTCAAGTCAGAGAAAGAGGAAAGAAATTGAGCCTACTCACGACTGCAAACAGCCGAGTATAGCCGCGGGGGCTACTCCCATCGGGAGCACTGCCGTGCACCCGATAAAAATCATAAATAAACGAAGTACAAAACGCAAGGAAGATGACAAAGTTTACCTGGCCCTGGGCGGTGCGCAGAGGGTCAGCCGAGGTGGCCGACGCTTCTTTCGAAGCCCAGGCTCCACCCACAAAGCTAGGCAACTTATAATCCGTAGCCGCGGCTAGTGGAGCTGGGCTCGGCGAATTCGGGACAGTCTTAGCAATTGGTGGTTCACCCGCAACAGCATCCTTCTTCTTCGCAGAAGGAATGGAGGAAGCGAACTGGCCAGGGCTGATGGATTGAAGCCTGTCATGAAAAATTTACAGCATAAGGAAGAGCGAGAAGAAACTTTCGACTAAAGGATGATAGGAAAGAAAGAACTCATTCATCCTCGTCGTCATCATCCGGGCATATCCGCATTCCAGGCGGTGGAGATCTTCGACTTGGGGACGAGAGGGGCAGGAACGCTCAGAGGAGTCACAATGAGAGGCGCGGCTGCCTTCTCAGAAGCTCCATCCAAAGAATTATCCTTGGAGGTGGCTTCATCGTCCCCCTCCCTGCGGCGCTTGCGGTGGTGGAGGTCATTACCTGACTCTTCCACGTCATCCGAAGAATCGTACTCGGAACTCAAGTCAGCCTCGGCGACGCTGGTGCGAAGAGGAACCTCCAGGTTGCTCGCCAGCAAGTCCGAGGCATCTTCAGCGGAAATTGGCGGGTAGCAGTTTGCTACCCCCAAACTCTACAGAAGGAGAACAAGAAGAAGGAGAAACTCAGTCGACAAACTCTCGAATAACGAAAAAAGTTAAAAGCAGAGAAGAGAATAAAACTTACCTCAGGTGGAGGAGGTCTTGAAGCTTCGAATGCTGCGATAGGGCAGATAGGGAAAGTCTCACCCACCTTCAGCTTGGTGATGCTCGCGATTTTCTTCTCGAATTCAGCATTCAAAAGAATATCCCAGCTCACACAGCTGGGGTCTTTGATGCCCTAGTACTCCCACATAGTCGAAGGCCTCTCCTAGAGAGGTTGGATCCTGCGGTTGAGGAATACACTCGCCAGATGCAGGCCGTTCAGCGCGACCCCTGCGGTCTGGTCGCGAAGGGCTGTTACCTTGGCGAGTAGCGGGGCGATGACTCGGCTCTCTTCAGTCGAGAGCTTGTGCGCCCAGGATTTCCGCCGCTTCAAGACAGCGAACGGGTGGAATTCATGAGCTCCACCCGCGCTGTTATCAACAACGTAGAACTACTTCCTCATCCACCCTTGCGCGGAGTCGATGAAGTGCATCTCGAAGTAGGAGCTATCCGACTTCGCCTGGATTCCGAAGCCGCCAGTGCGCAGCGTCTCTCCAAGCTCGGTCTCTACTCACGATTTCTCGGGGAAGATCCGCACTTTGCACAAGGCTTTCCAAAGGCCACAGTGTGGGCGGATGCCCAGGAAGCACTCGCAAAGTACGATGAAACACGAGATGTGTTGCACCACATTTGGAGGCAAATCGTGGAGCTGTATGCCATAGACATACAACAAGCCAACGAGAAAAGGATGGAGGGGGGAAGAAAGCCCGCGCGAGACGTGATCTGCAAAGATCACGCGCTCGTTCGCGTGAGGGTTTGGTACCTCTTCCTTCTTGCCGAGGCGAACACGCTTCTCGGCCTCGGGGGGGCAGCAGCCCCTCCCTCTGCATCTCCTTGATGCTCTTGTTCGTCGTGTTGGCAGAGCGCCAGTCGCCTGAGCGCGGGGCGGGTGGCACGGGAGCATCTTCAGGCACCTTCGAAGCTGAAGCAGCGGCGCTGCGTTTTCTTCCTCCCGCCATGGAAACTGGTGCGTGCTTGCAGAGGAGGAGATGAGCGTGAGGAAGAAGAAGGCAGGGAAGCAAATGACCAGGAGATTTTTACTTTCCACCCAAGGACAGTATATATATACAGGGCCACTCGATCTTGGCCGTTCATCGAGCAACGTGACACCCATCGCGGCTGCCACGTGTGAAGCGGAAACGAGGAGGCGGTAAAATTTGTTTCGTGCCACGATCTTAACAGCAGATCGTGCGCATTTACTGCATGCGGCTCGCGGGAAAACCGGAAACGACGTCTCGTTTCCTGTCAAAAGCTGACAAGGTGGGCCAGCATACCCTGTTTTCACTTCGTCACGTCCCATCGGGAGGAGTCAGAACGAACAAAGTGCGCAATGATGTCATTGTGCACCTCATCAGACCTGAAAATTCCTTCGGGTAGGATCCCAGACACGAAACTTGCTTCGTATGGGCATATCGAAACGCGAAAACTCTTTCGCATAAAAACCCCAGACACGAAATTTTCTTTCGTATGGGCACAACAAGGTTTCCAAACATGAAAACTCTTTCGTATGGACAGAAGACTACAAAGACAAAAATCCTTGTGCATAAAAAACAAGGGAGATTTTTTCACTCGAAATATCTCTAGACAAAACTAGCGAGTGCGTAGCTTCTGCCACTCAATCATACGATGTACACACATCCCCTCCCTGGATCGTCGGCCGACTAGGCACATCCGGATGTCGTATTCTTTCGAATATGAAGGTAAGACCCAAAAGATCTCTCTTGGGGGCCTGGAATCGCACTCAAGCTGCGTCCTCCGGTAAATTTCCGTGTCAACAACACGAACAAAAATCCTAGCGGACGCGCCGGGTACCCCTATAGGTTAAATTCGACTCGATAAGACCTCTACGGCCCAGTCGCAATGATCACCTCATCGGATTCGAGTCGGAGGTCTCGAATCTGTGTAGGCCAGAAATGTTTTTTCGCTAGATGCAATTAAATTGGCCCTAAGCTTTCAGGAGAGCCAAGCAACTGAGCCATATCCTTCTGCGAAAACAGCCAAAAAATACAGGCACTTTCATCGCTCGATACTCGGGCATAAAAACTCATCACACAGGGTTTACGCCCTCCAATCGGAAAACGATTGAAACAATCATCCGAAGGAATTCAAGACAAGACTTTGAGCGTCTACCCGACAAGAAAATCCCAATCGAGTAAACGCTCGGGGGCTACTGACGAAGGGATGGACCCTAGACCTATCGAGTAAGGATACCCGGTCCAAGGCCCAGGACCTAAGCCCAAGAGGAGATGTCGTATACTATTCTAGAAGGCCCATTTGAAGCCCACCCGCAAGGCCTTGCGGGTCAAGTTAGGAAACTTGTAACCGACTTTAGGTTAGGGTTTGAGTACCCCCCCTCCCCGGGTACGGTTTGGGACCTGGCCACCTATATAAGGCCAGGAGAATCACCAGGAGTGGGACAAGAAATACCGCACCACAAAGCCTTGAGATCGAGATCATACTCTCGACTTGAGCAACCCCCATTGTAACCGATCTACTCGTGAATACAGATCGACAGAAGCAGAGTAAGGGTTTTGCCTCTACGAGGGCCCCGAACCTGGGTAAATCGTGCCTCCTGTTTAGCCGATGATTGTCACGAGCGCCCACAGGTTCTCCTAATCGAAACCCTATGGGTTCACCCGAGGGACTTGTTGAGATGCAGATTCGACAGCGGCCCCTTGAATCGTGGTTCTGGTTGCATCGCGGCTCCCTGGACCTGGCCCTAGGGTTTCCTGCCTCACCGACATATAGCAGGGTAAAAAATTGAACATATATTTTCATACCAATGTAAAAAAATTAGACCCGTTGAAGGAAAATTGTACGTCATGAACATTTTTTCAAACTACCGTGATTTAAAAGAAATATTAAAGAATTTTTTTCATTCAAAACATTTTTTTTAAATTCATGATCTTTTTATTCAACATCGTGAACTTTTGCAGAATTTGTTATCTTACTTTTTGAACCATAAACTTTTGAAAAGCATGTGAATAATTTTTGAAGCTATGTGAACAATTTTCAATATGAAAGAAAAATAACAATGATATGAAATGAAAGAAAAAGAAACATAACATAAAAATAGAAAAACAATACAGGAAAATAAGAAAAAGAAGAAGTACATAAAAATAAAGAAGTAAAATGGAATAGAAAAAATAAAATAATAAAAACAAGAATAAAGAAATTGAAATAAACAACAAAGCACCCCCTATATTGGCCAGCCTAAGAGGAGCTCACTTTCAGGCCTTGGCACGATATTTGAGGTAATGATCATCAAATAGGACTTGCCAATTTCTTAGGGTTTTTTTTACGTAAAAGGAAGGCCACTTTATTAAGATATGAAACACAATAAATATTATAGATTGGCCCCCTTTATGAGGGATAATGGGCCAGAAAACCTAAAAAAGGGGAAATATAAAACAAAATTGACAATGTCGGCAAGGACAACGAACCAAGCAATTCTCCACCTCAAAACATGAGATCTATGTGGGTGATTGTGAACAAGATCTTCGAAAAGCCTCCAAGAAGTTAAACTACACCTAGTGGCATCGATACCGGTCCAAGACAAGGCTCTTGGGAAAAATTATACACGACCATCCCACCGAATCTCGACCACACCAAGAGTGTCCAATGTCGACCACCGATCAACCCAAACATGGCCTAGAGTTGCGGAAGTTCTCTTGGACGACGCCTC
The DNA here is from genome assembly GCA_028641055.1 of Alopecurus myosuroides. NCBI lineage: Eukaryota > Viridiplantae > Streptophyta > Magnoliopsida > Poales > Poaceae > Alopecurus > Alopecurus myosuroides. Next base: position 95,713,109 of record CM054057.1, read on the forward strand.
CGAGGAAGGTTATGACGCCCTAAATCGCCATCATTGTCCGCATCGACACATAGGATGCCAGTGTCTAGAAGACCCGGATAGCGGACCAATATGCTACTGGGCTTGGAGAAGAAGCCGGACGCCTTGACGTTCAAGTTAGACATATTCTTTTCTAAGTAATAGATTCCTTCCTGCAAGCACTAGTTCGGCTCCCTATATAAAGCTAGAAGGGAGCGGCCCTAGAGGCAACACAATTCATACTCACGCATTATACTCTCTACTCCAATCTTTAGCCCTGCTATGGTGAGATTGCATGAGTAGGGCGCTAGTTTTCGTTGAATATTATCGCCTACTTGCTACCTCTCGAATATGCATGGCACCCCTGATATAAATCCTACTTGGAAGACTCCACACGCTGGCTTTCGTTGCTGCCTGGAGTAGCTCTAGACGAAGATGCTTTAGCTCTATACGGAACGCTCTGCCATTACAATATATTTTGTTGAAGTTTAGGTGTAACATATTGTGACTATGTCGAAATTGTGCACTAGGGTTATTTCTCTCCATCTCCGCCCCTTAGATGACATGCATACGTGTTGTCTCTCGGGGTGTAGTCAGCAAATCTACACAGATATGAGATCGAGTCAGCTTGGTTCTTGCGAGAGGAATACACACACATATAGGTGGGATAAATCTAAAAAACATGAAAAGCAATTATCATGTTTATTTATTCATTCATGGACAGTGCAACCCCCAGAAACCTAGGATCCAAAAACAAGTCGTGCCATCCCACGAACTAATTAGGATTAGGACTGTGGCGGTAACAGCCGCTGAAACACACGCCCAAACCAACAGAAACGACCGGCAGACGCTACGCGAATCTGGCCTTCCAGACAGTAACTCGAACGAACAAGATTAATTAATTTATTTGGGAACTATCCATCAGCCGCCGCTGTCTTGAGCATTACGAAGAATAGATGTCCGTGTCCTCGTTGGTATACCGGACGTTGTCTTCCGTCAACCAAGGCATCATGTCGAGGAACTGTACCTTGTCGTAGTTATCAGAGATCTCCAGAAATCGGAGGCTCGGCGTGGACAAGGCCATGTGCAGCATCTCGTCGGGTTCTTCCGGATCTCCATCAATCTCGCTGTGGCATTCGGTGATGGCGAGACGCTCCAGCGAGGGAGACACCAGAGCGTCGCCCTCGAGGCGGCAGCGCACCAGGGCGAGACGCAGCAGCGCCGGGCAGCCTGAAAAGTCGAGCTGGCCGTCGACGAGGTGGACGGCGTCGAGGTGGATCATGGCCAGGTGCTGCGAGGCGAACGTGCCGAGCCGGCGACGCGGCCGCCATGGGGCGAGCTCCTCTTCCAAGCGGACCACCAGTGAGCGGGCGCAGCACTTGGCGGACAGCGCGTAGTTGACCCACAGGTCGACGTGGCGGTCGACATTGCCACGCCAGTCGTCGGTGAACTCGGGGTTGTTGTCGTACGGGTGTTCGTGGGGTATCAGCAGGTCGGCGTCGATCTCAAACAAGCGCAGAGCCGTCGCGTCGCGGTGGAAGATGAGGCCGTTGAGGAAGACCCGGAAGTCGTCGCCCTTGCCACGGACGCTGATGGCCGGGGTGGATCTCCAGAGATGGCGCCAGCGGCGGGAGAGAAGGGACGACTCGACGGCCTCGCGTGAGGGCAGGAAGGAGAGCACGTGCTTCACGAGATCGTCCTGCAGCCGGCCGAACAGATCGCCGCCGCCGTTCTTCTTCATTTTCTTTCTCATGTTTTTGCAGATTGGATCTGTATGGGAGTATATGTATGATTATGAGGCTGGGGTTTATCAGGCAAGCGTGGCAAATTGGCAATTGCTACTTATGGTATATACGATTAATTGCCCGTTGCCCCTTGTGGACCCCAAAATAGTCCTGCCGGACATGTCGAGAGCTGTTTTGGAGCCTTCCATCGACAAAGAAATCGTACCCGTGAAAAGTGCTACTGATTAGCTTCCTGTAATTCAGACGTGTTTCCTGTGGTCATGCATGGCAATTGGCAGGGTAAAATGGACTACAACCACAAGTCGAAACAAATTCATAGTCGGTGAATTTTTTTCGAAAACTAACCTGAGCGCCCAACACGAAGGCGCCACATCCTACTGTGTAGCACCTAGTGATCAGGCGCTACACCTGCCTACATGGCGCCTGCGGGGTCAGCCTCCTGCCTGCGTGGCGCCTAACGGGTGGACCCGAGTCATGGATGTGTAGCGCCTTGATGCTAGGCACTACACATCGAGTTCAGTAAGTCGCGCGCGGTGCACCCCTGCTCTCTGTATCTCCACACTAGTAGAAACAGGACCTTTCGTCCAGGGCCCAAAATGCCATTCATCCCGGTTTTCTTACGAACTCGGACGAATGCTATGCATTCTTCCCGGTTCGTTTGGCTAGGGCTGTGTCTAGGCCCCGTGGAACATGGATCCCGGTTGGGGAGAGATCATTCGTCTCGGTTCGTGGCTAGAACCGGGACAAATGCCCTGTCAGACGCCACGTGGTCAGCGCAGGGGTATTGATCCCCGTTCTAGCCACAAACCGGGACGAATGTCCCTGTCCCTATATATACCAGCCACCCAACCCCTTGTCTCATCTTTTTTTTCTGCTAGGAGGGTGTGAGAGGTGGTTCTAGTCTTCGTGTATCTTTGCTATGCACACGAGGTGTTCGACGAAATACCCGAGCCACACAAAATGATATCCTTGGTCGAGGTTAGCATTCTTATCATTTTCATCTATAATTGATACACAAATATTATATTTGTCGATGTATGGTGGCCATTTTGCATATTTTTTTTATAAACTTAATAATACGATGCAGATGGATGCACGACAGCGATGGATGTACGGTGACCGACGCACTTCCGAGTATATGGCAGGCCTGAATGAATTTCTCGTTGTAGCTCAGGCAAACAAAGCTAATGGCTTTATGTGTTGCCCATGTGTTGACTGTCGGAGCGGCAGGGAGCACTCTTCCTCGAGAGTCCTTCAGGGCCACCTACTTCGGAGAGGTTTCATGCCCAGCTATAATTGCTGGACCAAGCATGGAGAAAAAGGGGTTGTGATGAAAGACAATGAAGAAGAAGAAGATGATCCTTTGTTCCCTGAATACGGTGATACTGCAATGGAAGATAATGCAAAAGAAGGAGGTGACGGGCATCAGATGAGCCCGATGATGATCTTGGCCGAGTTAGTGCTGATGTAAGGGAAGACTGTGAAATTGAATTAGAGAGGTTGAAGCTGGACATCATGTTACAGGATCATAAAAAGTTGTTGTACCCAAATTGCGAAGATGGCAGCACAAATCTCGGTACCACACTGGAGTTGCTGAAATGGAAGGCACAGAACAGTGTGACTGACAAGGCATTTGAGAGTTTACTTCAACTAATGAAGCCGAAGCTTCCAAAGGATAACGAATTGCCTGACAGTACGTATGAAGCAAAGAAATATCTCTGCCCTCTAGGATTAGATATGCAGAAGATACATGCATGCATTAATGACTGCATCTTCTACCACGGTGAGAAGTACGAGAATTTGCATGAATGTCCGGTATGCACTGCACTGCGGTATAAAATCAGACCAGATGACCCTGATGATGTTGATGGCCAGCGCCCCCCCCCCTCCGTAAGAGGGATCCTGCAAAGGTGATGTGTTATGCTTCTATAATACCATGGTTGAAACGTCTGTTTAGAAACAAAGAGCATGCTAGGTTGTTGTGATGGCACAAACAAGACCGTAAGGAAGACGGAAAGTTGAGACACCCCGCTGATGGATCGCAGTGGAGAAAAATCGAGAGACACTTCCCAGACTATACAGGAGAGGCAAGAAACTTATGGTTTGGTCTAAGTACAGATGACTTTAATCTTTTTGGAGAGCAGAGCTCCAGTCATAGCACCTGGCCCGTGACTCTATGTATCTTCAACCTTCCTTCTTCGTTGTGCATGTAGCGCAAATTCATTATGATACCAGTGCTCATCCAAGGCCCGAAGCAACCTGCCAACGACATTGATGTGTATCTAAGGCCATTAGTGGAAGAACTCTTACAATTGTGGGGAAAACCAGTGTACGTGTGTGGGATGAGAACGAACAAAAGCCATTTGACCTACGGGTGTTGCTTTTCGTAACCATCAATGATTGGCCTGCTCTTAGTAACATTTCCGGACATACAAACAAGGGATACAATGCATGCACACACTGTTTAGATAAGACTGACAGTGTATATTTGGATAAATGTAACAAGGTTGTATACCTGGGGCATCGTAGATTTCTTCCTATCAAGCATCCCTTAAGAAAAAAAGGAGGGGAGCATTTCAGAGGTGAGGCAGATACCCGGAAGAAGACTGACCTCCGTAGTGGTAATGATGTATTCGATATGGTCAAGGACATAAAAGTAATCTTTGGGAAGGGTGATGGCAGCCAACCTGTTCCGAACGGCCCTGATAAGCGTGCACCCATGTGGAAGAAGAATTCTATATTTTGGGAGCTACCCTATTGGAAAATTCTAGAGGTCCTCTCTTCAATCGACGTGATGCACGTGACAAAGAATCTCTGCGTCAACCTGTTATGCTTCCTGGGCGTGTATGGGAAGTCAAAAGATACGCCAGAAGCACGGGAGGAACAGCAATGTACGGAAGACCCAAGCATCAAGCACACGAATACATGACGCCATTACTTAAGTAGCTACGCTCTTACCAAAGCAGAGAAGGAAATGTTTTTTTAAGACCTTTACAGTATCAAGGTGCCGTCTGGCTTCTCGTCGAATATAAAGGGGATAATAAACATGGCAGAGAAAAAATTCCAAAACCTAAAGTCTCATGAGTGCCACGTGATTATGACGCAGTTGTTTCCGATTGCATTGAGGGGGCTTCTACCGGAAAATGTTCGAGTACCCATTGTGAAGCTATGTGCATTCCTCAACACAATATCTCAGAAGGTAATCGATCCAGTAAGTCTGGCAAGATTACAGAGGGATGTGGTCCAGTGTCTTGTTAGTTTTGAGTTGGTGTTCCCACCATCCTTCTTCAACATTATGACTCAGATCCTGGTTCACCTATGTGAAGAGATTCATATTCTCGGTCCGGTATTTCTACACAATATGTTTCCCTTTGAGAGGTTCATGGGAGTCTTGAAGAAATATGTTCATAACCGTGCTAGACCAGTTGGAAGCATCTCGAAGGGCTATGGAACAGAGGAGGTCATTGGGTTCTGTGTGGACTTTATTCCTGACCTTAAAACGATTGGTGTTCCTGAATCACGGCATGAGGGGAGGCTGAGGGGAAAAGGAACGCTGGGAAAGAAAACATGATACCCAGGGACGGGCATTCTTTCACTAAAGCACACTACACAGTTCTACAAAATTCCACCTTTGTGGCTCTGTATCTCAAGGAACACAAGAATATTGTACGCTCCACAAACCCGGGAAAGGATGACTCATGGATTAAACGCAAACACATGGAGACTTTTGGAAGTTGGTTGCAAACACATCTTATAAATGACACCACTGTTGAAGATCAGCTGTACATGTTGGCCGGGTCACCATCTTCGACTATTGGGAGTTTTGAAGGGTACGAGATAAATGGAAATACATTTTACACGATCGCCCAAGATAAGAAGAGCACCAACAAAAAAGAGTGGTGTCTGATTTGATACAACAAACAAGAATGGAAAAAATGACACATACTATGGTTACATAGAGGAGATATGGGAACTTGACTATGGACCTTCTTTTAAGGTCCCTTTGTTCAAGTGCAAATGGGTCAACCTGAATGGAGAAGGGGTAAAGGTAGACCCGATGTACGGAATGACAACAGTGGATCTCAACAATATTGGTTACAATGCCGAACCATTCGTCCTAGCCAATGATGTGGCTCAGTTCTTCTATGTGAAGGACATGTCCTCCAGACCGGAAAAAGAAAAAATAAGCAAACAAATACATCATACAATGAGCCAAAGCGTCACATAGTTCTTTCAGGAAAATAAAACATCGTGGGAATCAAGCTGACCCAACCATCCCGTTAAATAATGAAGATGCTCATGGTTACGGCCGAAGCGATCATAAGCAAGGGACATAGGGTTCATGGACCATATCTACACAAAGAAAATTCAGATGACTAGATAGGGATGTTGTTGGTGATGTGTAATAATAAACATGGAATACATGGCATAGTTCTGTTGAAAAAGTGTTCACAAAAACTTGCTATCTCCTTCTAACATTCTAGGGTTTCGGCTGAAACGACGAGTGTTATGGCCAAATGCATGACATAGTTTGTTATAATGAGCCCATATTGCACACAAACATGCATCTTGGAAGCACGGACAATGTTGACGAAGGAAGTTTTTTTTTCACTGGATTAAAAAACCATTTTCCATTTTCGGAGTTTCAGAAATGTTATTTTTTTGAAGGACCTACCACAGACATGTTGCAAAACTTGGAGGATTAATTTTTTAAACATGCCAGGACATGTGATATGCACAAATAAAAAAAATTGTCTAAGAAAAGATTTGCATGCACCTCTTTTGAAAATCACAAGTTTCTGCCGATTTAGGTGGAAACGGGACAAATTTGAACTACATGTGCCTCGTAATTTGCTCATAAATTTTGGCAAAAATCATTTTTAGGTACTCAACTACCTATTTAAATAGAGATCTATAGTGAGTTGCTGAATATACAACCCCTAGATACGAACGGTCATGCCCTCCGTTTTGACTTTCTCGTAAAACAGGCTGAGAAAAATCCAGCAAATTCAAAAACCCTAAATAATGCGAGACCTTCACGTGGTGTCATTACATATGTCCTAGTATACACCAAAAATAATAAACTTGGAATACGACAATTCTGTTGAATTTTTTTTTACAAAAACTTGCTATCTCCTTCTAACATTCTAGGGTTTCGGTTGAAATGACGGGTGTTATAGCCAAATACATGGCATAGTTTGTTATAATGATCCCATATTGAACACAAACATGCATCTTCGAAGCACGAACAATATTGACGAAGGAAGTTTTTTTTAACTGAATAAAAAACCATTTTCCATTTTCAGAGTGTCAGAAATGGGTTTTTTGTGAAGGACCTACCACAGACATGTTGCAAAACTTGGGGGCTTAATTTTTTAAACATGGCAGGACATGTGATATGCATAAATAAACAATTTTTTTCTAAGAAAAGATTTGCATGCACCTCTTTTGAAAATCACAAGTTTCTGCCGATTCTGTTGGAAACGGGACAAATTTGAACTACAGGTGCCTCGTAATTTGCTCATGAATTTTGGAAAAAAATCATTTTTAGGTACTCAAATACCTATTTCAATAGAGATCCATAGTGAGTTGATGAATATACAACCCCTAGCTACGAACGGTCATGCCCTCCGTCTTGACTTTCTCGTAAAACGGGCTGAGAAAATTCCAGAAAATTCAAAAAAAAAAAACTAAATAACGCGAGACCTTCGCGTGGTGTCATTACATATTTCCTAGTATCCACAAAAAATAATAAACTTTGAATACGACAGTTCTTTTAAAAAAGTGTTCACAAAAACTTGTTATCTGCTTCTAACATTCTAGGGTTTCAGATGAAACGACGGGTGTTATAGCCTAATACATGGCATAGTTTGTTATAATGAGCCCATATTGCACACAAACATGCATCTTGGAAGCACGGACAATGTTGACGGATTTTTATGTGAAGGACCTGCGCCGCTTGGCGCGGTAGTTGTGTCGCGTGGATGCGTGGCGCGGGAGTTGTGCCGCATGGCCATGAGCGCGCGGTATAAACTGCCACGCCTCGAGCGCAGTCGTGGGTTATCGCCGGCCCTGATGTAGTTCATGACGCTCTGAAGAGTCCGTCCGCGGCCCCACCACAGCTGACGACCGGCCTCGTTGAAGTTCGAAGGAGTCGGGCCGTTCTCCTCGTACCTGGCGAGCGCACTCTCACCCTGATTAATGAAGAAGGCGTCCCAAGTAGGGCGTTAGTCCGGATTCCAACTGGGATTCCTCCGTTGCTCCAGCGTGAGCTCGTGGTAGTAGTGGTTTGTGATGGCCGCCCGACGCGCCACACCTAGAGGAAGAGGAGCGACCGGCACTCCTCCGGCGCTCAGCATCCAACCGGCGGGGACACTGTAGCCGGGCGGGCAGGGGTAGTTCGAAGCGGAAAGTGCCTCCGCCTGAAGAAAGGTTAGAATGGGTACGATAGAAGCCATGGGAGAGTGGTGAGTTTATACTCCCTCGATTCAACAATAGATGACTTTCACTTATCTATACATGGATGTATCTAGACATGTTTTAGTGTCTAGATACATCCATATCTAGACAAATGTAAGTTATCTATTGTTTAACGGAGGGAGTATGTGTTTATGCCAATGGTGGCAATGCATACATATATATAGTGAGAAGGAACAGACCCTTTAGTCCCGGCTTGTTTTACCAACCGGGACGAAATGTTTGGCACCAATCAGAAAGAATCACACGGATCGTGTGTTTCTTTCAAGAGCTTGTGAGTCGTTGGATCAGGGGTGTGTTTCTTTCGAGCTGTTGTGAGCCGTTCGATCAGGGGTACGGTGTGTTTTTTCGAGCGGTTGTGAGCCGTTGGATCAAGGGTGTTATAAATTGTTGAATCGAAACCCTAGCACAACACTTTGTGAGCCATAGGACCCTACATATAGCCCACCTCTCGGATTCCCTTCATACATCATTCAGTTCATTGACCGAATACAAATCATCCGGAATCGCCATCATACGTCCGACTGATCTTTTGATATGCATATATGCACTCAAGAGCCACAGTCGGGCTGTATGATGGCGATGCCGATTGTTTTGTTCTACACCCCCCTTGAAGGTTTGACAAAAGTTTTGATACATCCTTTAGTTCATCGACCGAATACAAATCATCCTGATTCGCCATCATACGTCTGACCGTTCTTTTGATATGCATATATGCAAACACAGGGGCGGACCTAGAGCAAAAATAAACCGGTGTCACTATGTGAATCACACGTAATTTTGACCAAGACTTGCGGGTGTCACACACTAAATTCTGATAAAATTTATTAAGGAAAGCAATTTGGACCCGGTGTCCTGTGACACCGGTAAACTTAACGTGGGTACGCCCCTGTGCAAACAAGATCCATGGTCGGGGAGTATGATGGCGATACCGATTGTTTTGTTCTACCTCTGATTGTATGACTCGGAGAGAGGAATCGATTCCGGTGAAGAACCTACACAAAGGGTGAGTGAATATTTGGCATGTAAAACCGTAAGAACACATGTAAACACTATGCTAACACATAGTTTTGGTGACATCCCGACGCTCCGGAGCCCCTCCGCGGCGAAACCCTAGGCCCGCTGGAGAAAAGTCCACCTTATCAGGCACCCAAATGATTTTTAAAACATCATAAGTGAGTAGAATTTATCTTTCTGAATATTTTGATATATAACTTGCAATTTAGATGCAGAGGTCCTAAATGAAAATGGAGAATACTATAGCGCTTGGGAATGAACTTGATTTTGTAATTCATTCATCGATCATGTACTATGCTCGACATACTTTAATTCTGTAATATAAGTGTTCCTTCTTTTGCTATATATATGCATTACTTATTCACTCGTGGGGTCCGAGAGGTCCGGGGAGGGGCTACCGAGGCTCCTCTCTTCTCGTGGGATCCGGGAGGTCCGGGGAGGGGCCATCGGGTTCCTCTCTTCTCGTGGGATCCGGGATGTCCGGGGAAGGACCACCGGGCTCCTATCTTCTCATGGGATCCGGGAGGTCCGGAGAGGCGCCACCGGTGCTCCTCTCTTCTCGTGGGATTCGGATGGTCCGGGGAGGGGCCACCGGGAGGTCCGTGGGGATCGCAAAACATAAAAAGGAAAACAATAAACAGAAAAAATAAAAACTCTGCTGCGGCAGAGAAAAAGGGCAAAGTTCGGCCACGACAGAAGGGGCATTCATCCCCGTTCGTGGAAAGAACCGGGACGAATAGTCCCTGGCCATCGTGGCACGCGCCCTGCCACGATGGTGCCGCCAGCTAGTAGGACAAGGGGGTGGAGCCGAGGGGCCGGCGAGTAGGAACATTGGTGGAGCTATTTGCTGGGTTTTTTTGGCATTACACTTTCGCAGGTGGTTTTTTTTGTCAAAAATTCCCTGTAAAGCCATACAGTTCAGTAAAAATAAATCATTCAATCTTTTTACGGGAATATAAAGCCCTACGGTTTGTCCTTATTGTAAAAAAATATTGACTTGAAGATTGCGGCCATCTAAATGTGTAGGCTTCAGGCTGCAACAGATAGCCGGACTTGTCCGCTAACAAGACGTGTTTCAAATTTATTGGGAGAACAAACAAACGTGACAAGAAAAAAAAAGCTTCAAATCGCAAAAACGACCTTAATTAAGCATCATAATTGGTGCTGGCGCTTCCATCATCAGTTGTCGTCGCCGCTTCCATCATCAGTGCTGGCGCTTCCATCATCACCATGTACAAAATCATTACTGCGGTCGTCACAATACATCCTTTCGATGGTGGTATGCCGGATGTTGTCCTCGGTCAGCCAAGGCATCATCTCGAGGAACTGTTTCTGGTCGTAGAACTTGGATATCTCCATGAAACAAAGTCTCGGCGTGGAGAGCCCAACATGCAACCAATCGTCGAGGAACTCCGGATCGTCCCCACCCACTTCAGAGCGGCAGTGGACGAGTGCCAGGTGCTCGAGCGACAGCGACACGAGAGTGTCGCCCTTGAGGCGGCAGCGCACGAGGGCGAGACTCCGCAGCGCCGGGCAGCACGACAAGTCGAGGAGGCCGTCGACGAGGAGGACGGCGTCGAGGCGCATGGTCGTGAGGTGCGTGGAGGCGAACGTTAGGGGACATCGCGGCCGCCACCGAACCGACTCGTCCTCGAACCGGGCAGTCAGAGATCGGGTGCGACACGTGGACAGTGCGTGCGTGACCCACAGGTCGACGTGGGGGTCGACCTCGCCACGCCACTTCTTGCCGGAGCAAGTGATACTATCCTCGTCATCGGCACCGACCACCAAGTCGGCGTCGATGTCGAACGAGCGCAGCGGCGGCGAGGCGGCGTCACGGCGTAAGAGCCGGAATGTGTCGCCCTTGCCACGGATGCGGACGGCGGGGGTGGACCTCCATAGATGGCGCCAGTTGCCACGGACGCGGACGGCGGGGGTGGACCTCCATAGATGGCGCCAACGGCGGGAGAGGAAGGACGACTTCACGGCCTCGCGGGACGGCAGGAAGGAAAGCACGTGGCTGAGGAGCTCGTCCGGCAGCGCGGCGAACAGGTCGACGCCGCCGCCGCCGCTCACTTTGTTGCCGCTGCGGCAGGATGCTAATAATTTCTGGGAGAATTGTCGAGACATCGTAGTAGTTTTCATAGACTGGGGTGCCATGAGACTACGGTAGAGACGTGGGGTAACGGGATAGCGTAATAACACAGAACACGAGATTTTACCCAGGTTCGGTACGTCGCGACAGTACGGCGTACCTACTCCTGCACTTCTCACTATTTGGGACTAAAGCCCGTATAACAAGGTTACAATGTGAGGGAATAGATCTAGCTACTCGACGAGGATGAACTTCTCGGCGAGTTGCGTAGTGCTTGAGCTTGTGTCTAACTTAACTTATGTAATCTATCTCCCGTCCGGCTTTATATAATAGCCGGATTAGGGCTTACAGAACCAGAAACCTAGAAGACTACGTTTAACTTGTAACTTGGAAAGTAAGGAATCCGTCTTCTCCTCCAAGCCAGATCACGTGGGCCGTGATCCGGGTTCTTCTAGAATCCGGCTTCTGCGCGTCGGACTACTGGGCCGCCCAATGGACCTAAGCCCATTACCATGTAGGCCACCCTGGTAGTCCGGCTCTTTTGTCTACCATCTTCTATACCCCTATTCAGTATATATCCGACAGTAGCCCCCAGGAAGGATCAAAACTCTGAAACTCCGCCTTTCGTCAAATACGTTTTATCCGGGAAAACTTGATTCAGCAGTCTTGATTCTTTCTTCTTTCCTTTTGAAGGAGATGGTAACATAAAACTCGGAACTATGAAAATCCGACTTTTCTTCTCGCGATCCTTCGCGGAAAAGGAACTCGTGACATCAGCGCTTTAATCATGCTGACGCAAGCGCCGCTTGGTTTCACGCGGGAAACCCTGCAACGTATCTCTGACAGATTCTCACGGGAAACGAGGAGATAGCCATCATTCCTCTGTCGTTCCGTTTCCCAAATTTTCCGGCGAGCGACACGCGTCGAACATCCAACGGTCAAAAGAGCCGTTGGCACGTATCTAGAGGTTTTCAGGCTATAAATAGCCGTCCTCGTCGTCATCAGAAATCTTTCCTCACTCCCACACTGCCCACGCCATTGACGCAAACGCGAGCTCGAGAGCGAGAACGAGACCTTGCCCCGACGAGCTCTTCGCACGCCGGAGCGCACATTCGCCACCGAAAAAGATGGCCTCTCCGTCGTCCTCACCGGCTCGCGCCTCCATCGACGAACTTTTGGGCGACCTAGATCCACAGCTAGGGTCGCCCAAGCATGCCGGCGGCGAGCCGGAAAAGGCCACGGCATCCGCGGCGGGCGGAGGAAACGCTTCCGCCGCCGCGGACGTAGCGAGCCCAAGCGCCACGACAACTCCGCCGTTCGCACCTGAAACGGCGGAGGAGAAAATCGAGCTCCTTGGCGAGAAACTCGCCGCCGCGAAGGCCGCCGCCGCCGCCGCCGGAGCAGACGAGGAAGAGGAAACTGCAGGCAACTGGAGTGCCTGCAGTATTCCCCCGGCTCTCCTTCCAAACTTGGAGAAGGAGGGTTTGGTGCTCAAAAAGAAATGGCGGCTCCCGGAAGAGGAGACCGAACCCATGCCACAAGAAGGCGAAAGGGTACTTCTTGCCTCCCACCTTCTACGAGGTATGGGGCTCCCACCTTCCTCTTTCTTCCTCCAGGTTCTGTCACATTACAGCATCCAACCTCACAACCTTCCTCCCAATTCCATTCTGTACATGGCCGGCTTCCAGGCCTTGTTCGAAGGTTACCTAGGGATAGAGCCTAGGTTAGATTTTTGGCTGTACTGCTTTGGGGTCAAGCGTAACTCTTCGGAGGGCGCACTCCCAAATTGCGGGACCATTTCCTTTACTCTTCGGAGATTCCGAGAGGATTGGTTCCCCAAAATCAAAACTTCAGAATCCGTCAAATTTTGGACGGGTTCTTTTTTCTATCATCCCGACGTGCCTTTTCCTAAAAAGGCCGTCGGGGTTCCACCTTTTGTGAACTCTGCCGCCGTTCCCCAGGATAACTGGGTAACAGAGGCCGTCCAAGTTCTGCCTCCAGATCTGCTAAGGATCAAGAGGCGCATCGCCAAGCTCACCTCCTCCAAACCTCCTTTGACCGGTATGGACACGGTCTTCTGCTGGCTGGATAGGCGGATTCAGCCATTAGCAAACCACGGAGGCCGTCTCCTGTGTGAATACACGGGAGCCAAGGATCCAATGCGGACAACCGACAAGGATTGGCCCGCAAAGGAACTTAGGCGGCGCATCAATCAGTTGGTCGCATCGCGCGACCAATACACGGAGAGTCGGCCAATGTACACGGCCGACAACCCAGCTCCCAAGGTAAATTTTCCGTCATTTGGGTATAATCTCAATTCCTGGATAATCTACCTTTTGACTCTGATTGGTTCTTCCGACAGCTTGCGGATCTTCCAGACTCGGAGTTAGCCTCCGAGGCCGAGCTGGATGCGCTGCGCACCGCCGCTACGGGTGGGCGCAAGTGCAAGAAGATAATTTCTTCGGATGAGATTATCGACCTTGACGGAATCCCCGTCGCCACTTCCAGGTTATTTTCTTCCGGGTTTTTCTTTTATGGGATCTTTTTCGTCCATCTTCGGCGTTTTAACCTTTTCCGGGTTTTTGGTTTTTAGCCTACCCCCCTCCAACCTGAAGCCGAGAAAGCTGAAGAAACTCAGGGTTCCTTCCAGCCGAGGCAGCCAACCATCTCCCGCCGTCGCCCCGGACACGCCGCAGACAATGGCGGAAGATCCTACTGCAGCCCCCACCACCAAGCCCCCAGAGCCCAGCCAGCCCGTTGTATCCGAGTCGGATACGAGGGAAAGGGCGGCCCCAGAGGTGGGGAAATCTTCTCGGATTTTCGACGAGGAAATCCCCACCTTTGACAAGGATTTTAAGGCTATCAATGACGGCTTGGACGCAGCCGGAAATCACTTCGCGGAATACGCGAAAGAATTCCAAGAAAACTTAGCAGGTTTGCAGCGCATGAGCCAGGTATGTAACTCTAGCCCCCAAGCATTAAACAAAATGCATGCTTTTTTGCTTTGATGTTTTTCGTTAACCATACTTTTCCTTGCTGTGTTTCAGCAAACCTCCGAGGCCATAAACCTGGAAGTTTTCAGGAAGCTCACCATCAAGAATAAAGAAGTTCGAAGTCTTCTTTCTATTCTTGAGGAGAAGGAGGCGGAGCTGGAATCATCTCAGCTCGCTTTGACGGAAACGAAAGGTAAGCTTTTTTCGTTTTGAAATTTCCGATTTAAGACTTTGTCCAAGTTTTTTCCCGAGGAAATTGATCAACTCGGATTTTCCCTTGCTTTTCAGCTGCCTTAGCTCAGGCTAAGCAAGCAGCGGAAGATTCTGGCAACGCCGAAATTCTCCGCAATGAGAACATTGAGCTTCACAAGAATCTTGTGAAAGCTCAACAAGACCTGGAAGCCAGCAACCTGGCTCTTGGAATGGCTAATTCCAAGGCTTCCGAACAGGCGGAGAAAGACAAATCCACTATTCAGGATTTGACCGAAGCTCTGAACCTTCGCCTGGAGGAAGTTTCCGAGATCGACAAGCTCATCGGTAAATTTCTTACCCTTTTCCTCATCTTTCCATGTTTTGCTTTCTCTGTTTGTCTGCTTAACCCTTTTGTATGTTTTATTGGATCAAACAGGAGACACCCCAGATGGAACTCGGATTGCAGGCATCCGAGCTTTCGGGGAAACATGGAATTCGATTAAGGCTGCCGGGACGCAGCTCATAGAGAAGTTCCTTCCCGATAAATCTGGGGAATGCTCGGAGGTTGAAAAACTTCCGGGTATCATCATGGAGGTGGCGGAGTCCAAGGAGTCTCTTCTCTGCTCCGCTGCACGGGGTGGTGCACGCATGGCCTTAGGCCTTATGCGCATGCACTATCCTAGTGCCAAATCCTGGCGTGTGGCCACCGGTGTCCCTCAGGGATACACGGATGCGCAACGATCCACCATCTTTGGTGAAGTTAAGGGCCATGCCACCCAGATTGCCGCCATGGTAAATGTCGCCGTCAACTATCCAGAAGAGGAAGCTCCTCCAATTCCCGACGAAGAAAGCAGCGAGGAGGAGTCGGATTCTTGAAAGGTTACCTGGAACCTGGATAGAAAAAATAGACAATAGGAGCATTACTGTTCTTTCATTTGTAATCTGAAATGTAATGCTTCTTTTATATTAATGAGAATTCCGCCTTTTGCAGTTTAAACTATGAAATTACTTTGCAAGTTGTTTGGATTTTACCATTCCTTTATCTTCTAAGTTCTCTGGTGTATATGCTTTAACTGTCCTTAGTGTTTGAAATGGCTCAAATAGCATTATGAATCGTTATGCCGAGTAACTGGGGACGAACCAATCAGTTTTGAAACTCGAAAACATGAATCATGCTAAAGGCATTTTTACTAACTAGTTCCAGTAACCCAGCATACGCACAATCAGATAAGACTTAGAGAAACAAGGAAAGTTTTAAGTGAAACTTGGGCACGCAGGCAATTCAAGTTTCCTTTAGCCGTAAAAAGGCTGAAAAATCATTCAGTTATGTAACGCCGAGTACGCAAGCACAATTCGGGTTAACGTTGAGAAATTTGTAAGATCATTGGGAAATAGATGAGGCGGAAACACTTTGCACTTATAAGAAATATGGATGACAGCATTCCGACAACTTTATTTCATGATCTTAAAAGATGTTTACATAGATTTGAACTAAGTACAGAAGGGGACATAACTTGCTAGGTGTTCCCAGGCTTCCGCAATCCACTTGACCTTGTCGAACTTCTCCAGCAGTTTGTGAAATGGTAAGGTTTTAGCCCCCAGCCAACTAAGAAATCTTTTTATGGCTGTGGCGGAACCCGGCAATTCTGGGACATCTTTTTCACACGTAAGTTCTGAGATGTTCGAGATTGCCTTAATCTTTTCCGGGTTAACTTCTCTTCCTCTATGAGAAACGATGAAACCCAGAAGTTCACTTGAGGGAACCCCGAATACGCACTTAGATGGATTCAACTTCATCTGGTAGGTGCGTAAGTTCTCGAAAATTTCTCGCAAATCCTCAAGGAGTGTATCTTTTTCCTTGGTTACGACAGCGATGTCGTCCACGTAAACATGGACATTTTTTCCAATCTGACTATGCAAACAACGTTGCATGCAACGCTGGTAGGTTGCACCTGCGTTCTTCAGGCCAAAAGGCATGGTTATGTAGTAATACGTCCCGTACGGGGTTATAAAAGAAGTCT
The DNA here is from genome assembly GCA_028641055.1 of Alopecurus myosuroides. Taxonomy (NCBI): domain Eukaryota; kingdom Viridiplantae; phylum Streptophyta; class Magnoliopsida; order Poales; family Poaceae; genus Alopecurus; species Alopecurus myosuroides. The sequence continues at coordinate 95,729,646 of CM054057.1, forward strand.
TGATTTGATCTTCCTTTTTCATGCGTATTTGGTGGTACCCGGAGTATGCATCCAAAAAGCATAAAAGCTCAGAGCCTGCAGTGGCGTCTATTATTTGATCGATTCGCGGTAACGCAAACCTATCTTTCGGACATAACTTGTTCAATCCTGTGTAATCTATACACATTCTGAGGGCAGTTGTGTCTTTCTTCGGTACTAATACCGGATTTGCGGACCAGTCAGTATGGATTACCTCCTTGATGAAATCCGCTGCTAAAAGCCGGATAATTTCCTTGCCAATAGCCTTCCGTCTTCTTCCGTCAAATCGACGGAGACCTTGTTTGACGGGTTTTGATCCGGGAATAACCTTGAGTTGGTGCTCAGCAAGTTCCCTGGGTACGCCTGGCATGTCAGCTGGACACCAGGCGAAAATATCCCAGTTCTCACGGGGGAACTTGATGAGCTCGCCTTCCTATTTGTCGGTCATCCCAGTCCCTACAACGACAAATTTTGTCGGATCTTTGGGATCTAGGATTACCTGTCTTGTATTCTCGGACGCCTTGAAGCTATCTGTTGGCTTCCGAGTTTCTTTTCCTGCCGGCATTTCTTTCGGCGATACCTCCTTGGCTAACTCCTTCAGTTCTTCCTGAGCTATAACTCTTTGAGCGCAAAGGGCGTTTTGCTTCTCCAACTCGTTTGCCAGCTTGAAATCACCGGCAATGGTGATTACTCCTCCTTTGGGTCCTGGCATCTTCAGCTTGTTGTAGATATAGCAAGATCTTGCCATAAATTTGGCGAAAGCCAGACGTCCGAGTATTGCGTGATACACGCTTTCGAACGGCACTACTTCGAAGGATACTTTTTCCTGCCGGAAGTGATCTTTATCTCCGAAGGTGACATCTAGGGAAATTTCTCCTAGGGATCGTGCTTGCCTGCCAGGAACAATGCCATGGAAGCGTATATTGCTGTAGTTGAGCTGGGACTCGGATATCTTCAAATGCTTCAGTGTATCCAGGTACATTATATTGATGCTGGATCCTCCGTCCATCAGCACTCTTCTTAGCCTAGTGTTTTGAACAATAGGGCTTACAACAAGAGCTTGTGTGCCGGGTTCAGGGATATTTCCGGGATGATCTGACTGATCCCAGATTATCGGTGTGTTGGAGTACTTCAAGAATTTTGGGGTTGCAGGAACAACCGCGTTTATTTCTCGAAGTGTCCTTTTGGCCACCTTTGCTGACGGGGTTGCTAGGAAAGTTAACATTGCTTCTCCGTCAACTCTCGGAAATTTGGGTTCGCCTTTTCGCTGTTGTTCCTAGATTTTGTCATCAGTGTCCGATTCACTGTCTTCTTTTTCAGCTTCTGGCTTTTGTTTGGCAGGTTTCCTCTTGGAACCCTTCCCTTTATTTCCGGATCCTGCATTGCCTTTCATATGCTTGTTTAGCCGGCATTGCGCGTTTGTGTGGGTTGGTTTCCCAAACTGAGAGTGGTGGACGCAGGGTTCCGACTTAATTCTCTCCCATTCTTCGGGAGTGTAATTGATTGGATCTGGACTGCGGCCTTTCCACTTGTTCACCTTTTCTCCTCCAAAGGCTATGTTAACCTCCTTGGGCTTTGTTGTTGACTCCGGAGTTCCTTTTTTATCAGAACGAGGTGTTTTCTTGGCCAGTATCAGTGACTCAATATTGCCTCCTCTTGCTCTGATATCGTCTTCGGCTGCAGCATGCTCATTAGCGGTTGTAAGCATAGATCCGAGATCTTTGTGCTTTTTAGAACCAACCATGAACGGTACAAGTCCGGGTTTTAGGCCATTGACGAAAGCATGCATTGCTTGTACGTCAGTTACTCCAGAGCAACTATTCTTCATTGCAGTCCATCTGGAGATGAAATCCACGTATGGTTCGTCTTCAAATTGGGTGCAACGGTTCAGCTGGTTGATGCTATTTGGGCGTTTGTATGTTCCCCGAAAATGCTGAGTAAATACTCTCGCCATATCATCCCAACTGTCGACAGTTCTTGATGGTAAACCATTGATCCAATCTCTGGCTCCGTCTAGCAACATTAGGGGAAGAAACTTGACAGCTTCCAGGTCTGTCCCGTTGTTGATTTGGACGGCTATGTAATAATCTGAAAGCCAGGTATCCGGGTTTGTACTGCCGGTATACTTTTGGTAGGTTGGACCAACTTTGGCGAAGCCAGAATGCAGGGTTATCCTTCGGATCCTGTCAGTAAAACACTTAGGACCAAAGTATAGATCATCCTTTTCTGCTCTATCAATATGTGCAGAATATCTCCCGGCTGAATGGACAGAAGGGGATCTGCTCCTTTCTTTTCCATTGTTGCGTGGACGCGTTTTTCCGAGGTTATCTCTATCTCTTCCGTTGTCACGCCCTCTGGGATTAGGTGGAGTCCTGCTCCTGTACCTTTCCTTATCTTTAGGCGGTGTCCGAGATCTTTCACGTCTGTGAGGTGTATCGTATCTTCCGGCTTTTTCAGCTGGGTTTCTCGGAGGTGGCATTATTTTGCCGTCATTCCGGTTTTTGTCTTCCCGATCGTGTGGTTTATATCCATCTTTCGGGAGATGAGGTCCGGTTCTAGACGCTGCGTCCCGGTTGTCGGGGTTTTTCTTGTATTTTCTCGGATCCTCTTTTTTATCCGAATCTCCGGGTTCTTCCGGTCCAGGTGCTCCAGCAGCGCAAGTAACCGTTTTGCAGAGGGCGGAATTATCATGCAGCCTCCCTGATCACTCTTGGCCTCGCTGTTGCTGTTGTAATGCTTTTCCTAGGAAAGCATACACCCCTTGGAGTTTTTCCCCGTTGGAATACAGATCGTTATTTAGGATGGCGAACGCTGCTTCCGCGTTTTCTGCTGCGGTTTTGTATATTGGTTCGCCCTTGGCATCTTTGCCGTTTAACTGCTTTTGCCAAGATGGGTTATAAAACCTTTCTTTCGGCGGCAGTTCTTCCGGTTTTGCAATTCCGGGTAACCTAGTAGGTTTTAAGGCAGATCTATGCTTTCTCTCGTACTCCTCAATTTCTTCCTTCATGATTTTGATATCATTATGGGTTTGTTGGAGATGTTGCCGAGATCTAAGCAGATGTTGTTGTTGCCGTTGGAAAGCTTGTCTCCTGGCTTCCAGCATCTCAGGGGGTTCATTGGGTCCCACTGGAGTTTGTAATAGTTCTTGCTCTTCCAGTTCTGTCATTGGCGGAGCAGTGATTTCCTTAGATTTCTTTTCCGCGGGCTTTGTGCCACTAATATCTCCAACTTCCAGGTTTTCATCAGCGAGATCAGCTGACTTTTTCTTCCGGAGTTTGTACTGGAGTTTTTTAGAAGCACGGTGCTTTTTCTTGGAAGACGGAGGTTTTTTGACAGGTTCATCCTCTGTCATCTCCTTGACATTAGGGAATATCGGAGAAGTTTCTCCGTCTTCCCTCTCTTCCACTGGCGGAGGGGTTTTAGGGCTTTCCTAGCTATCGGCACCCGTTGTATCAGCTGGTTTTGCCATTAGCACTTCATGGAATCCCTCTTGAAAGGACTTAACTTTTCTTACGAAGGCATCATCGTCTTCGTCTTCGGAGTCGAAGTTATCCGATCCGGTTTCCGACTCCAATCTCGCCTCTATGGCGGCAAGCACGGACTCTGTTTCCGAGTTCATCGTCTGATTGACGGATGTCGGATCTTCTGTCTCTGTGACGGGTGTTGGTTCTTCCGTCTCTGTGACGGGTGTATTGTTGTCTGCCTCTTGCACGGGATTTCCGTCATCCGTGTTTTCAGCGATCTCGGATTGCACCATGCCGATAAAGTGTGTATCACTGTTTTGTCGGCGATCTGAGCAAAATCCGGCATCATAGTCGTCTTCGACTGGGTATAGGGCGGGTGGGAAATACTTGCTTTCACCGCAAAACTCCATTGCTTCCGCGGTTAATCCGATAAAGATGTTAGCAGATCCAATCGGTAAAACGCAGGCACTTACCAGGTGGTTTTGCGCCGGTATGTAGGATCCATTGTCGAGGAAGCGCCCGACGTCGTCGTCGAATTCCAAGCTTCCGACAGTGATCGATCTTCCAATTCCGCCTAGTATCCCAGATCGGAATTTCACGCCTGACGTCGTTTGCCCCACGGTGGGCGCCAACTGTCGAGACATCGTAGTAGTTTTCATAGACTGGGGTGCCATGAGACTACGGTAGAGACGTGGGGTAACGGGATAGCGTAATAACACAGAACACGGGATTTTACCCAGGTTCGGTACGTCGCGACAGTACGGCGTACCTACTCCTGCACTTCTCACTATTTGGGACTAAAGCCCGTATAACAAGGTTACAATGTGAGGGAATAGATCTAGCTACTCGACGAGGATGAACTTCTCGGCGAGTTGCGTAGCGCTTGAGCTTGTGTCTAACTTAACTTATGTAATCTATCTCCCGTCCGGCTTTATATAATAGCCGGATTAGGGCTTACAGAACCAGAAACCTAGAAGACTACGTTTAACTTGTAACTTGGAAAGTAAGGAATCCGTCTTCTCCTCCAAGCCAGATCACGTGGGCCGTGATCCGGGTTCTTCTAGAATCCGACTTCTGCGCGTCGGACTACTGGGCCGCCCAATGGACCTAAGCCCATTACCATGTAGGCCACCCTGGTAGTCCGGCTCTTTTGTCTACCATCTTCTATACCCCTATTCAGTATATATCCGACAAGAATGGAAACGGAGATCGATTGATCAATTTGGCCCTAGGTATATGTATAAAAATGTTTTAGAGTGGTTGGCATTTTTACCAACCGTTTATCCAGCTTTATCGGACGGTGATAAAATAGGAGGTACCAAGAGGTACTGGATTGGAAGTACTAGGAAGTATCCGAAAGTATTAAGTTTCTTTTATTTTATATCTAATATAAAAGAGCATTTAGGTCAATTCGTCTAAGTGGCCCTATTTGTCATATGACTATCGTTCTATGTACTCCCGTTGTCACCGCTTCTCTGTATTCTCAACTGTCACCGCCGCCGGCAGCAGCGTCTGCGTGTGGTGCCCAAATTGCCCAAATGGGTGGCTGGTGTCCAGCAGCAGGAGCCAGCCGCATGCGCTGTCGCTGGCCTCCTCCGCCTCTCGGCCAGTACCAACAGCTGGCGGCACGCGCCGTTGCCCGGTCGCCGAACTTCTCCACATCCCCGCCAGCAACTGCTCGCATGGGCCATCAACGGCCCTTGGCGCATCTTCCTGTGGCGCCAAAATCGTCCAAATCGTTAGCCAGGAGCAGAAGCTATAGGAATGTGCAGTGGCTGGCCTCCTCCTCCTCCTCGACAGTACCAACAGCCGGCCACCGGCGCGTGGCTCGGTCGCCGGACTTCTCCACCTCCCTGGCAGCAACAAGTCGCGGGCGCCGTGGCCTGGTCGCCGGACTTATCCACCTCCCTGGACGCACGGGTACTAGAAGGTCGGCATGCTCTAGGGGATGACGCTGGCGTGGACGGCCATATCGTCGCAGCTGACCGCCATGGGCATGATGGGGCTCGTCGCTGTGTGTCTTCGCTCTTGAGCAAGAGATCGTCACTGTCAGGATGCGTATGTCGCTGGTCGGCGCGGTCATTTTTATCAAGAAGCTGTGAAGTATGTTACTGCTAACTGAAGGACCGTAATGCCCCTGAGCTATTAAACTTAATTTTTCTGCTTAATTGTCTAAATCAAACGGCCCAGAAAAATCACCGACAGAGGTACCTAAAGGTACCGCAGGTACCTGGCCAACCACCCTAGAAGAGTATAGCTGGGGTTATCAGGCATGCATGGAAAACGCAATAAAAATAGTAGGAATAAATATCCGGTACGATTAATTGCATCGAGATTCCATTCCGTTTGTGAGTGGATCAATAGCCGGTATTCCATCCAATTTCTTAATTAGTACTCTCTCCGTTCAACAATAGATGACTTGCATTTGTTTATATATGGATGCATCTAGACATGTTGTTGAACGGAGGGAGTATGATTTGTTTCCTTTTAGCCTTTTTATAAATGGCGCCAACGACTTCACGGCCTTGCACGACGGCAGGAAGGAGAGCACGTGGTTGAGCAGCTCTTCCGGCAGCGCGGCGAACAGGTCAACGCCGCCGCCGGTGCTCATTTTGTACAGGAGGATGCAGCTGCGGCAGGCTGGTATTAATTTCCGGGAGAGATCGATAAAAGAATGGTACTGTATGAATAATATCCGGTACGATTAATTGCATCGAGATTGCATTCCGTTTGGTGAGAGGATCCCTAGCCGTTATTCCATCCGATTTCTTAATTATGATTTGTTTCCTTTTAGCTTTTTTTCCATGAATCGCCTCCGCCTAAGGACTGCATTGCATGCCTCACCCTCATCGCCTAAGTACTGAAACAACAAGTCCAATTTCTAACTTTTTTTTAATCAATAACGGACAAACTCATGTCCACGTACGTTCCAAACATCTGGCATCATCTCACGGACAAGACGGTCGATCGCAAAGCTCAACATGAAAACAATGAACTCACACGAGAAATTGCGCAAGGGGACACAATTGTTTTTGCGCTGCTTACAACTTGTTTCTGTTAAGATTTTGACAATGAACTTAGTAACAACAATGGACTTTGCCACCCAAAGCACTTCATTGTCAATGAACTTAGTAACTTGCTTCTTATAACAGAAATAAGTTCATTATTAAGTATTAACACAATGGATTTTGACAACTGAATAAGATTTTGCCTGAACTTTAGCTGTTTTCAGTGCTTACACGTCTCCCTAAGAAGCCAATCCAATCCATTGAGGCGACGATTTATTATTCTACATGAAAATTTTAAATTAAAAAGATACAAGACGTGAACAGATACCATGCTAATTAACTTGTTTATTTCTACTAAGTGGTAGACTGTCGAAACTGAACTTATCCTACACCTGGCTGCTGGCAGAGCAGTGTTAACCTACGAAAAAAATAGCGCGCTAAAAGGAATAGCGTGGCCTTTCTCTAGATGCTATGCAAGTTATAGCACGCTAATTGCGCGCTATTTTTCAAAATAGCGTCTCGTAAAACATCTAAAAGAATTAGAGGTACAACATTTATAGTAAGGATTTCAGCATCTAAAAGATTGTCCAGAGTAATACGGTCATAACCAATTAACCAGTGATGGCCAAATGACATAGTAGTTGTTAACTGAATGCCGCTCCCATCACTGTTTCCGGGAATAAATGGTGGTGTTGCCGGTGCGCTGGATGCTGGGGTCGGCCAACCAAGGCATGCTCTCGCTCTCGAGGAACAGAGCGGCCTCGTCTAATCCGTATCCATTGCATAGCTCCAGGCAGCGGAGGCTCGGTGTTGTGATCCTCTTCCCGTGGGTTCCCATGGCCCGCTCGCCGTCCCAATCGCCGATATCAATCAGGCAGTTGACGAGGCTGAGACGCTCCAGCGTGGGGGACACGAGGGCATGACCTTCAAGGCTGCAGCGCACGAGGGTTTGTCCTCCTCGTAGCAGTCGTAGTAGTCGCGGGAGCGGGACTCGTCGTAGGGGGGCGTCAGCAGGTCGCTGGCGTCGAGCTCGAACGAACGCAGCGGCGGCAACGAGGCGGCGGCGTCGCGGTGGAGGAGCAGGCCGCTGACGAAGAGACGGATCTGGTCGGTCCTAAGGCGGCGGACGCTGACGGCGGCGGTGGATCGCCAGAGGTGGCGCCAGCGGCGGGAGAGGAGAGAGGCCTGCACGGCTTCTTGCGAGGGCAGGAAGGAGAGCACGTGGTTCAGGAGGTCATGACGTACTATTACATCAAAACAACTTTTTTTCTGCCTTTAAATGTTTCTAAAGGCACTTTAGTATGAATTGGAGGCACAGTTCTGGTATATAGTGATACTGAATGTGGCACATTTGGAATCGTACATAGAAATTTGAAGCCTAACTTTCACTACCAGAAAATCAATCTCCGCCGGGTGGTCTGGGCTTCGCCGAGATCTTTATATCGGGGCATCTCGGCGAAGAGTGCCTACGCCGAGTCTTCTGCAAAAACGCTCGGTGACGGCCCAGCCACTCGGCAATGTCTGCTCTTCGCCGAGTTCTCCCTGTAAAACACTCGGCGAACGTACGCAAACTCGGCAAATCAGTCAAAAGAACACGGTGAATTAGTTTACTCGGCGAAAATCCTGTCGACGTGGCACCGGCATGTGGGTCCCACGAGGCCACGATGACATGGGGATCTTCGCCGAGTGCCTCGCCCGGCAAAAAATTATGTTTGCCGAGTGCCTCACCCGGCGAAGAAACCGCGCGCATTTTTTGCGTCCCAACATGTTTGTACTTTTCTTCATCGAGTGCCTCACCCGGCAAACAATTATGTTCGCTGAGTGCCCAACCCGGCGAAGAAACCGCACGCATTTTTTGTGCCTCCCGCCAGTTTTGCACTTTTCTTCGCCAAGAGCCATTCCCGGCGACATATTTCGAATTACAAAAAACCTATTTCTTCGTCGAGTGTCTTACTCGGCAAAGAACGCACGTGAATTTGTTTTGGCTCCCGCCATTTTTGCAGACTCTTCGCCGAGCATGTCTGTGGCCAAGCACTCGGCGAAATTGTGTGCAGGGTAAATTACCTTTCCTTGCCAAGTTGTCGGGTTGTTTTACCCGCTTTGCGTCTTGTTTTGCATGGCACCAGTTTCTCATCCAATGAGAAAATTCCTCTTAGCTACCCTCTCTGCGTTAGTTACATTATCTAGATTAGATCTCGTCCCATCGTGTGTTCTTCGCGTAGGAATTTTTTTCTATGATACGAACCCATCAGTGGGTTGATGGAGATCATACATGATGCATAAGATGGAGATCAAGTGCAAGAAGAACCATATCATATCACTTTATTAATGCATGTGATGTTAATCCTTTTATGCATCTTATTTTGCTTAGATCACTATGATATCATCATAAGATGATCCCTCTCACGTAATATCGAGACACCATGTGATGATCGGGTGTGATAGACTCAACGTTCGCATACAACGGGTGTTGACGAGGCTAGCATGTACAGACATGGACTCAGAACATACGCAATTCTATGGTTCTACTTGACAAGGCTAGCATGTACAAACTTGGCCTCGGAACACGTAACCAAAAGGTAAAGCATGATTCATATGGATGATATGATGAACATGTAAATGTTCGCCTTTGCAACTACACCGCTCTCACGTGATGATATGTTTCGGTATAGTGAATTTTGTTTGTGTAATCACCAAAACGACTTGAGGGATGTTGTTTTTTAGTGGGAGTTCATGGGGTAAATTTAGAATTAACTTGAACTTAGTTTTTCATATACTTAGTCTAAATAGTCTTTACAAATATGTGTAGATCATGGCACCACCTAACTTCAATTTCAATATGTTCATGGAGAAAGAAAAACTAACAAACAAGGGAAGAACCTTTACTAACGGGGCACTTAACATGAGGATTCACCTCACTGCTTCCAACAAGGTCTATGTGCTTGATGTACCGCAAGGTGACCCGCCCACTGCTAATGCATCTGATTAAAAGAAAAATGCTTTTAAGACTCAACAAGAAGAACACAATATAGTTCATTGCGGCATCCTGTATGGATTAGAGCCCGAGCTGCGAATATGTTTCAAGAACAACAGTGATTTTAATACAATGGAAGAATTAAAATTGATTTTCGATACCCATGTTGCTGTAGAGAGTTATGATGCTTCAAAAAATTTCTTTGACTGTATGATAGAAGAGAACAGCTCCGTTAGCAAGCACATACTCAGAATGTCTAGGTACGCTGATAAGATCATAGCTTTGGGAATAACGATCCCAAATGAGTTAGGAATACATCATGTTATCCAATCCTTACCACCTAGTTACAAGACCTTTCTGATGAACTATAATATGCAAGGCATGAAGAAGACTCTCCCTAAGCACCTTTCAATGCTCAAGACTGCTGAAGTGGAGATCAAAAAAGGACATCAAGTGGCGATGATCATTAAGACCACTACTTTCAAGAAAGGAAAGCCAATGGTCAACTTCAAGAAGGGTGTCAAGACTATTTCCACACATGATAAGAAAAACAGGAATGGACCTAAGCCTGAGACTGGGTGCTTCTATCGCAAGGGCACTAGACACTAGAAGCGTAACTGCACCAAATATCTGGCAGATAAGAAGGCCGGCAAAGTGAACAAAGGTATATATGATATACATGTTATTGATGTGTACCTTACTAGTACTCGCAGTAGCGCCTGAGTATTTGATACTGTTTCGGTTGCTCACATATGTAACTCGAAACAGGAAGTGCATACTAAGCGACCACTAGCAAGAGATGAGGTGACGATGCGAGTCTGCAATGTATCAAGGGCTAATGTGATCGTTCTAGGGGCGCTACCTATCCATTTACCATCTGGATTAGACATAAACGTGAATAATTGTTATTTGGTGCCTATGTTAAGCATGAATATCATTTCTAGATCTTTTTTTTTAACGCAAATTGGTTATTCGTTTAAATCCGAGAACAATGGTTGCTCGATTTATATGAATAATATCTTTTATGGTCATGGACCTGTGAAGAATGGTTTATTTCTTTTAAGTATTGATAGTATTGATAGACGTATTCATAATGTGAATGCCAAAAGAGATAAGTTAAATAATGATATTGCTACTTACATGTGGCATTGCCGCTTAGGTCATATTGGTTTTAAACGCATGAAGAAGCTCCATTCTGATGGACTCTTAGAATCACTTGATTATGAATCATTTGAGTCATGTGAACCATGCCTTATGGGAAAGATGACTAGAATCCCGTTTTTTGGTACTATGAAACGGGAGACAGATTTATTGGAAATCATACATACTGATGTATTGGTCTAATGGGTGTGTCAGCGCGCGGTGGATATAGTTATTTTATCACTTCCACCGATGATTTGAGTAGATACGGATATATTTACTTAATGAAACACAAGTCCGAAACGTTTGAAAATTTCAAAGAATTTTCAGAGTAAAGTTGAAAACCATTGTAACAGAAATATTAAATTTCTACGATCTGGTCGTGGAGGTGAATATTTAAGTTACGATTTTAGCATGCATATGAAACAATGTGGAATAGTTCGACAAGTCGCACCTATCAGAACATCACAACGTAATGGTGTTCCAAACATCATACTCTTACATTATTAGATATGGTCTGATCTATAATGTCTCTTATAGATTTGTCACTATCGTTTTGGGGTCACTCACTAGAGACGGCTGCATTCACTTTAAATAGTTCACCATCTAAATCTTTTGAGATGACACCATATGAATTATGGGTTGGAAACAATCCTAAGCTATCATTTCTAAAAGTTTGGGAATGCGATGTTTATGTGAAGAAGGTTCAACCTGATAAACTCGAACCCAAAGCGGAAACAAATGTGTACACCTACTATCACAGATCTGAAGGAAAGGTTTTCTTTGCCAAGAATGGATCTTTTTTGTAGAAGGAGTTTCTCTCGAAAGGTGTGAGTAGTAGGAAGGTAGAACTCGACGAGGTTATTGATCCTTCTCTTCTTGGAATGGCAAGTTTCCCCACACCGGAAGTTATTCCAGAGCTGACTCCACCAATTGAAGCGGGAAACTAATGATCAAGATCATGAAATCCCGGAAGAGGAAACTACCGTACCTCGCAGGTTGGCTTGGGAATGTACAACTCTTGAACTGTATGGTCATCCCGTCTTGAATTTTATGGTAGATGGAAATGTTGGACCCTGCGACGTATCATGAAGCGATGATGAGCCCAGATTCCAAAAAATGGCTAGAAGCCATGAAATCCTAAATGGGATCCATGTACGAAAACCTAAAATAGGGTGCGGCCATGAGGAGAAAATCTGCCCTCACCCGGTACTCCCCCCGTATATGGAAAGTCCCTGAAACTCCTATGGGACCACTTAAACCCTATAGATAAAATCATCGATATTATCTATCGATGTTAGAAATGTGTGTTTCTAACATCCCGGGACATCTCATGTCCTCCTTTACCTCTCATATAAATTATGTCTAACAACGGCATAATTTCTCTCTAATAGTAACTTCCCTGAAACAACTCAAATTGACACCACATTTGTTTCTGTGATATCGTAACGATATCAAACATTCATAAAACCAATAATAACATATTAATTCTATCAACTAAAGGTTGACACGGCTTAAGCGTGTGATCTGTAGAGTCTCGATAACACACATAAATGTTCGGGAACTTACCGAACAATAACCAACAGCGAGACCGTGGACGTCCATGATGGCTCCTGTATGTCACTGAAGAGCGAGGGAAACTTATAAGGTGAGACTATATTATCTAATCCGATAAAACTCTCTGAACATTAAAAAAAATCAAACTCGTTACCAATATTGTCATCTTTTCTCATCCATATCCCCGATGTCCTTGTGATAAATCACGATGTATATGGCCAGACGATATGACATAGGTGATACTGAGAGGGCCCAGAGTGTGTATCTCTCTCTGTCGTCTAGAGGAGTTAAGTACTAGTATTGAACGATCTCAGATCCATTACAGTTTCTGGGTCACCAAGATATCACCGTTATGATCCCCAGGAACGGCAAGACAGTTGATGATATACAAAGCATAACTTTCGATCGTGTGGTCACTTGATATTCTCATATTATGGGAATAATAGTCAATGCCAACTTCATATGTATTTGCTCAAATACATTATGATTGTTTAGTCTTTTTTAGCAATAACATACACTTGTCTTGGTTCAGTACTTTTGTTACTCTAACAATAAACTCTTATGTTCTGCTAGACTTTTAGCCAAATCTATGATCAGGAAAATGTGATCATCTCACAATCATAAGCTAATCTTAGAGACAAAATTAGAAACCCTTGTTTGTTTATGTTTTCACACCCGCACAGTGATTTTCCTTTGAAAACTCACTTTTTAACTGGTATAGCGGTTGTAGAATAATGGCGTGAACTTATTTCTGAACTTGGAGATAGAATAATAACAGAATATTACTGTCTCTAGGGCATACCTACAACACCGCTCCTCGAGGAGTCGCACTTCCTCCTCCTCGTCGGACAGCAGCGAGTACGGGCTCTCCGGGGTAAGTGGCGCAGTAGCGGTCAACGATGTGCCCGCAGGTCGACCCCAGTAGTCAGCCAAGTAACGGTCAAACGAGGTTTACCATACGAAAAAAAAACCGTTTGGCCGCCCGCGAGGCTCAGTAGCGCGAAGTAGGGCAAACATGAGGAAAAGTTAAGCGAGTCAGGCAAAAAAAAACTAAGTGAAGCGGTAAGAAAGTAATAAACGCTAGGCAAAAAGATAAATAAGCACGTATCATGTGGTCTCGACTGTCATGGTGTTGTAGCTTTCCTCCGCCTCGGAAAAAGAGCCGCCGCCTACACCTCCTCCAGAAGACGGTTCTCCCTCCTCCGTCCGGCGTCGCCGGCGTCAGGAGGGGTAGGGAACCCGATCTATGAGTGGAGTTTTTCGCTAAATTAGTGATTTCAATAATTTAGGGTTTTGGTAGCCTTCTTCGTTTTGGCATCCGCGTCAATAGAGATGGTATCGTCTACAATAAGTGATCTTCGGCCCCTCGTTCGACGACGATATTTTCATCCCGGCTTCTATGGTGGTGTTGGAAGATTAAATTTTTCTAGGTATGATCCTTCAGATTTTGCTGGACCAGATCAGTTTTGGATTTTTTTTTCTCTCTTGGTTGCCGCGAGGAGGATTGTTCTCGCAATATTTGTCCCGGCTGCTATGTCTTCGATAATGGTGATTCGCTCTCGGCTCCCAACGACGTTGACCAGGTTGTTCGGTGTTTTTGTGCTGATACTCTTGCCGATGTTGGTTGACTAGTTTAATGGCTACTTGCATGCTCGTAGCCTTGGCATTGCGGCTCAAAAAATTATGGGAGAACTTGCGTTAGTATTTACAGGTTTATGGTTAGTTATCTACGTCACTGTTCCACTACTGCCTTCAGAAAAGTACAACATCATGTTCTGGAAGAAGAGAGAGTTTGAAGATCTCGAAGATTCGCTGGTCTATTTTAGTCTTTATTTTGTAATCGTTGTAGTCAGTTTATGTATCTCTACCATGTACTATTTGCTACAATAAATATATAAGGTATTGATTGTCAAAAAAGAAAAAGGACTATCATGGTGTAGATTTTTTTACACAAAAAAAGGATGAAAATGAAGATGATGCATGTGCTTATGTGCATGCAAACAAGGCTAACATAGAGCAAACATATCATCACCAAATTAACATGTACATATAATCTGATGCATCATCGTCATCACCGAATCCATGGCTGAAACTCGATAATTAAAATTACAGAACGTCCATCGTCATCCATCCATCCATCCATCCATCCATGCATCCCTCGGCAGCCATTAATAACTACCAACGCATCCATCCACCATCCATGAACAGCTAACACGCGCGCATGTACATACGAAATTAGATGTCGAAGGAGTTCTTTCCGGTGAACTTGACCTCGATGGGGCTGACGTTCTTCCCGATGCTGCGGAAGTTCTGCCCGACGCCCTGCCTGCCGGCGTTGACCTTCTCCGGGTAGACGCCGTCCTTGGGGTGGAGGTACTGCACCTCGCCGTTGGGGAAGACGCGGTAGAACTGGTACTGGATCTTGTACTTGGAGCGAAGGCGGTTGCCGAGCGCGAGGCACTGCTCCTTGCGCGCGAGCTTGAGGAGGTTGGGGCCCTCGCGCATGATGGCGGCGCCGCCCGTGGGCATCTCGAAGACCTGCTCCTTGGGGGAGGTCCAGGTGATGACGTAGAACTCCTCCACCTGCGCCTTGCGGAGGAGCCCGCCCGTGCTGCCGCCGAAGATCGGGGACGGCGTGGAGGGGTCGAGCTGCGGCGGCACGAAGCCGGCCGGCGCGGGCTTGGCTTCTTTGGTGGCGGGCGTCGCGTCGGGAGCCGCGGCGCAGAGCGGGGCCGGGCCGCGGGTGGAGGGGAGCGCCAGGGAGGTGGCGCGCGGCTTGGCGGAGGGCGACCACGCCGCGGTGATCAGGTGGCGGGTCGCTGCTGAAGCTTGTGTGGCCATGGCCATGGCGGTGGCTGTGCTGCTTGGTGGGCGGGGAGGAGGAGAGGCCACACGCGCGCGCGGGAGATGGGGGTTGTGACTTGTGAGTGGGGAACTGGTGACGGGTGGGTGATGAGTAGAAGAGGTACACGGGGGTTGGGGTGGAGGAGTGGATAAGGGGATATGGCGATATGAGGCCGGCCAATGGGGAGTGCCGATTTTGATACGGCCATCGCCACCACATACGCGCGGGTGAGCGATCATGACGGCGTGCCACGGCCACACGCACGACGCACGTTAGAGTTGGAAAAAGTCTAAAACAAAAAACAAACCTTGAACTTGTAGACCAAAAGACAAATCGAACACTTAACTCCTAATCCCTGAAGTTGGCACTCTGAACTTTTCAATCCCGGTCTATTTTAAACCTTTAAACTGTTTTCCCCACGCAAAAAAAAACAACTCAATTTGTTACAGTCACTTACGCCAGTGGCCCACTTGTCATATATTTCTCCTCCCGATCTCTCAACCATCCCTTTTCTCTGCCGCTAAACTCCATGGCCTGCCTCCTCGCGCCACCCAGCTGCACGAGTTGCAGCAATATAGATGCGCGGTGGACTGGGAGCTTCAGCATGCCAGAATCCTGCTCGGGGATGGGAGCAGCACCTCTGATTCTATGGAGATGTACGCCACGAAGCTCGGCCTAAAGTAGGTGGATTATGCAGGGTGCCGGGGTGGTCCGGCTGCTCGGCCTCATGGGCGTCTCGGCCGCCACGCCGGGGTGGTCCGGGTGGAGTTCGGTTGAAGGGCACCGCCGCGCCCGTGGGAGACGCCGGAGACGACGACTTTCATGCGCTGGATGCGACCAGTCAATTCATCCGCCTGCTCGGCCTCAGGGGCGTCTCGGCCGCCACGCCGGGCTGTCGCGACCAACGCCAGGAGCCAAGATGTTTTCCTCGAACGCCCGTGTCGTGGTGACAAACCCGGAAACAATTCGTACGGCGGGCGGGACCGGGAACCTGGCAGTGGCCGGACAATGAATAGATTTTCCCGGGGAACGAACGTAGAATCGGGTTGGCATGGGCGAGAACGATCTTCTCGATCGGCTCTCGCCGTACATAGCAACGGAAGAGCAAAGTAACAGACGTAGGAAATTAGCCGAAACGGGGGAGAGTGGTTTTTCTACTGCGTGGTGACTTCAGTGGCGGAGCTAGGTTGTAGGATGCACTATGCTGATTTATATTTCTATAAGGTCTGATGCATAAATTTCGAAAAATTAAAAAGGGCACTTGGAAAACCTGTGATGTCAAGCGGCATCACAAACCGTGAGCAGCTCCGGCACTGAGTGACTTGGATATTCATGCGACACTTTTTTTTTAGATCTATTGAGCTTTATTGGGTTTTAAAATGCTATACTAATGTTTCACCGTGTTTTATATATTTTTTTTGGATTGTAGCATAGTGTTTCGTAAAACAGTACCGCGCGTCCAGTTTATTCGTCGAGTTTTCTTTTTCTTTCTATCCTTTGACAGTCGAGTTTTCTTTTTCTTTCTTTTGTTTTGACATGGAGTTTTCTTTTTCCTATTTCATAGCGTCTCGTGAATGGGTTTCAAAAAAAAAGATGTGGAACACGGACACACGGATCTCCAACTAAATGAACGATGGTTCCATGTAGGCAGGCCGCGTGCTTGATAAAAACGCATTTTATTCCCCCAACGCAGAGAGTGCTCTCTCCCACTAGTTTAAGCATATTCCAGTACAAAGGATAATCTCTTTATATTAAAATTCAAAAAATCTCTTTATAGTACAATATAGAGAAGGAATTCGGTTCGGCCATGAGATCGGTTAAGCTGATCCAGCGGCAACCCTGCACTAACTCGTGAAGAAGTAAACCATCCACCATCCTCATGACTGAATGTGCCCACGTATGTAATGTAAACCAACTGACATTAGCAAGTTCTCCAACTATTTTGAAATTCAACAGTGCTACTTGCGCTCCTCGACAGGCGTTTCCTTGATTTACGTAGTCATCAGATCTCAAGGAAAAAAAAAGACTCATGAGTCATCAGATCTCAAAGAAAAAAAAGACTCATGAGTCATCAGTCATGAGTTGACCCACCCAGCTGGCCTCTGTCTGCGAACAGTGTGTGTGTGTGTGTCGAAAGGACCCTCCCTGGAAAGCTGGAGCCTGCCTCCTTCCTTCCTGATTAGCTTTAGGCTGGGCTGGAGTCACGTGCCAAGAGCTCTCGACAAGTCCCGTTGGTTTTGGGCCGAAAGTAAAATCGCAAGAACTGGAGGTAAGCCTGTTAGGCGATTGTGGAATTTGTACAGTATATTTTATTTAATTTTACTATTTCTAGGTCTTCCAAGATTATTTTGTCTACCGTTCAGAAGATGATTATTTTTTTATAAAATAGTTTTTATAAGTGTAACGTAGGATTATTGACAAGTATTGCGACATGTAGGCCTTATGCACAAAAATTACAACTTGTCGAAAAAGTGCAGTCCTCGTAACATCACGGACCGGCTTACCTATAAAAAAAACATGCTCAAAACTATTGTCTCTAGAGCACATCCGATCCAGACATGTGCAGAAGGCACAACGTAGCAACTCTAGAGATATGTCAAGCTAGTGGTTAAATTTTGTCAAAAAAATGTTAATGTTCATTCAAGTGTTTTATGGTACCCAACTGCATGGTTAAGTTATATTTTAGTACCATTTTTTGTTTCACAATAAAATTCACATATAAATTGATGCAAGGCATGTATTTTGTAAGCGAACTGGGACAAGTCCAATCAAGTCTCTCCAAATACTACAAATTTTAATCAGTTGTGATTGTGCAATTTGGCACTATTATTTTTTTCACATCATCTTCTACAAGGCCTCACCCCTCTAAGATTTCGTTCAAGCTCTGCCACTGTCTTCACTAGTGTTTGTCTCCTTTTTTGTTTTCTTGCTAATTTTAATCATATGTGAGAAAATTTACATGATATAGTGGAGACTTGATTGTATATGAACTAAAATCTCTTATGTTGCGCTCAGTTGTGATGACTAGACCTAGTTGACCTCATAGAGGACACATGTTTAAATACATGGTCATAAGTCAACATGATAGAGAGTTCTGGCTGCTCCTTATCAGGGTTTTGGTTACCGGTCGGGAAATCCGGTTACCGGTCGGGAACCGGACATCCCGACCACCCCCGGGAAATGGTCTTACCGGACAAAAAAATGCCGATTTTGCTTGAAATTTTGGAAGTTTAACAAACACTCTCAGTAAATGGTCATATTGGGAAAAAAATTGAATTTTCGAATTTTGGTTTTCAAATTTTTCCGGAAATCCCGACCCCCTCGAGATATTTTTTTTCTACCGGTAACCAAAACCTTGCTCCTTCTCCATGCAACGGGAGTACCAACGTAAATTTATATCGATCGGAATTGGTAGTCGCATCAACAAGGAGAGACGAGCTAAGTGCAGAATGGCAAAGCTCATGTTTAGCCATGGGAAAGTGGTATTAGAGGGGAAATGAGATGTGTGCAATTTCATCTAGCCTTAATATTTTCGTTCATATTTCTGAACACTCACTTGGACATTATGGTGCAAAATCATATTATAATGGCATCTCGGTAATTATCTAGAAGTTGCAGCGACATGTTGTTACCGAATCATTACAAGGAACACCGGCGTGACATTTTTCTTAATACCGGCGGGAAAGTCACACACCAGTGATTTTGCACCAGTGTTATTTTTCACCACTGGCGTGTTTTTGGCCACGCCAGTGATAGTTCTAGTGCCAGTGGCGTGGGATATTACTGGCAAGGGATACCACGCTACTGGCGATATTGTTTAATTTTTTAGATAAATAATAATTAGCACAATCTCAATGTTATAGAATACATGCAGCAACGAATATATGTCTGCCAATCAATTATTGATATTCGCAGAACAAAATATATTAACTCAAATAGTAACATTCACACACAACCAAAACAAGTTTAACACATAAGTTTTAGACAATAGCTCGACATTACGAAAGGCGGTTTGAAAATCTGCTTTTATAATGCCATCAAGCATGAAAACAGTTGTCACTCTATTGTGTGCTTAATCTTCAAATTGTTCCGATCTTCTCCACTAGTAGATGTTACACGCAATAGAAAAACAACGATGAACTAAAGCAAGATCGAACCACGGGGACACAATATTTTAACGTGGAAAACGCTTCCAACAAGGAAGAGAAAACACTATGGGCGGCAGCCAGCAATACTTCACTATTTCGGGTAAGGTTACAGACGCATCGAGATTTACAATGTGTGGCTTATCCCATGCGGCGGCTTACAAGAGGTATATAAATGCGGTCCTGGCCTAACTAGGTCGGTAACGGTGAATTCAACTCCAACTCGGTAACAACACGTACTCCGTAAGGCGCTCCGCTCTACTCATCAGAAGTTCGGCCTTTTATCAGCATAAGTGAATTTGGATCACCAAAAATAACACTCCACCTTAAGACAAATTTCTTTATGTAGCATAAATGAAATCTTCACCCTAAAACAACAAATAAAACACCTTCGGCGCCAAATGGCCTCTTGGGCTAAATAGTGATACCAACTAAGTTTGACCAAGTAACATGAAAAGGGTTTGTCATCATATTAGCAGGATTATCATGAGTACTAATCTTGCATACCTTCAAATTACCTTGTGCAATAACATCACACATCACGCATATAATGGTACTTGACATTGATGTCTACGCACGCCTCTATTCTTGTAGACAATGTTGGGCCTCCAAGTGCAGAGGTTTGTAGAACAGCAGCAAGTTTCCCTTAAGTGGATCACCCAAGGTTTATCGAACTCGGGGAGGTAGAGGTCAAAGATATCCCTCTCAAGCAACCCTGCAATTAAGATACGAGAAGTCTCTTATGTCCCCAACACACCCAATATACTTGTCAGGTATATAGGTGCACTACTTCGGCGAAGAGAGAGTAAAATGCAAGTAATATGGATGATAATAAGTGATAATAGCGATCTGAAATAAAAATGGCAGCAAGCAAACATGTAGCAGAACAGGCGGAAGACAATGTTTCAATGCTTGGAAATAAGGCCTAGGCCTCCTACTTTCACTAGAGGACACTCTCAACAATGATCACATAAATGAATAACTCGATAGCTTCTCTCACTATGCTACTCTTAACCCTCTCCGGTTGGATAACGAACACTAATCATTGTGTAGGGCTGTAACAACACTCCTCAAGTTTGTATTCCCATGTCTAGTTAAGCCCACGCTGTCACTATGAGCGCCCTAGGAGGTACTAAGCAAACTCCACAATTTCATAGAGGAGACACACACGGTATGCACACTGTCACCTTCACATTGCGGGACAAGGTGACTCCAAAGTTCATATTAATAAAGCACTTGAGTAGCAAAAGATGAAGAGTAACATCTACGAATTAAAATAGATTACAAAGATCATGATCACATATAGATCACACCATGGGAGAGAGAGATGAACCACATAGCTACCGGTAGAGCCCTCGGCCCCGGAGGAGAACTACTCCCTCCCCATCATAGGAGACAGTAACGGCGATGGAGATGGCGGTGGAGTCGATGGAGATGGGTTCCGGGGAAACTTCCCCGTCCCGGTAGGGTGCCAGAACAGAGATCTATCCCCCGAAACTTGTCGGCGGCGGCGGCGGAGCTACGGATGTATTTTGTGGAAAAGGTCGATTCTTCTCGGGTTTATGTCTCGCGGAATATATATAGGTGAAAGGGCGATGCCGGGGGGTGTCCAGGGGGCCCACACCACCTGGTGGCGCGGCCGGGGGGTGGTGGCGCCACCCTATGGTGTGGCCACCCTGTGGCCCCCCTACGGGGCTCTTCGGGACTTCTGGATGCTTCCGGGACTTTTAAGACTTCTGGCTTTCAAATCGTCCAATTCCGAGAATATTTGCAGAATAACTTTTCTGAAACTAAAAACAGCAGAAAACGGGAATTGGCTCTATGGCATCTTGTCAATAGGTTAGTCCCAGGAAATCGATAAAAATGACATAAAGTGTAAGGAAAACATACAGAAAACATGTAGAAATTGGCATAATATCAACATGGAACATCAGAAATTATAGATACGTTGGAGACGTATCAAGCATCCCCAAGCTTAATTCCTACTCGTCCTCGAGTAGGTAAACGATAAAACAAAATAATTTATGAGGTGACATGCTACCACACAATCTTGATCATAATATGTAAAGTAGAGCATGTAAACTAGGATCAAATGAACTAAAGCTGTGATCTATATTTGATATCAACAAGTAATGCATAAACAAATAAGAAGAAAGAAGCAAAACTTTGAATGAATCAATACTAAAATACTATAAACCATGCAAAGTTTATTAGAGATGATTTAAGCTTCCAAGAACAACAATATCATGGATGTCAAACGATCTTCACAACCCCTGTTAGGATCAAGTGAAGCTTTCCACACGATGCAATGCTTGAATCTTAAACTATTTGCACACTAAAAACAAGCAAGTGTTATGCGTTGGTCCCTGGCACCGGGATGTGATGGCTAAGATAACATTATGGGGGGTTTGGAAGGTCAATGGAAGAAAGTCTCACAAAGCTGAAAGTGGTCATTAGACAAGAGAAAGTCTTACAACCGAAGCTATGCAAGGAGTAGGGATTGCCACACAATGGATGCACATAGAGCTATAAGTGTATGGAAGCTCTCCAATGGAACTAGTGGGGGTGCATCCAACTTGCTTGCTCACGAAGACCTAGAGCTCATTTGAGGAGGCTCATCATTGGAATATACAAGCCAAGTTCTATAATGTAAAGTTCCCCACATAGTTATGAATGAATGATAATATGAAAACTTTCTCCAAACTAAAGCATTGGTGCTAAATATGAAGCACAAGTGTGGTATATAAAGGATAGTGATGCGCCCCTCTCTCTTTGGCCCTTTTTTGGCTTTTTCAATTTTTTATTTTATATATCCTCACCGGTAGGGGCAACATCCTATATTACAATGAATCATCACACTTTTAGTACTCATAACTCATAATGGAATATCTCTGATGTATCCAACTTCATGCTCCTGCCAGTGTAGCAGTATGCATAAATAACCATGAAGCTCATCATCAAGTAACATAATGGAGGTGGATATTGTGCAGCAATATATCTCGGAATGGCTATGGAAATTCCATGATAGGTAGGTATGGTGGCTGTTTTGAGGAAGAATATATGGGCTTATGTGTAGGAGAACAAAGTCCTCCCACGGGATTTCGATGCACTGGCGAAGTTTGCACCAACTCTCAATGTGAGAAAGGGCAATGCAGAGTACCGAAGAGGCTAGCAAATATGGATGGTGGAAGTGCCAGGAACCACAACATAGACTCACGAGTTAAAAGATTACAGCAAGGAAATCATCTTACAAGGCACAATGCAAATAACTCCAAAAGGGTCCGTGGCAGTGACAAGTCACTGTTAGCTACCCCGACTGTAGCGCGTAACAAATGGCCGATCAGAAATGTATCACTCGTAGCAATCATATACCATTGTTTCTATCAGCTGGTAATTTAAGTGTGGCACAGATTAAAGTTTCTTAGACCAACCATTAAAAGTTTATACTTACTAGTCCTTACCGTTTATCCATTAAGCAAATTAATATCTCAAAACAACAACAATGATTCAAGTGAAGCAGTTTAGTGAACTACAAGACCATGCGAATTTTTCCACTATACCAACTATCACAATAATATTCCTATTTCCAACCAAGCACATATATATGATGACAAAAACTCTCTCTAAGCATATAGCAATGAAAACTAGAGAGTACTAACATAACACTACTAAAACTAACACCTATGAATAAGAGATGCATGAAAACAAAGGCTAAACGCAGTACTAGCAAAAGGTGAACACTCACAGAACAATAAGAATGAAAACTAGAGTGTTCTAAGCAATGAAAACGGAGCGTGTATCTCTCCCACACAGTTATGATAAGATCCAACCATTTATTACAGCAAATAAAACCAAAGAAATTGAAAACAAAAATAAAAGACGCTCCAAGTAAAGCACATAAGATGTGACCGAATAAAAATATAGTTTCACTAGAAGTGACCTGATAATTTGTTGATGAAGAAGGGGATGCCTTGGGCATCCCTAAGCTTAGACGCTTGAGTCTTCTTGGAATTTGCTGGTATGTACCACCGGTAAATCCCCAATCTTAGGCTCTTCACTCTTCTTGATCACATCATATCATCCTCTTCTCTTGACCCTTGAAAACTTCCTTCAAACCACACTTCTCACAATCTTCATTAGCAACGTTAGTGCAATCGAAATAATAAATTCACATGGTTCAGTTTCAACACAAGCCTAAAAGTAATAAACACATTAGCTATTGTCACAACTTCTTTTGAGACTCTTTTTCTCAAAACAACACCAAAAGAAGGAGATTAAGATGCAAATGCAATTATTGGCAGAAATATGTCAAAACAAAATAGCAGGTAAAGATGATTTCTTTAGAAAATATTCTGTTGCTCAAATCCAAAAGTGGTCAACTAAGAAAAGTTGCGTATATAACCCAGGGTTACTCACAAAAAAACTCAGGTCATTATGAATTTTATATGATTTTATACGATTTTAACAGTGGAAAGCAGAAATCTGCTTCCTGCGCAGAAATCCGAAATATAGTCTCAACTTTCCACTAGAGGCTTTACTTAGCTAAAAAAAATCACAAAAGAAAAGATACAGAGGGTTTTCTAAGTAAATATACAACACCCATGTGCAAAGAAAACAAAAGAAAACGAAGGAAAACGGGTTGAAAACGGAGAAATAAAACGGGTTGTCTCCCGCAAGCGCTTTTCTTTTAATGCCTTTCAGCTAGGCACAATAATTTGAGAAGATACTCACATGAGAAATAAGAGTTGAAGCACAATAAGAGAGCATCAAGAAGCAATATAAAACACATTTAAGTCTAACCCACTTCCTATGAAAAAGAATCTTCTAGAATAACAAGTCAACAAAGCACAAAGTGGCGAGCATACGAAGGCAAAACAAGTGCAACTTCAAAAATTTCAACATAAAGAGGGAAACTTAATATTGTTGAAATGCATAAAACCATGTTTACCTCTGTCATAATTACTTTCAGTAGCATCATGAATAAAATTAACAATATAACTATCACATAAAACATTCTTATCATGAGCCACATGCATAAAAGAATTAATACTCTCCTCATAAGCATAGTCATTCTTATTAATAGTAGTGGGAGAAAATTCAACAAAATAGATATCATTATTATTCTCATCACCATAATCATTAAATATAGGAGGCATATTGTGATGACCTAGCACACCACTTCATGTGAGTGCGCAAGTCGGTGATATAATACTCGCAGAAGGACTTATCTAGGAATATTACATCTATCAGAGTGGTACAACAGAAACATAGTGGGTCCAAGCAAAGATATACGATACAAACTTCATTACAAAATATCGAGAATCTCTTTGATGAATCAAGAAGATCTCCTGCAAAATAAACATCAGAAGAAGCAATTCGAAGATCCAAGCTGGAGAAGAACTCTAGCTCAGAAGTAAATCTACTACGGCTTATGTCAGCCCTAATCTATGGCTTGTAATAGCTAAGTACACGAATGGTCTTCACCTACACCTTGATAGCTTCTCCTCCACCAGCGTTGTTGATGACGGTGCTTTACTGGCTAAGTAGTATAATACTCCACCAAGCTTCATGAGGTAACGATGGCTTCACAATGGCGACTTCCATAGGCTTCAACTCTAAGCAGGGGGTCAAACGGGAACGAATGAGTAACGAGCGTTACTCAGAAAGTTCATGATATATATAGTGGGTAGTTTGATGCACTAACTACAGCTTTAAACTCAAAAGAGTCATAAGCTAATGCAAGGTTTTGTAAAACTTTCTTCAAGAGGTTGCTTTTAATTTCTGAAAACTATGCCCGCCAGATCTTCACAGGACTAGAACTTCACGGAGTTGCCTTTCCTACGGTGTTCGTAGCTCCTTCCCGGAATAGGGAGTAACATGCCACATTCTTTTACACTCTGCAGAGGTGCGTTACTTTACCCATGGGCGACCAAGACCATGTTGCACAACCAGGCGTACGTTCATGTCCACTCCCACTTAGGTGTGGGGCCCGATTGTTGGTCCAAGCCAAACCGTGCTTCTCCGCACAACGCATGCCCACCCATTTCCGCCAGCAATTTGAACGCCTGATTCCACCCCTCACGATGGAGATCTACGCGCCCCTGGCAGACACTCATAGACCCCAGAGTCCGTGGGACGTAAGGGCTCCCACCCATGTGCATGTAGTCTCGCAAGACCTATAGCGTACGTCTCTGGCAGTCCGTTGACATGCGAACGAGAGAAGATCACAGCTGACTTACTCCCCCCATAGAAGACCCATGGTTAACGCGAATTTACGATGCAAGAATCCAGACGGCAATTGTGATTAATCCTAGGTAATACTTTGCCATGTAGATGGAACCTTCCTTTGACCTATTCATCTTACCATGGTTCCATCCGCCCACCGAACAGAACACTACCACTTGGGTAGTCATTCAATTAGTCATATTATTATAAAAATAGGATCATGTATTCTTTTGAGACTAGGTGGTAATACGATAGAGTTTTTTTTGCAATTAGTTTGTTATGAATTACTGCAAAGGATATGAGAAAGTGATGAACTTGCCTGAGATTGGAATAATGACAATAATAATCCATGTCTTCGGGTTCAAGGGTCTCGTAGAAAATCCCGACATCTGAGAGATAGCAAAGTAGTCCCGGTAAGGACTACAGAAAACACTGGCAAGGATGATACATGCATAGTAATGAGATGCATCGTGAAATACCCTGGAAAATACCCCATCTTACAAGTGTAAGACACATTTGATACGATATCTTAATCACACAGGTTTTAGGTGAAATGTTTCATTACTTGTGGTGATGTGGTTCTTAGTTCTTTTAGACTTACATATGTTTCACTTTTACTTAGCAAAAAATTGTTATCATGTTTAGGTATAAGTGGTTATTAATTGGTTAGGTAATAAGACAACGACACATGGAAAACAACTATTGAAAAGATAACACTCACAATTTATTTTATATTCAAAAAGTGTAGAGCATATGACAAAGAGTTTATTTTAAAATGATGAACTAGTACAACTAACTCTATCATCACAATACTTGCTAATGACTTGTGATGATAGGTTTTAGTAGGTGTGCAAACCTGAGGATTTTATTAATAAAGAAAATAATATTGTGGCACTTATTTCTTGTCATAATGAAATATAATAGAATTCCAGTATATGTTTAGAAACAAGTTTATAAGTTAAAAAAAGTTTTATGTTTGACATATTTGAATTGTAAATGCTTTTCTCTTTAATTTGATATAACATTTTGTGTTTTCTGAAAATATTTGAATAAGTTATTAATTTATTAATTTTAAATGAATTAAATGACTAGGCAAAATATTGCACACATGAAAACTTAAGAAAATGACTTTGTAAACATCATAGATGAGTTGCATTTGTCATTTGGAGCATTTGGGTATATAACTTGTATTTTTCTGATTTTATGAATTATTTATTATTTTTAAATGATTTAATTTAATTAAAGAAAATGTTTCATTTTAAACTTTATTAAATATTTTTGAAAAGTTGATAAATGAATAGATTTTATTTTTATGAACATGTACATATTTTATTTACATTTTTCTCATAAGTATTTTTAAAATTATTGATTTATTCATTTTAATCACTTGTCTGTTTATTTTAAATTGACAGGTGGGTCCATGTGGGCAGATTGAATTTAATTAAATGGAAAACAATTTATGACGTCATGCTGACGTCGGGATTGAGTCATCACCGGAGGGCATTTTCACTGTGGTTTTCAAAACGGAAGTTTAGGGTCAAATTGATGCATTTCGTATGCTCTACTAGCTAGAGTGGGACACAAGGAATCTGTGGGTGGTAGCGGTCGACCAAATGGTCGTCGGAGACGACCGGCGGCGAGCACGGACGGCGGCGGTGACAGTGGCTCGGTGCCAATGCGGTACGAGGCACGGGAAAGAGAAACGAGGAAACGATGATGCTCACCGGAGCGAGGGGAGGACGATGGAGTGGTCAAGGAGGCTCGGTGAGGTCCAATTTGACGGAGGCGTTGATATCCGGCCGGCGGCCAGACATGAAGGAGATGGCCCGATTCGGCTAGGTCCGGGCTTCCGCGCAAACGAAACTCGTCACGGAGGGAGAAACGAGGACGACGAAGCCAATGGTGGTCTCGGAATGACCTCCCGTGGCCGGAAACGACGACGACTAGCGGAGGCCGACGGTTAGGGTTAGGGTTGTTCTTCGGTTCAGAGAGACGGAGAGGAAGAGATTGCGAGCGAGTGCGAGTGTGAGGAGCGGCACAGGGCAAGTAGGAGGCTCCCTCCTGCTTCTTATCCTCGCGGAAGACAGCGAGCAGGAGGTGGCCATGCATCGGCGGCGGCGTCGACACGCCCACAGCCGGCCTGGAGGAAGACAAAACGGGACTTTTCCCCATAACCCCCTGGAATGAATTAATTTTTACCAAGAGGTCCTTCTGTCTTTAAAACTGAGAATAAAACCTTGTTTTCAGGGTCTTCTTGTAAACAGAAAAATTAACAAAAAATTTATTTGAATTCCTCATCAAATTTTACATCTCGCCATGTTTTATTTTGGTGAATTTGAAGAATATTTATATTTTTTATTGAGTGTGCTAGCTTAAGTGGTTTTGTTGTTTTCTCTTCATTCTATTTATTTATTTTCTTTAAAATTATGATTAAGTATGTTTAATAAAAGTACACACTCCAATCATGTGGATACAAGGTGGTGTATCATAATTGGACAAATTCGGATACAATCCCTTTTGGAAAATAGTTTGATAACACTTCATAGTAGTGTTTTTATGTGTTATGGAAAATCCACCAAATATGGAATATTCTTCCAAGTCCTACCAAATACTTTGGTTAGTAAATATACTTGTTTTCTTTTGTAAAACTTTGTAATTTTTATAATTGAACTCTTAGCAATTTTGGTTGACATTTTACTTAGGTGTGTATTAATCATGTTTGTTATTTTAGGTACATGATCAAGTGGAAAACATGTGTGGCTTTGAAATATCTTTGTTTGTTTTCCACTGGGTTCCAAGTATGGATATTGTCCCATGTTTATTTTGGAAACATGTGATCATTTCCAGGTTTATGTGTAGATGAATTTTTTTATCATTTATTGGTACTATGGATGGGAAGGATCTGGAAAACAAGTTAGACTTCTTATCATCTACCTCAACATAACACAAGTCTTAGGAATGCATTAGCTGGTTATTATTTCTTACTTGATACTTGTTTCCATTAAAGATATTATTATGAGTTCATCATCTCTGATGATCTTGACAGAGGTTAGTGGTTCTCTATTATATCCTAATAATTCACTGGATAATCTCTTATAACCCCTTACCGAGGCAGTGTTGCTTCTTGTGGTCTTCTGTTGCTTGATGGTCTTCTCTTTAGTTTTCCACTAGTCTTCTATTATCACATTTGTCCATTGCAGGTAGGTTCATCTCTTGGTCTCCATCTTCAACTATCTCACCCTTGTGGTGAAAACAACCAGTTGTTCCAAGCAAAGATTTTACTTAGAAGATTATAAAAGAATGTAGGGTTATTTTATGACATCAAGTTTCCATATGCATACAAGAAGAATTTGTTAACAAGTGGATCAGACTTGCCTCCAAATTACTAATCATATACAATAGGCTGAGGTGTAGTA
The DNA here is from genome assembly GCA_028641055.1 of Alopecurus myosuroides. NCBI lineage: Eukaryota > Viridiplantae > Streptophyta > Magnoliopsida > Poales > Poaceae > Alopecurus > Alopecurus myosuroides. Next base: position 95,758,438 of record CM054057.1, read on the forward strand.
GGTTATTCAACCTTCTGTTTGTTTGTGTATGACACTCAATTGTTTGAGTATACAAAAGTGATCTGTTAACAAGGTAATTAGTCTTGTTACCAAACTACTTATATATAACACTAACATTGGAATATAACACTATTTAAAGAGAGTTAATAATATCATATCAAGCTATAAGAGTTTCCAAGTACTCTTATAGAAGATTAAAGTAGCACTTCTAGAACACTCGAAATAATCTTCCTGAAGGTCTTCTGGTGGTAGTTCCTCTTTTCTTGAGGGTGCTTCTCTTGCAGAATGACTTTGAGAAGGTTGGAAATAAGATAGAATGGTCTAGCCAAAATAACAAGATCTAGATTAAGAGTTAGTTCATGCTTTTATTATACTCCATACACTTATTATTTTATTTCCCAAAGGATAGATACGTGTATCGTATTTGATTAGTTTAACTTAGCTATCAATTCAATTCCTATAATAGAGGTTATAACTTGTTGTTATCCATTACTTGTATCCATAGGTACTTTAGTTGTGGAATATTGATGTGGATAGAAATGTGGACTGTTTGTGGAATGAGGGCTTAAGATAATAAGTTGATCAAATGGTTCATTGAAGTGTTGAGGTTTCATATGCTCACTTGTATAGGATGAATAAGATAATGAGCATGAGAAGATTATTGGGGTTTATTGACTTATTTCATAGTTGTTATTTATTTTCCCAGGTGTCTTGATTTACTTTATATTCATCACTTTATTACCTTTGTAATTTATAATGTAGATATAGAGGTTTGGGAATATCATAGGTAATGATCAAGTGTTTAACACTAGATGAAAAATATTTGATTCTTCTTTTAGGTACTTCTTTTATAGTTGATGAGATATGTTCATATTCGATAAATATGTTAATACAATTATTATTGCATTTCCCACTTGTGGGTTTGAGTTAACACTTGTTTGTATCACTTGTGTTCTATTGAACTTTTGTATTTACTTGTAATGGTTTACTTTAATGGTTATGAGATTATTTATAAAGATGTTATGTAGATTGATTAATAACTCAAGTAGTTCATGTTTTAGAGAGTCTAAGATACTTGTTGATGAGATTATTCCATCAAGCACTGCTAAGTTGTGGAGGTGTGATCATTAGTTATGAGATTTGGATACTCACCCTTCTTTGGGTTCTAGATACCTAGTGAATTATCCCAAGTAACTTAAAGACTTGTGATTAAGGTTTCTGAGAGTTTGTGTTGGTCACAACCAATTATGGTTTGTGTAATCAGATGATTTGGTTTTTAGAGATACTATGTTATAAAGATCACTCCAAATGTACTCCTGACTAGATGAACTAGACCTATTTCATCATGTCAAGTGAACTTTGGTCACTTTTATTTGTTTATACTTTCGCGCCAAAATTTCCCGTACTTTTAGATGCATGCTTTGCAAATGCATATATTAAATTTAGATCCTTATAACTTCCCAAACACCGGGATGTTACAGTATATCCCCCTTAACAAGAACTTCGTCCCGAAGTTCAACCTCTCTCACGTAAAGATAGGTAGAGAGAACTTCTGTAGACTGTTGATTCTTGACAACTGTTTTCTGGTGTTGACCTTGGCATGTGTAGCCTCTTGTCTTGATTGTTTATCTTCCACTGTCTTGCACTATGATCTAATACTTTGCCAGTTGTTATGAAAACTCTATTTGTTACAATACCTTCCTAATGGTCTCACGAAGAACACGTGGTATTTCCACCACATAGTGGATACCAAGTTTCGTTCTCCGATGCATAGGTATGGTTTCGTACCTCTCAGAACTTTCTGAAGAACATTTGGTACATCCACTAGGTGATGAATAACCAATAAGATTATTCCGGTACACTGGATACTGTCTATGGTTCGGACTCCATTTGATTGAGTCTACTGGTCTTAAGAGAAAGAATTCTCAAAGAAACTTGTACAACGTAGTGTACATTGACTTAGACTCGTCTATTTAGTAAAAAATTCTTCGAGTTACCTCGAGTTTTAACTTTTTCCTGCAAGTGACTATAACCTATTCCACCAGTGACTTCTTACGGTCCTTCTACATCTTTGGGTGTTAACTTCTATATATTTCTTTCTAGGATACAACTACTCATGTTATCATCTTGGCATCACTGGTGGTATATCTCCATGTTTTGATGAAGTATGTCACCAACTCCAAGCAAATTGTTGAATGTTGTCCACTCCCATCAGCGCTTCCTTGATTTCTGCCTTCTTGACTTCAAGGATTTCCAGAGCTTTGGTGGTTGTATCAATCTGCTGATAACTCAGACCGCTCTCATACTAATCCTATACCCTCTAGACCAGTAACATCAAGCAAGAACTCAGTGTTTGCACATGCATTTGCACATCAAGTTCAATCTTCATGTACAAATCTAGTCAATCAAAGATCCAAATAAGATCCAATAAATCCCAAATGCAGTTAACACTCATGCATTAAAAGCCTGTGAAATAATAGTAGTTAGAGTAAAACATCTCAAGTACCAAGGCTCTTAAATGCTATACACTACAAGTAGGTATATATTGCCTTGTAATCCTAGTCTACACAACCACTCTTTGCCTAGATAGTTACTCCAGTTGCATGGCTTACTGCAATGGAATAAACTAAGACAAAATGATCCTATAGTAGTTGTTGTCTAACTTTGTTCCATATAGGACTAAGTATTATGTAATTGAATTACTTCATCTTGATTATGATAAGCTTCTCATGGTACATGTTGATCCTTCATGGTGTTGATCACATCGTAGGAGTAGTAATGTATCTTCCATCAGTTCTTATGCCTTCTCCTAATTCTATTCTATACTATAGTGATTCACCTCTGGACTTGATAACTAAGGATATGGTATATACCCCATAGTTACCATGGTCTAATGACTCTCCATGGTTCTCGAACATCCCTTCTTGACGAGTCCTATACTTAATCTATACCATGTTGTACTCCATCCTATTCATTCATAGAATGGGGTAATCATCACTTTGACTTAATCATCTCTGACTATGTCAGAACTCTCCTTTTCTCATTGAAACTGATACATGCTAGACTTCTAACTATTCATACCTAGGTATAAAGAAAATAGATCAGTAAATTTACTCAAGTTGAGTAAGAAATTCTATACAAATATGATTGTATCATTCTCAAGTGAATGATCATCATGGTTGTAGGAAATGTGGTTTAGATAAGATGGCTTCCTATAGTCTTTACCAACCTACAGATCTCCTAAAAGGTTTTTAACCTAAGGTCGCTTTGCTCTGATACCATCTGTGATGACCCAGCACACCACTTCATGTGTAGTGCGCAAGTCGGTGATATAATACTCGCAGAAGGACTTGTCTGTGAATATTACATCTCTCGGAGTGGTACAACAGAAACACGGCGGGTCCAAGCAAAGCTATAGGATACAAACTTCGTTATAAAATCTCGAGAATCTCTTTGATGAATCAATAAGATCTCCTGCAATAGAAACATCAGAAGAAGCAATTCAAAGATCCAAGCTGGAGAAGAACTCTAGCTCAAAAATAAATCTACTACGGCTGATGTCATCCCTAATCTATGGCTTGTAACAACTAAGTACACGAATGGTCTTCACCTACACCTTGATAGCTTCTCCTCCACCAGCGTTGTTGATGACGATGCTTTACTGGCTAAGTAGTATAAGACTCCACCTAGCTTCATGAGGTAACAATGGCTTCACGATGACTGTCGCACCCGGACTTCTAGAGGATACTCACAGCCCGCTAAACAGTAGATAAATGGCTTACGGGGCATACCGGCACCCGCATCTCAATATGAGCAGGCCAACACGTAAACGTGTGACAACCATTCTCTACTATCCATCGTCTGCGTAAACCATCCCATAGAAATCCGACTACTTCCTTTGACGTACTTCAAAACATACACACATGGTACGTCAACGACATTTGAACAAGTGATATCACAACAAATCTCTAAGACACAAAGAAATAGAAATAAGTTGCAAATAGCTCTCACTAGAGCAGAGATAGCAAATACAATCATCCAGAGGACACATGTCCCAACAATTCATCATTACATCACAGCGGAAGCATCCAAAGTGTCTGAGTACAGACAAGATCCAAATAGGCCGGAAACGAAAAGACGGAGCCCATCCACGATGTCTCGGATCCTGCCCGGGTCCGCTATCTACTCGTCAGCAGCCTCGTCATACTCCACGTAGTAGCCACCATGGGGATCCTCGGAAACGTAGTCTGCGGAAACCACAGCCCCAAAGGGGTCAGTACAGACAAGTACTGGCAAGCAAGACTCACAAGATACCAAAGTGTACCCGGCAACACCAAGTACAGATGCTTTGGGTTCAACGGAAGAATAGGTGATACAAAAGTGCGGTAGCAGGCTGCTCTAACCAACTACAGAAACACGCTACAACATCCGGCTAAAAGAGAGGGATAAGATAGCGTATCGTAACCAACTACCACTAACCTCAAACAAACCCATCCTGCATCTCGCCCCTTATCCAAAGAAGCAATCTGAGGATAACTCACCCAGTTGGATTAATGATCGTTCAAGTTATTGTGTCAATAAGACTATTACTAGTCAACTTAGTATTGATTAGGTGTAAGTTGTCTAATCCTTGTTAGCCAGCCCTATCACCAAGTCATCCATAACCGCGGACAACACGGCTTCTCGAGAAGATTTAACCCTGCAGGGGTGCACCAATTTGGCCGTACACGTAAGAATACCCCGCCAGACGGGGATCAAACCCACCAAGCAAGGCACTCAACACAACCCAACTCTTCTTCGCATCAAACCCAAAGAACCACGTGCTGTGCGTGCGCGGCTAATCGAGCCCCCACGACGAAAAGGGGGACCATCATAGCACTGGAAGACCACGCCGCCCTAAATGCCGACTACAAAAGTTCCACCCTGGCCTCGGGTTCGTACCTGCATATGAGTGCATCAAATGGAAAGCCCGAACTAAGTGTGGCGATTTGGACGAGATGTGAATCGAATCAGAGTTGCGGGGGGCGCCCATATACGCTTCCCACATGCGGTTAGCGCGCTCAACATGGATCTAGAGGACAAAGACTTTTCCTGAGTTTGACACTAGCAGGCCTCAAAACCATACCCGGCCTCCTGCCGGTGCCTTATCATCAAATTAGCATTACCTCAAACTTTAACAGGTTGTTGTTTAACATCGAGCCCCCAGAACATAATAAATATGGTAAAAGAAATAACGGACAACAGACTCGAGCATAAACAACCCTAAGCATGCTAGTAAGACACATGCAACAAGCAATGGGGTTATAGGTGTGGAGGTGAGGCTATATCAGGGTTACAGGATAACATGTGATAGGATCGAACACAAGCAACAAAACTTAAGGCTAGCAGAATAGACAACGGAAAGTATCGATATCTAGTGTGGAAAGGACACAATGGTTCATGTGAGTGAATACTTGCCTGCAAACTCAGCAGCCTGGTACTGGGCTAACTCCTCAGAAGTAGTGTCGTAAACCTCGTCTGTCTCAGCGTCGTCGTCTATTCGAGAAGAAGCAAACAAACAACGCAGAGGGACAACCAATCAATAACATGGCATAATGCACAATCATGGGGTGATGCATGACAATTTAATTGATGCATCAAAATAAGTTAGTTGACATGGTAACATAATTAAATGGACCCAAATGCAATTTGGATTGCATATGGAAAGCCCATGAATTAAGGTTGGATTAAATGATCTACAAATAACCAACATGTGGAAGTGGATTAGCATGATGCATGGATGAGGAAAACAAAAAGAAAACAACAATAGATTCAATTTGAAAAGGTGTATACCAAGTTTGAAATTTTATTTATTTAGTCATGAAATTTTGGCTTCTTAAAGGAGTTACACAAGCATTTGTTGTTTTCACCAATTTTAATTGTTCAAAATTAATAGCAAAATGCATAATTGGAAAGAACACAAAATTTTAGGTGGAATACATGTTTCATTTGTTGAAAAAGGAATTAAAATGAATTAATTATGAATTAAACAAGTTTAAACAAGATTTAAATGAATTTAATTCAAGTATGAATTTATTTGAATTTTTATTTGTTCAAAACATTAAATAAAATTCATATTTGAAAAGATTATGTTTTTCTGGTTTGAAAACATATTTTATATGTTCGAAAAGAAATTAATTTGACCAAGTTATGAATTTAGCAATTTTAAATGATTTAAACAAGGTTTAAATTATTTAACCAATTTTAATTACTCAAAACAGGAAACAAAGTTTATATTTGGAAAGGTGGTTCAATTTTGCATGGAAAACATATTTTATATGTGACATTTGAATTAAATTTGAATTGATTATGAATTTGACCAAAATTGAAATGAGTTGTTTGAATTTGAATTTTGAAAACATTTGAAATGTTCAAAACAGTAAACAAATGGTTTAAACAGGTAGAGAATTAAATTTGGTACAGAAAACATATTTTATTTATATTATTTGGATTTGAAATACAAAAGATATTCAAATTTTAAATACAGGGGCTATTCTGTGATTTAATTAATTACAGAAATGTTTCAGGGGCTTAGGTGCGAAAAAAGAATTGCAGAGAGGCCCCTGGGAACCTTTTCTACCCAGCAGACCAACCCCTGGGTCACTGGCCTGTGGGCCAGTGCCCAGCTGGCGCTGCGCTGGGAGCTGGCGTGGCAACCACTGCCTATGGCAGGTGGGCCCTGCCTGCCCGCGTGGCAAACGCGCAAAAAGGGTTTTGTTCTGCGCGCGGGGGGGATCGAACCCGCGACGCAGCGTTGCGCGCCGTTGGATCAAACCGTTGCGGTGCGGATGCGTTTGTTGACAGAGAAGCGCGCGCGTGGTTTTGAGGTGCTCATGTTCTTATCTGACGAAACTGAACAAAAATTCAGTCTTTCGTCTGAACCTGTCGACGGCGGAGGGAAACGGCGGTGCTGCACGGCGCGGTGACCACGATTTGGCGGCGCTGGACATGTGCGTGAGCGTACAGCAGGTGGTGGAGCGTGTGCGCGTGCTTGGGCTGCCCGGATGTGCACGGGAGCGTGCTCGACGGCGGCCATGGCGGCACGGTGGCGTGAGCCCGACAGAGGAAAGACGAACCAGGAAGCAAAGGAGGGGGCTTGGGCCGGGAATCGACGGAGGAGGTCACCTTGGGGCTGTCGGAGGCGAGGTTTTGACGTGAGGTAGACGGAGTCGACGGCGCGGTGATGATCTTCAGAGTAGCTGCGACTGTGACGAGCTCGCCGTCGAGGATCAGCGGCCCCTGGGTCGTGCTGCAGCTGTCGATGAGGACGAGGGAGAGGTGGCGGTCCTGCTCGTGCCCCTGGCTTGCACGGTGGCGCCACCTAAGCTGTTGTCGACGGCGGCGCCATGATCGGCCAACTCCCCCAACGTTCGCCGGAGAGGAGAAATAGAGAGGAGGAAGGGAGCTGGCGGCGGCAGGGAGGAAGGAGAGGGCTAGGCTAGGGTTTAGGGGGCTCGTGTGGTAGATATAGGGCGAGGAGAGGGAGCAGGTGGCGAGGGGGGTGCTCTGCTGCGTGCGCGCTGGCGTCAGCTGACGCCAGCCGTACGGAGAAAGAAGAAAGGGCCGCGCGGGCCGTGCTACGCGCGCGCTGGGGTTAGGTGGGCTGGGCTGGCCCAGTCTGCCTTCCCCAGCCGTTTTCTTTTAATTTTTCTTTCTCCTTTTTTTTTGCTGAAAAGGAAAGGTAAGAAAAGAGAGAAAATGAGAGGGGTTTGGGGTTTTAAAATTTGGTGTTAATTTTTATAGTTTGTTATTTATAAAACCCCAACTGTGCCGTTGTTTGTTTTTCAAAATTCTAAACTTGGTTGCTGTCTGAAATTTCAATTGAATTTGAGTGAATTTGGTATTAATTAAATTATTGAAAAGAACAATTTAATAGTTTGAACTTTCTATTTTAATGGAAACAAAAAGATGTTTTTATTTGAATATTTTTATTTGAAAATTGTAACAGAACAAGTATGACACAAATAGATTTGAATTTTTGGTTTGAAAATCAAATGGAAAAACAAGGGAAAACAAATGAAAACAAATGGAAAACAAATGCAAAACTTATGATGACATGATGCACAACATAATTTAACAAAAAGCAAACATTCTAAAGGTTGTTTTTCATACTTGGGATGTTACAAAATGCCCCCCTTGAAGGAATCGCGCCCCGAGATTCCTACTGAGAAGAGAAAAGGTACGGATACTTCTTGCGAAGATCCTCTTCGGTCTCCCACGTTGCCTCTTTATCGGAATGATGAGACCACTGCACTTTCAAGAACTTTGTGCTCTTGTTGCGAGTTTTGCGCTTGGTCTCATCGAGAATTCGAATAGGGTGCTCTTCATAAGAGATATCTTCTTGCAGATCAATGGAATCATGATCAACTGCACGACCTGGATCTTTGAAGCACCTCTTGAGCTTTGACACGTGAAACACATCGTGCACCTTGGATAGCTTTTCTGGAAGTTCAAGACGGTAGGCATTTTCTGCACGCCTTGAGAGAATGTTGAAAGGACCAATGTATCTCGGTGCAAGCTTTCCTTTGACACCAAAACGATGAGTGCCTCTGAGGGGAGTTACACGGAGATATGCTTTGTCACCAGGTGCATAGATCATATACCTGTGCTTGCTGTCATAGTAGCTTTTCTGACGAGACTGAGCAATCCTGAGATTGTCACGAATGATGCGAACTTTCTCTTCGGCTTCCTTAACAATGTCAGGGCCTAAGAGTGAACGTTCACCAGCTCCAGACCAATTGATTGGACTCCTGCATCTGCCGCCATAGAGAGCCTAAAATGGTGCCATGCCTAGGCTTGCCTGGAAGCTGTTGTTGTAGGAGAATTCAGCATATGGAAGACATTCCTCCCATTTCATGCCAAAAGAGATACCACATGCTCTGAGCATATCCTCGAGAATCTGATTGACTCTTTCGACTTGCCCTTGAGACTGAGGGTGATAAGCTGTGCTGAACAGAAGTTTGGTGCCCAATGCTTCTTGAAAGCTTTTCCAGAAATGAGAAGTGAATATGCTTCCACGGTCTGAGCTTATTTCCAATGGAACACCATGAAGAGGAACAATCTTTGCTGTGTAGAGCTCTGCTAACTGGCTAGCTGAGATTGTCTCTTTGACAGGAAAGAAGTGAGCTACTTTAGTGAGTCGATCAATGACAACGAAGATTGCATCGTTGCCCCTCTTGGACTTTGGAAAACCAGTGACGAAGTCCATTTCAATCATGTCCCACTTCCACTCAGGGATTTTCAGAGGTTGGAGAAGACCGGCTGTTTTCTGGTGAACTGCCTTAACACGTTGACAAACGTCGCATTCAGAAACGTATTGAGCAATTTCACGTTTCATGCCAGGCCACCAATACAGTGTCTTGAGATCCTGGTACATCTTTGTACTTCCAGGGTGTATGGAGAGAGGAGTTTCATGAGCCTCCTTGAGAATGACATCTTTGAGACTTTGAACTTGAGGAACTGCAATGCGTCCTTCGAAGAACACAGTTCCCTTGTCATCAATTGAGAAGGACTTAAATTTCTCCTTGCCTTCTTTGATGTGTTCTACCATCTTCTTGATTTCAGCATCACGAAGTTGTTCAGAATGAATCTTGTCCTCGAGAGTTGGACTGACTGTCAAGTTTGCAAGATAGCCTTGAGGAACAAGACCAAGGTTGAGCTTCTGAAATTCTTCATGAAGAGGAGGTTGGCTTTCCATGATCATGAGATTATTGCAATACGACTTGCGACTGAGAGCATCGGCCATAACATTAGCCTTGCCTGGAGTGTAAGAAATGGTAAGATCAAAGTCTTTGATCTTTTCAATCCATCTCCTTTGTCTGAGGTTTAGGTCTGGCTGAGTGAAGATATACTTCAGACTCTTATGATCGGAAAAGATTTCAGTGCGATTACCCAACAAGTATTGTCTCCATTTCTTGAGGGCAAACACAACTACTGCAAGTTCAAGGTCATGAGTGGGATAATTGAGCTCATGTGCGTTCAACTGACGTGAAGCATAAGCCACAACTTGACGTTCTTGCATAAGAACTGCACCTAGACCTTGGAGAGAAGCATCACAGAATATTTGGAAAGGTTTGGAAGGATCTGGGCCAACCAGAACTGGTGTAGAAGTGAGTTTAGTCTTCAGGAGATTGAAGCTCTCATCACATTGTGGAGACCAAACGAACTTCTTGTCCTTCTTTGTGAGATCAGTGAGAGGTTTAGCAATCTTGGAGAAGTTTTGGACGAAACAACGGCAATAGCTAGCCAAGCCAAGAAAACTTCTTACTTGCTTCACCGTCTTTGGAGGTTTCCAATCAACAATTGTTTAACCTTTTCTGGATCAATGGCTATGCCCTTGGCTGAGATGACATGACCAAGGTAAGTAACTTCTGAAATCCAGAACTCACATTTGGAGAACTTGGCATATAGACGATGCTCGCGAAGCTTCATGAGAGTGAGACGAAGGTGTTCTTCATGCTCTTCCTCGGATTTTGAGTAGACAAGAATGTCATCAAGATATACCACAACGAACTTGTCAAGGTATTCATGGAAGACAAAATTCATGAGTCGAGAGAATGTCGCCGGTGCATTGGTGAGACCAAAGGACATGACGGTGAATTCATATAGACCGTAGCGAGTGGTGAAGGCTGTCTTTGGAATATCCTCTTTTCTGATCTTTATTTGATGGTAACCCATTCTCAAGTCCAACTTGGAGAATATTGAGGCTCCAGCAAGTTGATCAAAAAGATCATCGATACGAGGAATTGGATACTTGTTTTTGATGGTTTTCTCGTTAAGAGGACGATAGTCAACAACGAGTCTCTTTGTGTGATCCTTCTTCGGAACGAACAGAGTTGGGCAACCCCAAGCCGAGGAACTAGGTTGAATGTAACCTTTTTCCATGTACATATCAATTTGTTCCTTCAACTTCAGCTCGGGAGTTCCTATCTTGTAGGGATGCTTAGAGATTGGAGCAGTACCTGGTTCAAGTTCGATCACGAACTCAACAGCTCTGTCCGGAGGCATCCCTGGCAACTCTTCTGGAAAGACGTCAGGGAATTCGCAAACCACCAGAACATTTTCAAGCGAAGGTAGAGGTTTTGCATCGAGGTTGTATAGATGAATGGAACTTGATTCATGTGGAGAATAGATTATCTGGCCAGAAGGGTGGGACAGAGTTATTGACTTCTGAGCACAGTCAATTCTAGCTTTATTGGCTTTCAGCCAATCCATACCAAGAATGACATCAATGTCAGAATTGCCAAGCAGTATGAGAGAAGCAAGGAATATGTGGCCTCCAATTAGAATTTGATTTCTGTGACTGATCTTGGACGTTTGCATAGTTGCTCCAGGGGAGTTTACCACTAGCGGGGAACCCAAACCAACAAAAGGGAGCTTAATTGCTGTCGCAAAGATCTTTGACACGAAAGAATGTGATGCTCCGGTATCAAACAACACTTTAGCTGGAATAGAGTTTACGGGAAATGTACCGAGAACGACGTCAGGAGCTTCCTCAGCTTTGTCGATCTTGACATGATTCACCCTTGCGGTCCTCCCGACAGGCCTGTTGTTGGAGTTGAAGGCCTTAGGCGGGGGAGCGCGCACCATTGCCTGGTTGGTGTTGGGACGAGGTGGTGGTGGAGGTAGCTGCCTCTGCGTGCACTTGTCGGCGTAGTGGCCCGTCTGCTTGCACTTGTAGCAAGTGACGACACGAGGAGGCCCTGGCCTTGGCTGCCCCATCGAAGCCCTTTGATCATGCATCTGAGTAGGGTTGGGTGGGCGGGGAGCGAAGCCTGGAGAAGCTTGGGCGTATGGAGCCCGAGTGACAACACCATTTGGTACCCAGATGCGGCGCTTCTGCGGAGGGGTGGTCATGTTGGAGGAGGAACCACCCTCACGCGAGTGCTTGCGAGACTCCTCGAACGCCTTGCGCCCATTTTCCTCATTGAGCGCGGTGTTAACGAGATCCTCGAAGTTGTTGGTCTTGACGTTGGTGAGGGCATACTTGAGTTCCGGGTTAAAACCTCTGCGGAACCTTGCCATCTTCTTGGCCTCAGTGGACACCTCATCACCAGCGTAACGAGCGAGGCGGTTGAACTCACTCTGATACCCAATGACGTCCAACTTGCCCTGCTTGAGTGAGCAAAACTCTTCACGCATCCTTTCCATGAGACCATCTGGAATGTGGTGCTTCAGGAAGGCTTCCTTGAAACAATTCCACGTGACTGGTATCCCAGTTCTCATTGCCTGGAAGTTCTCCCACCAAGTAGCTGCCTGACCCTTCAGCGGATAGGAGGCATACTTGACCTTGTCTTCTTCAGCTACATGAGCAATCTCCAGAGCCTTAGCTATCTCACGGATCCAGTCATCAGCGTCCAGAGGCTCGCGTGTGGCCACGAAAGCTCTCGGACCCAGACTGAGGAACTCCTTGATGCTGACTCGTGGAGCCGTCTGGTTGTTGTGCTGATTAGTCTGAAACTGGGCCATCTGCGCCATGACTTGGGCCATCTGAGTTAACAGCTCCGCGATTGGCGGTGGCTCAGGCGCGTTGTTCCTTGTTGGCGGCATCCTGAATGGAAATGCATTTTAGCACAACAATAGTAAGGATAGACTTGGAAACCGAAAGAGAGATTATTCCGACGCATGAATAGATAACCAACAGGTACATCATCACATGCTCAAATAGATCAGAATATCCAACACACCATAAATGGTTCGAATGCCAAAGGATAACTAAACATAGCTAAGAATGGATACATCGGTACTCCCATGCTCATCACGCAGGACGGCGGCTAGGAGTACGGCGAGAGGTACAGTGAGGAGCACGCCCACGAAAGTAGGTAGAATGACGATCCACGTAGATCTGACGTGGTCTGAGAGCGACTCTAGGTGTGGTTAAGTACATATCGTCGACTCCCTGTGCACCAAAGCGTGGAATCCCAGTGTAACCAGCACCAAGGTTGAGGAGTGGACCTCTGATCGGCTCGTAACCTCCAGCATCTGGCAGACGACGTCCAACTGGCACTGGCTGATCGAAACGTGCAAAGCGCTCGTCTCCAACAAAGTCTGTGGTGTACGTCGCCAGACGAGTCAAAGCAAGGTACAGCTGCTCTCTGACTAAAGCCAACTCCTGAGATAGTGTGCTGGCAACTGCGTCACTGTGCCTCACAAAATGAGCAGTGGTGTGCAGCCTGGAGTTATCATGCTCGTAGACATCCAAGTTGTCGTAGAGAGTGAAGTGAGCTCCCTCCGAAGTGATGTAACCACGGGGGATGTGGCGATAGATAGAATCGTCAAATCCCCAGTAGTCAGCACGAAGGACGGTGAGACTCACATAAGCTGCCTGTTGCACAGCCATATCCACTGTGGAACCTACTGCCTCGTAGCGGTGGACTACGCTCATGCCATCATCTGACAGAATGTAGACGATAGCCTGGTAGTAGGTCTGGTCGAACTCTCGTTGCTACTCGTAGACCTGGTACTCTGGTGCCCAACGGAACCCCAGAAAAGTGACCATGTCTCTCAGCATCTCCGGATAACCGACAGTGCTCTCGCAACGAGTCATACGAACCACCTGCGGGTAGAACCTGAGATCCATCTGCAGATGATCGGGGAAGTTTTGATTAGACGCTGGTAGAAGAACTGAAGTGGCAAGCAACAACAAGGTTTCAACGGACGAAAAGGATGTTGAGAAGAACAGGATATCGAAGCAACATCGGGAAACACGAGACCAAACACTCCTGAGGTACTACGGAAAAACCCATCCGGGCTTCTAAAGGATCAATATCTACTGCTTAAGGAATAGAGGATCTGCTTCCGGGGCTTACACGCCTCCGTTCTCAATCGTGAGTAGGCAACAAGATAAATCATGTCACAACCACCTCCATTCCTATGGTCTAGTAGATATAACTATCCTAGAGAAACCAGGATACGTGAAATCCTAACTTGAAAGTTTAGATGAGAAGAGAAAACAACGTTGCATTTCCTTACCAGAAAAAGGGAGGGTGGGTGGGGAAAGAAATAAAAGAACAGAATTCCTACTCTCACGTTTCATTTTTTTTCCTATATAGCTACAAAATAGTTTCTAGACTCAACTGCGACCAGTAAAAGGGATCCTACAGGCAGACAGCCTCTGATACCATTTGTCGCACCCGGACTTCTAGAGGATACTCACAGCCCGCTAAACAGTAGATAAATGTCTTACGGGGCATACCGGCACCCGCATCTCAATATGAGCAGGCCAACACGTAAACGTGTGACAACCATTCTCTACTATCCATCGTCTGCGTAAACCATCCCATAGAAATCCGACTACTTCCATTGACGTACTTCAAAACATACACACATGGTACGTCAACGGCATTTGAACAAGTGATATCACAACAAATCTCTAAGACACAAAGAAATAGAAATAAGTTGCAAATAGCTCTCACTAGAGCAGAGATAGCAAATACAATCATCCAGAGGACACATGTCCCAACAATTCATCATTACATCACAGCGGAAGCATCCAAAGTGTCTGAGTACAGACAAGATCCAAATAGGCCTAAGAGGCCGGAAACGAAAAGACGGAGCCCGTCCACGATGTCTCGGATCCTGCCTGGGTCCGCTATCTACTCGTCAGCAGCCTCGTCATACTCCACGTAGTAGCCACCATGGGGATCCTCGGAAATGTAGTCTGCGGAAACCACAGCCCCAAAGGGGTCAGTACAGACAAGTACTGGCAAGCAAGACTCACAAGATACCAAAGTGTACCCGGCAACACCAAGTACAGATGCTTTGGGTTCAACGGAAGAATAGGTGATACAAAAGTGCGGCAGCAGGCTGCTCTAACCAACTACAGAAACACGCTACAACATCCGGCTAAAAGAGAGGGATAAGATAGCGTATCGTAAACAACTACCACTAACCTCAAACAAACCCATCCTGGATCTCGCCCCTTATCCAAAGAAGCAATCCGAGGATAACTCACCCAGTTGGATTAATGATGGTTCAAGTTATTGTGTCAATAAGACTATTACTAGTCAACTTAGTATTGATTAGGTGTAAGTTGTCTAATCCTTGTTAGCCAGCCCTATCACCAAGTCATCCATAACCGCGGACAACACGGCTTCTCGAGAAGATTTAACCGTGCAGGGGTGCACCAATTTGGCCGTACACGTAAGAATACCCCGCCAGACGGGGATCAAACCCACCAAGCAAGGCACTCAACACAACCCAACTCTTCTTCGCATCAAGCCCAAAGAACCACGTGTTGTGCGCGGCTAATCGAGCCCCCACGAAGAAAAGGGGGACCCTCATAGCACTGGAAGACCACGCCGCCCTAAATGCCGACTACAAAAGTTCCACCCTGGCATCGGGTTCGTACCTGCATATGAGTGCATCAAATGGAAAGCCCGAACTAAGTGTGGCGATTTGGACGAGATGCGAATCGAATCAGAGTTGCGGGGGGCGCCCATACACGCTTCCCACATGCGGTTAGCGCGCTCAACATGGATCCAGAGGACAAAGACTTTTCCTGAGTTCGACACTAGCAGGCCTCAAAACCATACCCGGCCTCCTGCCGGTGCCTTATCATCAAATTAGCATTACCTCAAACTTTAACAGGTTGTTGTTTAACATCGAGCCCCCAGAACATAATAAATATGGTAAAAGAAATAACGGACAACAGACTCGAGCATAAACAACCCTAAGCATGCTAGTAAGACACAGGCAACAAGCAATGGGGTTATAGGTGTGGAGGTGAGGCTATATCAGGGTTACAGGATAACATGTGATAGGATCGAACACAAGCAACGAAACTTAAGGCTAGCAGAATAGACAACGGAAAGTATCTATATCTAGTGTGGAAAGGACACAATGGTTCATGTGAGTGAATACTTGCCTGCAAACTCAGCAGCCTGGTACTGGGCTAACTCCTCAGAAGTAGTGTCGTAAACCTCGTCTGTCTCAGCGTCGTCGTCTATTCGAGAAGAAGCAAACAAACAACGCAGAGGGACAACCAATCAATAACATGGCATAATGCACAATCATGGGGTGATGCATGACAATTTAATTGATGCATCAAAATAAGTTAGTTGACATGGTAACATAATTAAATGGACCCAAATGCAATTTGGATTGCATATGGAAAGCCCATGAATTAAGGTTGGATTAAATGATCTACAAATAACCAACATGTGGAAGTGGATTAGCATGATGCATGGATGAGGAAAACAAAAAGAAAACAACAATAGATTCAATTTGAAAAGGTGTATACCAAGTTTGAAATTTTATTTATTTAGTCATGAAATTTTGGCTTCTTAAAGGAGTTACACAAGCATTTGTTCTTTTCACCAATTTTAATTGTTCAAAATAAATAGCAAAATGCATAATTGGAAAGAACACAAAATTTTAGGTGGAATACATGTTTCATTTGTTGAAAAAGGAAATAAAATGAATTAATTATGAATTAAACAAGTTTAAACAAGATTTAAATGAATTTAATTCAAGTATGAATTTATTTGAATTTTTATTTGTTCAAAACATTAAATAAAATTCATATTTGAAAAGATTATGTTTTTCTGGTTTGAAAACATATTTTATATGTTCGAAAAGAAATTAATTTGACCAAGTTATGAATTTAGCAATTTTAAATGATTTAAACAAGGTTTAAATTATTTAACCAATTTTAATTATTCAAAACAGGAAACAAAGTTTATATTTGGAAAGGTGGTTCAATTTTGCATGGAAAACATATTTTATATGTGACATTTGAATTAAATTTGAATTGATTATGAATTTGACCAAAATTGAAATGAGTTGTTTGAATTTGAATTTTGAAAACATTTGAAATGTTCAAAACAGTAAACAAATGGTTTAAACAGGTAGAGAATTAAATTTGGTACAGAAAACATATTTTATTTATATTATTTGGATTTGAAATACAAAAGATATTCAAATTTTAAATACAGGGGCTATTCTGTGATTTAATTAGTTACAGAAATGTTTCAGGGGCTTAGGTGTGAAAAAAGAATTGCAGAGAGGCCCCTGGGAACCTTTTCTACCCAGCAGACCAACCCCTGGGTCACTGGCCTGTGGGCCAGTGCCCAGCTGGCGCTGCGCTGGGAGCTGGCGTGGCAACCACTGCCTATGGCAGGTGGGCCCTGCCTGCCCGCGTGGCAAACGCGCAAAAAGGGTTTTATTCTGCGCGCGGGGGGGGATCGAACCCGCGACGCAGCGTTGCGCGCCGTTGAATCAAACCGTTGCGGTGCGGATGCGTTTGTTGACAGAGAAGCGCGCGCGTGGTTTTGAGGTGCTCCTGTTCTTATCTGACGAAACTGAACAAAAATTCAGTCTTTCGTCTGAACCTGTCGACGGCGGAGGGAAACGACGGTGCTGCACGGCGCGGTGACCACGATTTGGCGGCGCTGGACATGTGCGTGAGCGTACAGCAGGTGGTGGAGCGTGTGCGCGTGCTTGGGCTGCCCGGATGTGCACGGGAGCGTGCTCGACGGCGGCCATGGCGGCACGATGGCGTGAGCCCGACAGAGGAAAGACGAACCAGGAAGCAAAGGAGGGGGCTTGGGCCGGGAATCGACGGAGGAGGTCACCTTGGGGCTGTCGGAGGCGAGGTTTTGACGTGAGGTAGACGGAGTCGACGGCGCGATGATGATCTTCAGAGTAGCTGCGACGGTGACAAGCTCGCCGTCGAGGATCAGCGGCCCCTGGGTCCTGCTGCAGCTGTCGATGAGGACGAGGGAGAGGTGGCGGTCCTGCTCGTGCCCCTGGCTTGCACGGTGGCGCCACCTAAGCTGCTGTCGACGGCGGCGCCATGATCGGCCAACTCCCCCAACGTTCGCCGGAGAGGAGAAATAGAGAGGAGGAAGGGAGCTGGCGGCGGCAGGGAGGAAGGAGAGGGCTAGGCTAGGGTTTAGGGGGCTCGTGTGGTAGATATAGGGCGAGGAGAGGGAGCAGGTGGCGAGGGGGGTGCTCTGCTGCGTGCGCGCTGGAGTCAGCTGACGCCAGCCGTACGGAGAAAGAAGAAAGGGCCACGCGGGCCGTGCTGCGCGCGCGCTGGGGTTAGGTGGGCTGGGCTGGCCCAGTCTGCCTTCCCCAGCCGTTTTCTTTTAATTTTTCTTTCTCCTTTTTTTTTTGCTGAAAAGGAAAGGTAAGAAAAGAGAGAAAATGAGAGGGGTTTTGGGGTTTTAAAATTTGGTGTTAATTTTTATAGTTTGTTATTTACAAAACCCCAACTGTGCCATTGTTTGTTTTTCAAAATTCTAAACTTGGTTGTTGTTTGAAATTTCAATTGAATTTGAGTGAATTTGATATTAATTAAATTATTGAAAAGAACAATTTAATAGTTTGAACTTTCTATTTTAACGGAAACAAAAAGATGTTTTTATTTGAATATTTTTATTTGAAAATTGTAACAGAACAAGTATGAAACAAATAGATTTGAATTTTTGGTTTGAAAATCAAATGGAAAAACAAGGGAAAACAAATGAAAACAAATGGAAAACAAATGCAAAACTTATGATGACATGATGCACAACATAATTTAACAAAAAGCAAACATTCTAAAGGTTATTTTTCATACTTGGGATGTTACAATGACGACTTCCATAGGCTTCAACTCTAAGCAGGGGGTCAAACGGGAACGAATGAGTAACGAGCGTTACTCAGCAAGTTCATGATATATATAGTGGGTAGTATGATGCACTAACTACAGCTTTAAACACAAAAGAGTCATAAGCTAATGCAAGGTTTTGTAAACCTTTCTTCAAGATGTTGCTTTTAATTTCTAAAAACTATGCCCGCCAGATCTTCACAGGACTAGAACTTCATGGAGTTGCCTTTCCTGCGGCGTTCGCAGCTCCTTCCCGGAACAGGGGGTCTACACTCTGCAGAGGTGCGTTACTTTACCCATGGGTGACCAAGGCCATGTTGCATAACCAGGCGTACGTTCCTGTCCACTCCCACTTAGGGGTGGGGCCCGATTGTTGGTCCAAGCCAAATAGTGCTTCTCCGCACAACGCATGCCCACTAATTTCCACAGCAGGTTGAACGCCTGATTCCACCCCTCACGATGGAGATCTACGCGCCCCTGGCAGACACTCATAGACCCCAGAGTCTGTGGGACGTAAGGGCTCCCACCCATGTGCATGTAGTCTCGCAAGACCTACAGCGTACATCTCTGGCAGTCCGTTAACATGCGAACGAAAGAAGATCACAACTGACTTACTCCCCCCATAGAACCCATGGTTAACGCGAATTTACGGCGCAAGAATCCTGACGGCAGTTGTGATTAATCCTAGCTAATACTTTTCCATGTAGATGGAACCTTCCTTTGACCTATTCATCTTACCATGGTTCCATCCGCCCACCAAACAGAACACTACCACTTGGGTAGTCATTGAATTAGTCATATTATTGTAAAAATAGGATCATGCATTCTTTTGAGACTAGGTGGTAATACGATAGAGTTTTTTTTTGCAATTAGTTTGTTATGAAGTACTGCAAAGAATATGAGCAAGTGATGAACTTGCCTGAGATTGGAATAATGACAATAATAATCCATGTCTTTGGGTTCAAGGGTCTCGTAGAAAATCCCGACATCTGAAAGATAGCAAAATAGTCCCGGTAAGGACTACAGAAAACCTGACAAGGATGATACATGTGTGATACCCCAAATATTCAAGCTAGTTTTGTGAGCCTAATTAATCTTGTAGAAAACAAATAGACTCAAGATATTTAAATGTGATTTCAAAAGAGGAAGTTAGAGAGAGGAAAAATAAATAAACTAAAAAGAAAGAACAAATTAGTGTAAGTGGTAGCACTTGAACATGTGACTTACTGTGTGAGTGCACAAAGTTGTAACCATTTGATTTGTGTGCGTTGGTACTATTACAGTAGCAATCTGCTGGTATTTATCGAGTCTGCAAGGACAGTGAAACCCACGGACTGGGCTTGGGCCCAAGGCCCTATCGGACTCGGCGTGACTCTAAACGATTTAGGTCAGGTCCCAGTCTTCCCAATCGAGGCCGCCGTCGTGGTCTGGTTGTGAGGGCGGTTGTCATCGTCACCGTCGTCTTCAACGGTACATGCTGCGCTCGTGACCGGCGGCCTGGCCTTTCTGTGCCAAGTAGTCTAGTTATGTTAGTAAGCTTTGTTCTTGTTTGGTTTTTAATGGGAAGTTGGGAGGATTGGCGATGGTGCTGGTACATCCGGTTTCAGATATACGGTCATGGGGATAAGGATTTTCAGGGAGTTGCCTTGTAGCTAATACGTGCATGACAAACATCCAGGATGGACGCCCTCATTTTCCTTTCTATTGTTGGAGTTCAGTGTCGAGTCTGCTGGTTGATTGGTTCTCTGTAGTTGTTTGTGCTCTCAATTTTGTAGCGTTTAGATATTCGGGGAAAAGGAGCAAAACTGCTGGGCAATTAGAAACACCTTTGTCGTTGCTAGTTCTTTACCTGAGTCGGATCGAAAGAAACATGCATGTGCTGATTCAAGTTTTTCCTAGTCTAAACATTTGTTGTTCTGACCGATTTAGCTAAAGAAAATATTGTAGTTTATGTCCGGTACTCTAATATTTGAGTAAAATTCAGGGTTGATCTGTCCATAATTTCGTGTTACAATCTGAATAAAAGTTTTAGAGCATGATTCAGGCTTTCCGTAGAATTTTTATTTGCGCATTTTCGTTGGACGGTTTGCTTGCAGCGTTCCGTTTAGTTTACTGTTCAGAACTGCTTATTTCCTGTACACGGGGACCTTCTTTACAACTTTAGGCATTTTAAACATTTGAGTTAATTTTTGGGCTGAACATATAAGTTGTGGAGATTGTTTTTCTGATAGTATAACTACCATTAGTTGCAAGATTTCGTGCAGAATAATAATTTCTGTGAAAAGATTAAGGGATCTGTCCTGTAATGACATAATTTCAGTAATACTTAAATTTGAGTGAGTTAAACTAGTCTTGTCCAGATGTTTGTCTATAAAGGAAGTGTAAGAAGAGGGTTGCTGGTTCTGAAATTTAAATCACCTCTAAGGTTGTGGTTTAGATATAACTTGTTTTCTCAATCGCTTGTTGGACATATGTTACTTCGGGGGGGGGGGGGGGGGGGTCACGTGTGTAGGAACGATGTTTTTTTTATGGGTGTCTATGCTTTGAATCCATGTTCTGTATTGAGAGTGCTATTTGTTTGAAACAACAGGTGCTGGTACTTCTGCCTCAGAACCTTATAACTCGCAGTTTGTGTCCCGCAATTGAGGCAAGTTCATGATGGATAGTGAATTTTGCACATCTCTCTCTACCTGCTTTCATTATAAAGCTTTCCATTTATGTTTATGATATTTCCATGATGATGATGATGATAAAGGCTGATGTTGACATGTGCATTATATGCATATTTTCATACCCATGATGGCATTGATGTTAAAGTGACCTACTTCGGTGGGCACAATGAGACTTCCTTTGATGGGTTGCGGCTCACATTGGAAGCACCCTCCACGAGGTGGAGTGAGTGGATGCCGACGGGTGTCCACTCAAGCGATACCGGTATTCGCCATGAGATGAGATGAGCATATAGGCATGTAGGACATCATAAAATATGCTAATGGGTGAATGATGTTTTGATTTATGTGAAGTTACTATTTGTCTATGAACTTGTTGAGTCTTTGTACTCACCCTTGTTGCTTTTGTGTTTTTAGGTAAACACTAAGGACGACATGCATGGGGAGTTATGGGAGTAGCACACTCACCTGCATCACCATACGATTCACTTTTTTCATCACAAAATCTCGGAACAATTACATTTGATCGTTAGGAGTATTACCTCATCATCTCTGGTCGTGTTTCTTAATGGAAGTGTCGTTCTAGACGATTTTAGTTATTCATCTGTTCGTCGTGGTTACCTGACTTGCGTGGTGGTAGCTTAATAATAATTTTGTGGACCGAGTCTCATTTTTATTTGATCGTGTATCCTTCGATGTTTGTCTTATATGCTTGTTTCATGTTTATATCTTATTGCCTGTGGTGGATGTCTAAAAAAACAAAGGAGACTATGCCGAATTTTTCCTAAAGGGTCATAGTTATTCTCTTAAGTCGTGATCGTCGTAGCATCCCAAGTGCTCGTTTGGCTTGGGGTGTTACAACATGCATAGTAATGAGATGCATCGTGAAATACCCTGGAAAATACCCCATCTTACAAGTGTAAGACACATTTGATACGATATCTTAATCACACAGGTTTTAGGTGAAATGTTTCATTACTTGTGGTGATGTGGTTCTTAGTTCTTTTAGACTTACATATGTTTCACGTTTACTTAGCAAACAATTGTTATCATGTTTAGGTAGAAGTGGTTATTAATTGGTTGGGTAATAAGACAACGACACATGGAAAACAACTATTGAAAAGATAACAGTCACAATTTATTTTATATTCAAAAAGTGTAGAGCATATGACAAAGAGTTTATTTTAAAATGATGAACTAGTACAAATAACTCTATCATCACAATACTTTCTAATGACCTGTGATGATAGGTTTTAGTAGGTGTGAAAACCTGAAGGTTTTATTAATAAAGAAAATAATATTGTGGCAGTTATTTCTTGTCATAATGAAATATAATAGAATTCCAGTATATGTTTATAAACAAGTTTATAAGTTAAACAAAATGTTTTATGTTTGACATATTGGAATTGGAAATGCTTTTCTCTTTAATTTGATATAACATTTTATGTTTTCTGAAAATATTTGAATAAGTTATTAATTTATTAATTTTACATGAATTAAATGACTAGGCAAAATATTGCACACATGAAAACTTGAGAAAATGACTTTGTAAACATCATAGATGAGTTGCATTTGTCATTTGGAGCATTTTGGTGTATAACTTGTATTTTTCTCATTTTATGAATTATTTATTATTTTTCTCAATTTTTAAATGATTTAATTTTATTAAAGAAAATGTTTAATTTTAAACTTTATTAAATATTTTTGAAAAGTTGATAAATGAATATATTTTATTTTTATGAACATGTACATATTTTATTTACATTTTTCTATTAAGTATTTTTAAAGTTATTGATTTATTCATTTTAATCACTTTTTTGTTTATTTTAAATTGACGGGTGGGTCCACGTGGGCAGATTGAATTTAATTAAATGGAAAACAATTTATGACGTCATGCTAACGTCAGGATTGAGTCATCACCGGAGGGGATTTTCACTATGGTTTTCAAATCGGAAGTTTAGGTTCAAATTGATGCATTTCGTATGCTCTACTAGCTACAGTGGGACACAAGGAATCTGTGGGTGGTAGCGGTCGACCAAATGGTCGCCGGAGACGACCGGCGGCGAGCACGATGCGGCGGCGGTGGCAGCGGCTCGGTGCCAATGCGGTACGAGGCGCGGCAAATAGAAACGAGGAAACGATGATGCTCACCGGAGCGAGGGGAGGACGATGGAGTGGTCAAGGAGGCTCGGTGAGGTCCAATTCGACGGCGGCGTTGATATCCGGCCGGCGGCCGGCGTTGAAGGAGATGGCCCGATTCGGCCACGTACGGGCTTACACGCAAATGAAACTCATCACGGAGGGAGAGACGAGGACGACGAAGCCAATGGTGGTCTCGGAATGACCTCCCGTGACCGGAAACGATGACGACTAGCAGAGGTCGACGGTTAGGGTTAGGGTTGTTCTTCGGTTCACAGAGACAGAGAGGAAGAGATTGTGAGCGAGTGCGAGTGTGAGGAGAGGCAGAGGGCAAGTAGGAGGCTCCCTCCTGCTTCTTATCCTCGCGGAAGACGGCGAGCAGGAGGTGGCCATGCATCGGCGGCGGCGTCGACACGCCCACAGTTGGCCTGGAGGAAGACAAAACGGGACTTTTCCCCATAACCCCCTGGAATGAATTAATTTTTACCAAGAGGTCCTTCTGTCTTTAAAACTGAGAATAAAACCTTGTTTTCAGGGTCTTCTTGTAAACAGAAAAAATTAACAAAAAATATATTTGAATTCCTCATCAAATTTTACATCTCACCATGTTTTATTTGTGTGAATTTGAAGAATATTTATATTTTTTATTTAGGGTGCTAGATTAAGTGGTTTTGTTGTTTTCTCTTCATTTTATTTATTTATTAGCTTTAAAATTATGCTTAAATATGTTTAATAACAGGACACACTCCAATCATGTCGATACAAGGTGGTGTATCATAATTGGACAAATTTGGATACAATCCCTTTTGGAAAATAGTTTGATAACACTTCATAGTATTGTTTTTATGTGTTATGGAAAATTCACAAAATATGGAATATTGTTCCAAGTCCTACCAAATACTTTGGTTAGTAAATATACTTGTTTTCTTTTGTAAAACTTTGTAATTTTTATAATTGAACTCTTAGCAATTTTGGTTGACATTTTACTTAGGTGTGTATTAATCATGTTTGTTATTTTAGGTACATGATCAAGTGGAAAACATGTGTGGATTTGAAATCTCTTTGTTTGTTTTCCACTGGGTTCCAAGTATGGATATTGTCCCATGTTTATTTTGGAAACATGTGATCATTTCCAGGTTTATGTGTAGATGAATTTTGTTATCATTTATTTGTACTATGGATGGGAAGGATCTGGAAAACAAGTTAGACTTGTTATCATCTACCTCAACATAACACAAGTCTTAGGAATGAATTAGATGGTTATTATTTCTTACTTGATAATTGTTTCCATTAAAGATATTATTATGAGTTCATCATCTCTGATGAGCTTGACAGAGGTTAGTGGTTCTCTATTATATCCTAATAATTCACTGGATAATCTCTTATAATCCCTTACTGAGGAAGTGTTGCTTCTTGTGGTCTTCTATTGCTTGATGGTCTTCTCTTTAGTTTTCCACTAGTCTTCTATTATCTCCTTTGTCCATTGCAGGTAGGTTCATCTCTTGGTCTCCATCTTCAACTATCTCACCCTTGTGGTGAAAACAAATAGTTGTTCCAAGCAAATATTTTACTTAGAAGATTATAAAAGAATGTAGGGTTATTTTATGACATCAATTTGCCATATGCATATAAGAAGAATTTGTTAACAAGTGGATCAGACTTGCCTCCAAATTACTAATCATATAAAATAGGCTGAGATGAACTAGGTTATTCAACCTTGTGTTTGTTTGTGTATGACACTCAATTGTTTGTGCATAGAAAAGTGATATGTTAACAAGGTAACTAGTCTTGTTACCAAACTACTTCTATATAACACTAACATTGGAATATCACACTATTTCAAGAGAGTTAATAAGATCATATCAAGCTATAAGAGTTTCCAAGTACTCTTATAGATGATTAAAGTAGCACTTCTAGAACACTCTAAATAATCTTCCTGAAGGTCTTCTGGTGGTAGTTCCTCTTTTCTTGAGGGTGCTTCTCTTGCATAATGACTTTGAGAAGGTTGGAAACAAGATAGAATGGTCTAGCCAAAATAACAAGATCTAGATTAAGAGTTAGTTCATGCTTTTATTATACTCCATACACTTATTATTTTATTTCCCAAAGGATAGATACTTGTTTGATATTTGATTAGTTTAACTTAGCTATCAATTCAACTCCTCTAATAGAGGTTATAACTTGTTGTTATCCATTACTTGTATCCGGAGGTACTTTAGTTGTGGAATATTGATGTGGATAGAAATGTGGACTATTTGTGTAATGAGGGCTTAAGATAATAAGTTGATCAAATGGTTCATTGATGTGTTGAGGTTTCATATGCTCACTTGTATAGGATGAATAAGATAATGAGCATGAGAAGATAATTGGGGTTTATTGACTTATGTCATAGTTGTTATTTGTTTTTCCCACGTGTCTTGATTTACTTTATATTCATCACTTTATTACCTTTGTCATTTATAATGTAGATATAGAGGTTTGGGAATATCATAGGTAATGATCAAGTGTTTAACACTAGTTGAAAAGATTTGATTCTTCTTTTAGGTACTTTATAGTTGATGAGATAAGTACATATTCGATAAATGTGTTAATACAATTATTATTGCATTTCCCACTTGTGGGTTTGAGTTAACACTTGTTTGTATCACTTGTGTTCTATTGAACTTTTGTATTTACTTGTAATGGTTTAATTTAATGGTTATGAGATGATTTATAAAGATGTTATGTAGATTGATTGATAACTCAAGTAGTTCATGTTTTAGAGAGTCTAAGATATTTGTTGATGAGATTATTCCATCAAGCACTACTAACTTGTGGAGGTGTGATCATTAGTTATGAGATTTGGATACTCATCGTTCTTTGGGTTCTAGATACCTAGTGAATTATCCCAAGTAACTTAAAGACTTGTGATTAAGGTTGCTGAGAGTTTGTGTTGGTCACAACCAATTATGGTTTGTGTAATCAGATGATTTGGTTTTTAGAGATACTATGTTATAAAGATCACTCCAAATGTACTCCTGACTAGATGAACTAGACCTATTTCATCATGTCAAGTGAAACTTTGGTCACTTTGCTTTGTTTAAACTTTCGCGCCAAAATTTCCCGTACTTTTAGATGCATGCTTTGCAAATGCACATATTAAATTTAGATCCGTATAACTTCCCAAACACTGGAATGTTACACATATTGTAATAATAATTAATTTTTTTCTCAATAGTACGTGGACTGAAAATATCATATTCATCATTGTAAACAGGTGGAACTAGAATACCACAATCATTATAATCATCATATATTGGAGGCAAGGTATCATCAAAGAAAATTACCTCCTCAAAACTTGGGGGACTAAAAATATCATATTCATCAAAACTAGCTTCCCAAGCTTAGACTTTTCCATAGCATTAGCAATAATGGTGTTCAAAGAGTTCATACTAATAACAATTCTACTAGCATGCAAATAAAGCTCCATACGTTTTTAATTTTCTCTTCAAACACTTCATGTCCTAACTCAAGATAAAGATTATAAATCTCTCTCATATTTTTGTTGTTTTCCATTAAGCCTAACTAGTTAAAACAAGAAACAAAAAGATTTAATTGCAGAATCTAAAGGAAATAACTCCGAGCACTCACACCCGAGGATATGAGTACCTTTTACCTTAACTCCCCGGCAACGGCGCCAGAAAAGAGCTTGATGTCTACGCACGCATCTATTCTTCTAGAAAGTGTTGGGCCTCCAAGTGCAGAGGTTTGTAGAACAGCAGCAAGTTTCCCTTAAGTGGATCACCCAAGGTTTATCGAACTCAGGGAGGTAGAGGTCAAAGATATCCCTCTCAAACAACCCTGCAATTAAGATACACGAAGTCTCTTGTTTCCCCAACACACCCAATATACTTGTCAGGTATATAGGTGCACTAGTTCGGCGAAGAGAGAGTGAAATGCAAGTAATATGGATGATTATAAGTGATAATAGCGATCTGAAATAAAAATGGCAGAAAGCAAACATGTAGCAGAACAGCCGGAAGACGGTGTTTCAATGCTTGGAAATAAGGCCTAGGCCTCCTACTTCCACTAGAGGACACTCTCAAAAATGATCACATAAATGAATAACTAGATAGCTTCTCTCACTATGCTACTCTTAACCCTCTCCGGTTGGATAACAAAGACTAATCATTGCGTAGGGCTGCAACAGCACTCCTCAAGTTTGTATTCCCATGTCTAGTTAACCCCATGCTGTCACTATGAGCGCCCTAGAAGGTACTAAGCAAACTCCACAATTTCATAGAGGAGACACACACGGTGTGCACACTGTCATCTTCACACCGTGGGACAAGGTGACACCAAGGTTCATATTAGTAAAGCACTTGAGTAGCCAAAGATGCAGAGTAACATCTACGAATTCAAATAGATTACAAAGCTCATGATCACATATACATCACACCATGGGAGAGAGAGATGAACCACATAGCTACCGGTAGAGCCCTCAGCCCCGGGGGAGAACTACTCCCTCCTCATCATAGGAGACAACAACGGCGATGGAGATGGCGGTGTATTCGATGGAGATGGGTTCCGGGGGCACTTCCCCGTCCCGGCAGGATTCCAGAACAGAAATCTGTACCCCGAAACTTTTCGGTGGAGGCGGCGGAGCTACAGATGTATTTTGTGGAAAAGCTCGATTCTTCTAGGGTTCATGCCTCGGGGAGTATATATAGGCGAAAGGGCGATGCCGAGGGGTGGCCAGGGGGGCCACACCACCTGGTGGCGCGGCCATGGGGTGGTGGCGCCACCCTATGGTGTGGCCACCCTGTGGCCCCCCTCCGGGGCTCTTCGGGACTTCTGGATGCTTCCGGGACTTCTAAGACTTCTGGCTTTCGAATCGTCCAATTCCAAGAATATTTGCAGAACAACTTTTCTAAAACTAAAAACAGCAGAAAACATGAACTGGCTCTATGGCATCTTGTCAATAGGTTAGTCCCGGGAAATCGATAAAAATGACATAAAGTGTAAGGAAAACATACGGAAAACATGTAGCAATTGGCATAATATCAACATGGAACATCAGAAATTATAGATACGTTGGAGACGTATCAGACATCAATGTGATTTTTTCTCTCATGGAACATCTGATCCTTAGTAGAGTAAATAGCACTTTGGCTGTCACAAAATAGGTTAATGCAAGTATCATCTCCACAAATCTCAGTAAACAGACATTTCAACCAAACTGATTCTTTGCATACTTCAACAATAACATGTACTGAGCCTCAGTAGTAGATTGTGCAACAACACCCTGCAAGGTAGACTTTCAGCTAAAAGAACATCCACTAACAGTAAACACACAACCTGTGAGGGGCCTCCTCTTATCCAAGTCGGCACCAAAATCTGAATTCACATAGCCTACGAGTCCCTCAATAGTCTTGCCAAACTTCAAGCAAGCTTTGGATGTGCCATGAAGGTACCTGAAAATCCACTCAACAACTTTCCAATGTTCTTTACCAGGATTAGCCATGTATCGACTGGCCAAACTCATAGCATAAGACAGATCAGATTGAGAACACACCATGGCATACATTAAGGAAATAACAACACTAGAATAAGGAACTCGTGACATGTATTCAATATCTTTTTCAGTACTAGGACATTGCAATGCTAAAAACTTGAAGTGTGAAGCAATAGGAGTACAAACAGACTTTGCATCATGCATATTAAAACGATGAAGAACTTTCTTAATGTAATTCTCCTGACTAAGAAATGGCAATCCATATTTTCTGTCTCTTGAAGTTTTCATACCAAGAATTTTCTTAGCAGAACCAAGACCCTTCATCTCAAACTCACTACTCAACTTTTTCTTCAACGTAGTGATTTCTTTCATACTCTTGGCAGAAATTAACATATCATCAACATATAGAAACTACTATATAGGCGATTCATCAACAAATTTAATGTACACACAACTATCATATTCAGACATCTTAAAGCCACGCGACATCATAAAAGAATCAAACCTTTTATACCACTGTCGAGGAGATTGTTTCAAACCGTAAAAGGACTTCTTTAGCTTACACACGAAATCCTCTTTACCAGGCACTATGAACCCTTCAGGTTGGTCCATGTATATCTCCTCCTCAAGTTCTCCATGCAAAAATGCACTCTTCACATCTAACTGCTCAAGCTCAAGATCATGCATAACAACAATATCAAAGGAAGTACGAATAGAGCTCTTGACAACTAGGGAGCACACATCATTATAATCCACTCCTAAAATCTAGCTGAAACCTTTTGTTACTAACCTTGCCTTAAACCTTGGAGGATCATTAGGAGACAAACCATCCTTTCTTTTTTAAAGATACACTTGTAGCGAACGGCTTTCTTTTGTTTAGGCAAGCGCACAACATCCCATGTGTCATTCTTCTCAAGTAATTGTAACATCCCAGGATTTTGAAAATTTTGAAAAATTCAAAACCATCATGCATTCATGATCATCATAGAGTACTTGCACTTTGATTGCATAAAAAATTGGTTTTAAATTTGCTAAGCACAAAAATCTGGGGGTTATTACCCATTAAACCATCTTTTGTATTTAAATCAATTTCCTAAAGCAAGTATTTTATTTTTGGGAAATAGTAGTACCAAAGTACTCTATTTTTCACAAGCTTTCCAAAACATATTTTATCAAAAATTTCTGAATAGTTTTGACAAGTTTATGGTTGATTTTGAATCATTTGATTAAAGAGAGAAAAAAAAGAAAAAAAAAAGTGAAACCAGCGCAGCCCTCTCCCTCTCTCCCGGCCTGGCCCAGCCCAACCTCCCTCCCCCTCTCTTTCTCCTGCGCACGCAGCTGTAATCAAAGCGGGCCGAGCCCACGTTGGAGCCCAGCCGAAACGCGCACAAGCCCGCCCCGTCCTCTCTTCTCTCCTCTCGCTGACTCGTGGGCCCCGCAGCTGACGCCATCCACGCGTCACGCTGACGTCAGCCTCACCGCCGCCGTGCTCGAGCAGGTCTCTGCCTCCGTGCCCGACATGGACACCATCGCGCCGCCTCGAGCCGTGCCCCTCCTCCACGCCTCTTACTCCATATAAGGGGCAGGCCTGCCTCGACGTCTGTGCCCTACCCCGCCTCGAAACCCTAACCCTAAATCGCCGCCACCGTTTCGAGTTCATCCACCGCCGCCGCCACCCCCCAGATCCAATCTCCTCCGTCCGATCTGCATCCAATGGTTCACGTTTGATCGCTTTCGCGAACCGGTACCGACCAATGGTAGCTCGCCATATCGCATGCCTCGTCACACGCCTCGTCAGCCGCCGCGCCGCTCCGCACCAATCGCTGCGCGCCACGTGGGCATCCCAGTCAGCAGAGCGAGTCAGCGCGATCTAAATTGAATTAAAATTTCAGAAAATATCTAAAACTTGTAAAATCAATAACTTTTGTTCTGTAACTCCGATTTAGGTGATTTTTGTCGTTTTGAAATCAGCACAATGTGTAGATTAATCTAGGATATTAAAATTTCAATTTTGAGATGTGCACTCACATGTTATTTGTAGATCTCTATTAATCACTATTTTGGGCATAACTTTTAATCTATAAATCCTTTTTAGGTGAAATCAATTTCTATGGTGTTGTTTTGATGTCCTCTATCCAGTAGACACGTAGTAAAATAATTCGTGCAACTTTGTAACAGAAACCCTATTAATCATCAATTTAGCCTATATTAAAACCCTAGCAATACTAATAATTATAATTTGATAATAAATTTGTTTTTCATGCATCATAACCATGTTATTAACACCAGAGAACATCATTATTAGTAATTATTGCTAGTTGTGAATTTTGTGCATTAATTTGATCATGGCATAACATGCATACATGTTTGTGTATTGTTTTCTATGTTATGATTGTGTTGTATGTTTATGTGTGGCTTGTTTTGATTGTACTAGATTGTGAAGAGGAGCAAGTATACTCTGGTTGCTGTTATACTTGTTGTGATTGTTCATCCTATTGCCAAGGCAAGTGACACATCATCAAATCTCCCATTTTTTTTTACTATGCATTACTAGTGTTTTTGAGTAGTATGCATGATAGGGAATTTTTACTAAGTTATTATATGCTATGCAAAATCCCAAGTAGTGTGTAGCCATCCTTTAGACTTGTTATTTTGGAGACTTATACTTAGTAGATGCTTAGCCTTGCTACAAATTTGTTTTACTCAATTTTGTGGAAAAATTCTAAGTATAAACTCCCAATGAAACACCTGGGTGGATTTTGGATGTGATTGGATTATGTTGAGTGGCTCCCTAGGGCCATATCAATGGTGTTTATCACCGAAGGAGTACACTTGTGGATGGCCACCCAGGAACAAAGAGATTCCTAAGTCCCTCTAAGTTTAGTAGCTTCCCGTGCAGCCCTTGACATATGGGCTCTGTCTTGATCAACTAAGTGGTGAGAGTTCAACCCATGCTTGACATGAAGATGTAGCAGAATTATAGGTGGAACGGGTCTTGCTGGTTGGGTTGAATTCTTGCTTCTGAAAGATCTCGTCTCAATTCTCTCCTTTCCTTGATGCACTCCGGGTGTATAGGATGTTTGGGCTAATTGAAGACAAAGGGAGAAAGTGCACAACCTCTGCAGAGTTAGAAACTATGATCATAGCCGTGTTCCCGGAAAGGACAACTTCGAGCAGTTGGACAAGGATGGACAGAAGAATCTCAACATCGTTTTGAAGAAGTAAAATTTGGCTAAGGAAATATTAGTTGTGGTGCTCATGGTTGTGTCCCATGGTGCCAATCTTTGAAAGAAAACTCTTTTTCAAAAGTGTTAGGGAAAAACTTGCTTTCTGCAAAATAGCCTAAACTCCACCAAGCCAGATATGCATGTAGTTTAGACTTGCCATTTTATATCCACCATAGTGTCATTTGCCAGTACATTGTTTGTACTGAATCTCCTTCGAGGGCTGCATATTCCAACGTGCAGGAAATTCTGAGGATGAGGTTTTATTAAGTGCTTGGACTCGAGTCTACACCCAACATGTAATGCCTGTGGCGCATGATTGAAGATGGAGGCTCATTGCTATCTTATTTCTGCTGTTTAGAACTCTGAGTTTTGCTAGTCTTTCAAGACTATGCACTTTGTAATAAAGCTATACTTGGCTATTCTGGATCTTTTGTAATAGTTTTGATACTTCTACAATGATACTTTACATATTGTTCTGTGGTGCTAGCATTGATCCAGGGACTAGCACTTAACACAGTAGTTCTTACATTATTAAATGTGAGGACGCTACAAAATGGTATCAGAGCAAAGTGTTGCCCGTAGGTTCGAGCCCTTAGGATTGGAAAACCCTTTTTGATCAATATTATTAACTCCTTTGAGTATTTTTGGATCCTAGCGGCATAGTGAGATGAAGCGGTCCGGACCAACATTACATGTCCACGTACATGAGACCGGTTCCCTGATTGGCTTTGCGGGTGCCAGTCTCTCTCACTATAGTGAATATCCAAAATTCAATAAGTTGTTAATGAGATGATGATCACCATGGGAGAAGACTTAATATTTTCAAAGTACTCTTACTCATCTCGTATCTAGTACCTCCTTACCTTATGCTTCTATGACCTATGTTTTCCCCTACACTTCAAAACTCAAAGATGATGGAACTTCAACTTCGCAATCACCGAGGACTACCAACTCAAAGATGAAGAGCTGCAACTTCACCACCACCAAGGACTTCAAGGACCCTAGGATTGACCATTTATTCTACTCTAGCATAGCTATAACAACTCTTCTTCTAGTACTTCTACCTTTGTTCATTATTCTAATGCCTTATCCCCTTATAGATGACCAACCTCTTTGAATCAATCAAGAAGGGCCCATTGATGACCATGACTCTAGATTGTGAGACTGAATTCCCAAAGGCATTGAAGAACCTAATGACAAAATTAGGATTTGGAGGACCAGCACTCTACAAAGGTTTTCCCTTCATTGAAGATGGCCAAGAGTATTGGTGGGTTCAACTTCACCTATACAGAAGCAAGGAGTATGACCACAAGATAGAAGGGGACTACATCTTCACCAACCCACAACAATACACATCATTCTTCGAGTCAGCTAGATGCGCTGCATGGGAGGCAATCACAGAACTTGGGAAAGACTTACGTGGAGACTTTATCACACTCAGAAGGATCTTCAAGAAGCTGAAGAAGAGATCAACGCCCTTGAGAAGGAGCTGAAGATGTACAAGAACATGGAGATCATTGTGAAGAGTTATGATCCATCCCAGTAGTTGACCACCATGGCAGAATGCGTTAGCTAGAGTTTTTGTTTGAGTATTGACCTATCAACTTGTGATATGGCAATTATAGATGGTTTTGGTTTGAACTAAGTGGTTTTGCTTAAGTTTTTCAAAAATTAAGTCCAAATTTCGAAATTTGGTTAAGAGATAAAATATTTTAAGTTGTTATTTTCCATGGATTGTTTGTCTTGTTGTATTGTGCATGGGTAGGAAAATTTTCTCCTCATAGCTCTATCTATCTTTTCCTGATCTATGCTAAAAACCCACATATGCCTCCTCGTCGCGACCCCAACAACAACAACAACAATGAGGACAACAACAACAATGATGCCCTACAGCAGATGCTCACTTCCCAAGCCCAACTTCTGCAGATGATGACTCAGTTTGTAGCAGCAATGAACAACAACAACAATCCCCCACCACCACCCCCAATGGATAGACTTACCAGATTTCTGAGACTTAGGCCTAACAAGTTCTCACATGCTACTGATCCTATTGAGGCAGACGACTGGCTTCGTTCAATCAACAAGGACTTAGTAACTTGTGAGTGTACTGATGCGGAGAAGGTGAGATTCACCGCACATCTGTTAGAAGGAACTGCTGCAATGTGGTGGGAAACTTACCAAGTGACTCATCCACTGGAAGGCATGACTTGGGATGATTTCAAGGAGGGATTCCGCAATGCACATATCTCATCTGGGATAATGAACCTCAAGAAGGAGGAGTTTCGTAGCCTGAAGCAGGGAGGTAGAACTTTAAAGGAGTATATGGATGATTTCCATTCTTTATCAAGGTATGCACCAGAGGACATTGACACAGATTCCAAGAGGAAGGATAGGTTCCTCAATGGACTTAAAGGAGGACTGAAGATACCTTTGTCTGTAGCATATGCCCCAAATTATCAAACTCTGTTGGATCAAGCCATTACCTTGGATAACAACATGACAAAGGAGGAAAACAGGAAGAGGAAGCACAGTAATGGTGGAAAATACCAATCTGGACCCTCACATAAGAGGCACACATCCAATGGAGGACACAATTTCCATAAACAGGAGAACCATCACAATGGTGGGAATGGACACACTCATAATGGTCATGATCATGTTGAAGGACTCAAGGAAACCAATGGTAACAGCAATGGTCACTCAAATGGCAATGGACACCACAACCACAATCATGAGAAGAAGAGGGATCTTAGTCAAGTGATGTGTTTCAAGTGCAGCGACAAGGGACATTATGCAACTGATTGCCCAAAGCAGAAAACTACAGAAGCTGTCAAGCCCAATCCATTCCAGAAGGGGCATGTGAATCATATCAACATGGATTTTGTGAATGGTAACCCTTAACTCACTTTATTACATCCCATGTTCCATTATCCAAATTGCATGGTGAAAGAACAATCCCAAGTATATTTCTACTAAGGGGGATAGGCCACCTCATACCCTTTCCAACCTAATTGCTAGCCTTCTCGAATCTCGGGACGAGATTCCTTTTAAGGGGGGTAGTCTGTAACATCCCAGGATTTTGAAAATTTTGAAAAATTCAAAACCATCATGCATTCATGATCATCATAGAGTACTTGCACTTTGATTGCATAAAAAATTGGTTTTAAATTTGCTAAGCACAAAAATCTGGGGGTTATTACCCATTAAACCATCTTTTGTATTTAAATCAATTTCCTAAAGCAAGTATTTTATTTTTGGGAAATAGTAGTACCAAAGTACTCTATTTTTCACAAGCTTTCCAAAACATATTTTATCAAAAATTTCTGAATAGTTTTGACAAGTTTATGGTTGATTTTGAATCATTTGATTAAAGAGAGAAAAAAAAGAAAAAAAAAGTGAAACCAGCGCAGCCCTCTCCCTCTCTCCCGGCCTGGCCCAGCCCAACCTCCCTCCCCCTCTCTTTCTCCTGCGCACGCAGCTGTAATCAAAGCGGGCCGAGCCCACGTTGGAGCCCAGCCGAAACGCGCACA
Organism: Alopecurus myosuroides; assembly: GCA_028641055.1. Lineage (NCBI taxonomy): Eukaryota > Viridiplantae > Streptophyta > Magnoliopsida > Poales > Poaceae > Alopecurus > Alopecurus myosuroides. The sequence goes on from CM054057.1 coordinate 95,794,128, forward strand.
AGCCCGCCCCGTCCTCTCTTCTCTCCTCTCGCTGACTCGTGGGCCCCGCAGCTGACGCCATCCACGCGTCACGCTGACGTCAGCCTCACCGCCGCCGTGCTCGAGCAGGTCTCCGCCTCCGTGCCCGACATGGACACCATCGCGCCGCCTCGAGCCGTGCCCCTCCTCCACGCCTCTTACTCCATATAAGGGGCAGGCCTGCCTCGACGTCTGTGCCCTACCCCGCCTCGAAACCCTAACCCTAAATCGCCGCCACCGTTTCGAGTTCATCCACCGCCGCCGCCACCCCCCAGATCCAATCTCCTCCGTCCGATCTGCATCCAATGGTTCACGTTAGATCGCTTTCGCGAACCGGTACCGACCAATGGTAGCTCGCCATATCGCATGCCTCGTCACACGCCTCGTCAGCCGCCGCGCCGCTCCGCACCAATCGCTGCGCGCCACGTGGGCATCCCAGTCAGCAGAGCGAGTCAGCGCGATTTAAATTGAATCAAAATTTCAGAAAATATCTAAAACTTGTAAAATCAATAACTTTTGTTCTGTAACTCCGATTTAGGTGATTTTTGTCTTTTTGAAATCAGCACAATGTGTAGATTAATCTAGGATATTAATATTTCAATTTTGAGACGTGCACTCACATGTTATTTGTAGATCTCTATTAATCACTATTTTGGGCATAACTTTTAATCTATAAATCCTTTTTAGGTGAAATCAATTTCTATGGTGTTGTTTTGATGTCCTCTATCCAGTAGACACGTAGTAAAATAATTCGTGCAACTTTGTAACAGAAACCCTATTAATCATCAATTTAGCCTATATTAAAACCCTAGCAATACTAATAATTATACTTTGATAATAAATTTGTTTTTCATGCATCATAACCATGTTATTAACACCAGAGAACATCATTATTAGTAATTATTGCTAGTTGTGAATTTTGTGCATTAATTTGATCATGGCATAACATGCATACATGTTTGTGTATTGTTTTCTATGTTATGATTGTGTTGTATGTTTATGTGTGGCTTGTTTTGATTGTACTAGATTGTGAAGAGGAGCAAGTATACTCTGGTTGCTGTTATACTTGTTGTGATTGTTCATCCTATTGCCAAGGCAAGTGACACATCATCAAATCTCCCTTTTTTTTTACTATGCATTACTAGTGTTTTTGAGTAGTATGCATGATAGGGAATTTTTACTAAGTTATTATATGCTATGCAAAATCCCAAGTAGTGTGTAGCCATCCTTTAGACTTGTTATTTTGGAGACTTATACTTAGTAGATGCTTAGCCTTGCTACAAATTTGTTTTACTCAATGTTGTGGAAAAATTCTAAGTATAAACTCCCAATGAAACACCTGGGTGGATTTTGGATGTGATTGGATTATGTTGAGTGGCTCCCTAGGGCCATATCAATGGTGTTTATCACCGAAGGAGTACACTTGTGGATGGCCACCCAGGAACAAAGAGATTCCTAAGTCCCTCTAAGTTTAGTAGCTTCCCGTGCAGCCCTTGACATATGGGCTCTGTCTTGATCAACTAAGTGGTGAGAGTTCAACCCATGCTTGACATGAAGATGTAGCAGAATTATAGGTGGAACGGGTCTTGCTGGTTGGGTTGAATTCTTGCTTCTGAAAGATCTCGTCTCAATTCTCTCCTTTCCTTGATGCACTCCGGGTGTATAGGATGTTTGGGCTAATTGAAGACAAAGGGAGAAAGTGCACAACCTCTGCAGAGTTAGAAACTATGATCATAGTCGTGTTCCCGGAAAGGACAACTTCGAGCAGTTGGACAAGGATGGACAGAAGAATCTCAACATCGTTTTGAAGAAGTAAAATTTGGCTAAGGAAATATTAGTTGTGGTGCTCATGGTTGTGTCCCATGGTGCCAATCTTTGAAATAAAACTCTTTTTCAAAAGTGTTAGGGAAAAACTTGCTTTCTGCAAAATAGCCTAAACTCCACCAAGCCAGATATGCATGTAGTTTAGACTTGCCATTTTATATCCACCATAGTGTCATTTGCCAGTACATTGTTTGTACTGAATCTCCTTCGGGGGCTGCATATTCCAACGTGCAGGAAATTCTGAGGATGAGGTTTGATTAAGTGCTTGGACTCGAGTCTACACCCAACATGTAATGCCTGTGGCGCATGATTGAAGATGGAGGCTCATTGCTATCTTATTTCTGCTGTTTAGAACTCTGAGTTTTGCTAGTCTTTCAAGACTATGGACTTTGTAATAAAGCTATACTTGGCTATTCTGGATCTTTTGTAATAGTTTTGATACTTCTACAATGATACTTTACATATTGTTCTGTGGTGCTAGCATTGATCCAGGGACTAGCACTTAACACAGTAGTTCTTACATTATTAAATGTGAGGACGCTACAGTAATTGATCTCCTCATGCATTGCACCAATCCACTTGTCATGGTCAACCGAAGCAATAGCTTTATTGTATGTAGGTGGTTCAGCATCATGTTCCACCTGTTCATCACAACTTAGAGAAAAATAGACAACATCACATTCTTCAATTAAATGAGTACGAGGTCTTTTATTCCTCTTCTTTCTAAGCTATGCAATAGACTAAATTTCTTGTTGCACAATAGAAGGTGAGGGTGGCACAATATCCTCCTCATTCAGGTGCTCCACCTCCACGTGCAAACGAACTTGTGGTTCGTCCTCAACAGAAGAATCTATCACAACATCAGTCAACAAATTGTCCTCATACATAACAGATTCATTAAACACAACACTCCTGCTGCAAAACATCTTTTTGGTTTCCGGATTCCACAATTTATATCCTTTCACTCCAGAACCATAACCAAGAACAAGCACTTAACAGCTCTAGGCTCTAACTTTCCATTATCAACATGGGCATAGGCAGTGCAACCAAAGACTTTTAGTTGTGAATAATCAACTGACTCACCAGACCATATCTCAATAGGAGTTTTCTTGTCAAGAGGGATGGACGGTGACCTGTTGATCAAGTAGCAGGAAGTGTTGGCAGCCTCATCCCAAAAACGCATGTTCATACGGGCGTTAGACAACATGCAGCGAGCCTTGGAGATGATCGTCATATTCATCCGCTCAGCTACACCATCCTGCTGAAATTTGTACGGGATGGTGTGATGCCTGACAATGCCTTTCTGCACACAATAATCATAAAAAGCATGCGAACAAAATTCACCACCATTGTAAGTACAAAGAAACTTCACCTTCCTCTCAGTTTGCCTTTTAATCATAACTCGAGGAGCTTCGCTCTACTCGTTAGAAGTTCGGATTTTTATCAGCATAAGTGAATTTATGACCCAAAAATAACAGTAGAAGGATAGTGTGTTTGTACTTCGGTGAATTCTTTGTGAAGAAAATCTCTCCTTAGCCTACTCTTTCAAGCACTAAAGTGGCGTGAGAACTTATTGAGAGAATGTTCCTTCAATAGATTTCCCTTTTGGTCCAAGTTGGCGTAGACTGGTAGGAACTTGTACCTTTAGTGGAGCCTATATATAGGAATGTTGCGCACTTCTCTTTGCTTAACGCCTCTCAAGACATCGTCCTTTACCTTGTAAACTTCACGAGTGATGCATCCAATAGCGTTGTTGTGCCTTACGGAGGCAGTTTGCAAACTTACCGGTTCACCTTTGTCGTCCACTTGGGTAACCTCAATGGTTTGCAGACATCTTTCAAACAATACATTAAATTGTTAAAGACTTATTGTGCCAACTTTCGCAAAACTTGTCTAACAGTTTTTGTCCCATAATACATCCTAAATGTATCCAAAAATTCATATCTAGCATACATTTCACATTATGTATATATAAATAAATCACAATATATACAACACATTCTAGCCTATATATACACCCCAAAATTAACATGCCATCTTTCAAACAAAATATTAAATTGTTAAAGACTATAGTGCCAACTTTCATGAAACTTGTCTAACCTTTCTTGTCCCACAATACATTCCAAATGCACTGGAAAATTCATATATAGAATACATTTGACATTACCTATATACACAAATAACACAATATAGACAACATATTCCAACCTATATATACATCCCAGAATTAATATGCCATTTTTTATTTTCTACAATCAAGTATCCACAATATTTTATAAAATTCATATAACTATTTTCTCAAATACCTTATAACCAATATATACATTCTAACCTATACAAATCAAAAATAATAATGGAGAATGAAGAGAAGAGGCTCACAGAGGAGGATGTGGCGTCGGCGATGGGGTCTGACGTGGGCATACCCTTTCGGGTACCCACCACGTGTATACCTGGTGCGACATAGCTGGAGACCCACCTGGCGGCCCATTAACACTCATGAAGCCCACATATCTGCTAGCAATCTCTTGGAGTACAAGAGAAGGACTCAAATATGTAGTCTATTAGGACTCATGTGAACCCTGCCTGGCTACCTATATAAAGCCAGGAGGGAGGACAGAAGAGGACATGCAATCATAGAATAGAACATACGCGACAACATCTGTGCCAAATCTTATATGCGTCGTGACTATGTAATCTGTACAATCCCGTCGGAATACAATCAGACATGCAGGAGTAGAGGTTTACCTTCCACGAGGGGCCCTGGAACTGGGTAAATCTCGCTTTGAGTCTTTCCCAAGCCGAGTAGTCCACCAGTGTCTTATCCCTCGCGAAACCCCAGGCCTCTCACCATGGGGATTGTTGAGTTCACATCCTCGACATTGGCGCCGTCTGTGGGAATCTGGGTGTTGGAATCGAGACTTCTTCGGCATCTTCACTGACAAACTGCCACTCGCTGATCTGGAAGGGATTGATTCGACTCGGGTCTATCTACTTCACCAATCACTCTCCGGCATCGTGCACGGCCTTCGACACTCTCTGAGGGAAATATTTTAAGATTCAAGCATTGCATCGTGTGGAAAGCTTGACTTGATCCTAACAGGGGTTGTGAAGATCGTTTGACGTGCATGATATTGTTGTTCTTGAAAGCTTAAATCATCTCTAATAAACTTTGCATGGTTGATAGTCTTTTAGTATTGATTCATTAAAAGTTTTACTTCTTTCTTCTATGTTTATGCATTACTTGTTGATATCAAATATAGATCACTGTTTTAGTTCATTTGATCCTAGTTTACATGTTCTACTTTACATATTATGATCAAGATTGTGTGGTAGCATGTCACCTCAGAAATTATTTTGTTTTATCGTTTACCTACTCGACGACGAGTAGGAACTAAGCTTGGGGATGCTTGATACGTCTCAAACGTATCTATAATTTCTGATGTTCCATGTTGATATTATGCCAATTGCTACATGTTTTCCGTATGTTTTCCTACGTTTTCTTATGTTTTTAGGGACTAACCTATTAACAAGATGCCACAGAGCCAGTTCCATGTTTTCTGTTTTTTTTAGTTTCAGAAAAAGTTGTTATGGAAATATTCTCGAAATTGGAAAATTTGAAAGCCAGAAGTCCTAAAAGTCCCGGAAGCATCCAGAAGTCCCGAAGAGCCCCGGAGGGGGGCCACAGGGTGGCCACACAATGGGGTGGCATGGGTCCCCCTAGCCGCGCCACCTAGGGGTGTGGGCCCCCTGGCCACCTCCCGGAATCGCCCTTTCGCCCATATATACTCCCCGAGGCATAAACCCTAGGGGAATCGACTTTTTTCGCAAAATACATCCGTAGCTCCGCCACCGCCACCGACAAGTTTCGGGGGACAGATCTTTGTTCTGGCACCCTGCCGGGACGAGGAAGTGCCCCCGGAAGCCATCTCCATCGACTCCACCGCCATCTCCATCGTCATTGTTGTCTCCTATGATGAGGAGGGAGTAGTTCTCCCCCGGGACTGAGGGCTCTACTGGTAGCTATGTGGTTCATCTCTCTTTCCCATGGTGTGATCTTCATGTGATCATTAGCTTTGTAATCTAATTGAATCTGTAGATTCATCTTCATCTGTTATGCTACTCAAGTGGTTTTGTTATCTCCGTAAACACTTTGATCACGGGGTAAAGGTGATAGTGTGTGCACCGTGTGGTTTAGCATGATATTTATATCTTGTGTTGGAAGGTGAACCTATGAAACTGTGGCGTTTGTTTACTAATCTATGGCGCTCGTAGTGACATTGGGGTGCCCTACAGAGGGAATATAGACTTGAGGAGTGCTGTAAAAGCCCCTACGCAATGATTGGTGTTCATTATTCGACCGGAGAGTGGTTCGGAGTAGCATAGTGAAGAGATGATATTTATGCATTCAATTATGTGAGCATTGTTGAGAGTGTCCTCTAGTGAAAGTAGGAGCCCTAGGCCTTATTTCCAAGCATTGAAACACCGTTTTCTGCATTATCTGCTACATGTTTGCTTGCTGGCATTTTTATTTCAGATTGCTATTGTCACTTATTATCATCCATATTACTTGCATTTTACTCTCTCTTCTCCGAACTAGTGCACCTATATACCTGACAAGTATATTGGGTGTGTTGGGGACAGAAGAGACTTCTTGTATCTTGATTACAGGGTTGCTTGAGAGGTATATCTTTGACCTCTACCTCCCTGAGTTCGATAAACCTTGGGTAATCCACTTAAGGGAAACTTGCTGCTGTTCTACAAACCTCTGCACTTGGAGGCCCAACACTGTCTACAAGAATAGAAGCGTGCGTAGACATCAAGCTCTTTTTTGGCGTCGTTGCCGGGGAGGTAAGGTAAAAGGTTCTCACATCCTCGGGTGTGAGTGCTTGAAGTTATTTCCTTTAGATTCTGCAATTTAATCTTTTTGTTTCTTGTTTTCACTAGTTAGGTTTAATGGAAAACAACAAAAATATGAGAGAGCTTTACAATCTTTATCTTGAGTTAGGACATGAAGTGTTTGAAGAGAAAATTAAAAAAATCTATGGACCTTTATTAGCATGCTAGTGGCAATGTTATTAGTATGAACTCTTTGAACACCATTGTTGCTAATGCTATGGAAAATTCTAAGCTTGGAGAAGCTAGTTTTGATGAATATGATATTTTTAGTCCCCCAAGTTTTGAGGAGGAAATTTTCTTTGATGATACCTTGCCTCCAATATATGATGATTATAATGATTGTGGTATTCTAGTTCCACCTGTTTACAATGATGAATATGATATTTTCAGTCCACCTACTATTGAGGAAAAAATTAATTATGATTACAATATGCCTCCTATATTTAATGATTATGGTGATGAGAATAATAATGATAGCTATTTTGTTGAATTTGCTCCCACTACTATTAATAAGAATGACTATGCTTATGTCGAGAGTATTAATTCTTTTATGCATGTGGGTCATGATAAGAATGTTTTATGTGATAGTTATATTGTTAATTTTATTCATGATGCTACTAAAAGTTATTATGAGAGAGGGAAACATGGTTTTATGCATCTCAATAATATTAAGTTTCCCCTCTTTATGTTGAAATTTTTGAAGTTGCACTTATTTTGTCTTCGTATGCTAGTCACTTTGTGCTTCGTTGACTTGCTTTTCTACAAGATTCTTTTCCATAGTAATTGGGCCAGACTTAAATGTGTTTTATATTTGCCTCTTGAAGCTCTTTTATTGTGCTTCAACTCTTATTATTATGTGGACATCTTTTAAAAATCATTGTGCCTAGCTGAAAGACGTTAAAGAAAAGCGCTACCGGGAGACAACCCGTTTTATTTCTCCGTTTTCAACCCGTTTTCCTTTGTTTTCTTTTGTGTACTTTGCACCTGGGTATTGTCTACTTAGCAACCGGGAGACAACCCGTTTTATTTTTCTGTTTTCAACCCGTTTTCCTTTGTTTTATTTTGTGTGCTTTGCACCTGGGTATTGTCTACTTAGCAACCCATATGTATCTTTTCTTTTGTGTCTTTGTTGAGGCAAGTAAAGCCTCTAGTGGAAAGTTGGAGTTGGTTTTTGGATTTCTGCTGTCCACTGTAAAAAATCGTATAAAATCCTGGAAGATCAGAATGATCTGAAATTTTTTGTTATTATTCCTCAGCTAATTACGCAACTTTTCTTAGAAGACCACTTTTTGATTTTAGCAACAGAAGAGTTTTCAAAAAATCGATCTTTACCTGTTGTTCCGTTTTGACAGATTTCTGCCATTTATCGCATTTGCATCTTAATCTCTTTCTTTTGGTGTTCTTTTGAGAAAAAAGAGTTTTGAAAGAAGTTGTGACAGTATCTAATGTGTTTTTAAGTGTTAGACTTGTGTTTAAACTTAAACATGTGAATTTATTATTTCAATTTCACTAACGTTGCTAATAAAGATTGTGAGAATTTTGGTGTGAAGGAAGTTTTCAAGAGTCAAGAGAAGAGGATGATATGATGTGATCAAGAAGAGTGAAAAGCCTAAGCTTGGGGATTCCCCGGTAGTACATCCCAGGAAATTCCAATAAGACTCAAGCGTCTAAGCTTGGGGATTCCCAATGCATCCTCTTCTTCATCAACAATTTATCCGGTCACTTCTAGTGAAACTATATTTTTATTCGGTCACATCTTATGTGCTTTACTTGGAGCGTCTTTTATTTTTGTTTTCAGTTTGTTTGGTTTTCTTTGCTGTAATAAATGGTTGGATATTATCATACTTATGTGGGAGAGATACACGCTCCGTTTTCATTGCTTAGAACACTCTAGTTTTCATTTTTATTGTTCTGTGAGTGTTCACTTTTTGCTAGTACCGCGTTTAGCCTTTGTTTTCATGCATCTCTTATTCAGAGCTTTTAGATTTTGTATTTAGGTGGTTCTCATATATGTGCTTGGTTGGGAATAGAAATTCTTATGTGGTAGTTGGTATAGTGGAAAAATTCGCATGGTCTTGTAGATCACTAAACTGCTTCACTTGAATCACTAATGTTGTTTTGAGATATTAATTTGCTTAATGGATAAACGGGAAGGACTAGTAAGTATAAACTTTTAATGGTTGGTCTAAGAAACTTGAAACCGTGCCACACTTAAAATTACCAGCTGATAGAAACAATGGTATATGATTGCTTCGAGTGATACATTTCTGATAGGCCTTTTGTTACGCGCTACGGTCGGGGTAGCTAATAGTGACTTGTCACTGCCACGGACCCTCTTGGAGTGATTTGCACTTTGCCTTGTAAGATGATTTGCTTGCTGTAATATTTTAACATGTGATTCTATGTTGAAGTTTCCTGGCACTTCCACCATCCATATTTTCTAGCCTCATCGGTACTATGCATTGCCCTTTCTCACATTGAGAGTTGGTGCAAACTTCGCCAGTGCATCCAAATCTCGTGGGAGGACTTTGTTCTCCTACACATAAGCCCATATATTCTTCCTCAAAACAGCCACCATACCTACCTATCATGGAATTTCCATGGCCATTCTGAGATATATTGCTGCACAACATCCACCTCCATTATGTTACTTCATGATGAGCCTCGTGGTTATTTATGCATACTTCTACACTGGCAGGAGCATGCAGCTGGATACATCGGAGATATTCCATTATGAGTTATGAGTACTAAAAGTGTGATGATTCATTGTAATATAGGATGCTGCCCCTACAGATGAGGATATATAAAAAACTAAAATAGATGAAAAATCCCCCCAAAAAAGGGCCAAAGAGAGAATAAGGAGAGAGGGGGCACATCACTATCCTTTATACCACACTTGTGCTTCATGTTTAGCACCAATACTTTAGTTTGGAGAGATTTTTCATATTAGCATTCATTCATAACTATGTGGGGAACTTTACATTATAGAACTTGGCTTGTATATTCCAATGATGAGCCCCCTCAAATGAGCTCTAGGTCTTCGTGAGCAAGCAAGTTGGATGCACCCCCACTAGTTCCATTGGAGAGCTTTCATACACTTATAGCTCTATATGCATCAGTTGTGTGGCAATCCCTACTCCTTGCATAGCTTCGGTTGTAAGACCTTCTCTTGTCTAATGACCACTTTCATCTTTATGAGCCTTTCTTCCATTGACTTTCCATACCCCCCATAATGTTCTTTTAGCCATAACATCCCGGTGCCAGGGACCAACGCAGAACACTTGCTTGTTTTTAGTGCGCGAATAGTTTAAGATTCAAGCATTGCATCGTGTGGGAAGCTTGACTTGATCCTAACAGGGTTGTGAAGATCGTTTGACGCGCATGATATTGTTGTTCTTGAAAGCTTAAATCATCTCTAATAAACTTTGCACGGTTGATAGTCTTTTAGTATTGATTAATTAAAAGTTGTACTTCTTTGTTTATGCATTACTTGTTGATATCAAATATAGATCACAGCTTTAGTTCATTTTATCCTAGTTTACATGTTCTACTTTACATATTATGATCCAGATTGTGTCGTAGCATGTCACCTCAGAAATTATTTTGGTTTATCGTTTACCTACTCGAGGACGAGTAGGAACTAAGCTTGGAGATGCTTGATACATCTCAAACATATCTATAATTTCTGATGTTCCATGTTGATATTATGCCATTGCTACATGTTTTCCGTATGTTTTCCTACGTTTTCTTATGTTTTCCGGGACTAACCTATTAACAATATGCCACAGAGCCAGTTCCATGTTTTCTACTGTTTTTAGTTTCAGAAAAGTTGTTCTGGAAATATTCTCGGAATTGGAAAATTCGAAATCCAGAAGTCCCGGAAGCATCCAGAAGTCCCGAAGAGCCCCGGAGGGGGGCCACAGGGTGTCCACACCATGGGGTGGCGCGGGTCCCCCTAGCCGCGCCACCTAGGGGTGTGGGACCCCTGGACACCTCCCGGCATCACCCTTTCGCCCACATATACTCCCCGAGGCATAAACCCTAGGGGAATCGACTTTTTTCCGCGAAATACATCTGTAGCTCCGCCACCGCCACCGACAAGTTTCGGGGGACAGATCTTTGTTCTGGCACCCTGCCGGGACGAGGAAGCACCCCCGGAAGCCATCTCCATCGACTCCACCGCCATCTCCATCATCGTTGTTGTCTCCTATGATGAGGAGGGAGTAGTTCTCCCCCGGGGCTGAGGGCTCTACCGGTAGCTATGTGGTTCATCTCTCTCTCCCATGGTGTGATCTTTATGTGATCATGAGCTTTGTAATCTAGTTGATCTGTAGATTGATCTTTATCTGTTATGCTACTCAAGTGGTTTTGTTATCTCCGTAAACACTTTGATCACGGGGTAAAGGTGATAGTGTGTGTGCACCGTGTGGTTTAGCGTGATATTTATATCTTGTGTTGGAAGGTGAACCTATGAAACTGTGGTGTTTGTTTACTAATCTATGGCGCTCGTAGTGACATTTGGGTGCCCTAGAGAGGGAATATAGACTTGAGGAGTGATGTTAAAGCCCCTACGCAATGATTAGTGTTCATTATTCGACCGGAGAGTGGTTCGGAGTAGCATAGTGAAGAGATGATATTTATGCATTCAATTATGTCAGCATTGTTGAGAGTGTACTCTAGTAAAAGTAGGAGCCCTAGGCCTTATTTCCAAGAATTGAAACACCGTTTTCCGCCTATTCTGCTACATGTTTTCTTGCTGCCATTTTTATTTCAGATTGCTATTGTCACTTATTATCATCCATATTATTTGCATTTTACTCTCTCTTCGCCGAACTAGTGCACCTATATACCTGACAAGTATATTGGGTGTGTTGGGGACACAAGAGACTTCTTGTATCTTGATTGCACGGTTGCTTGAGAGGGATATCTTTGACCTCTACCTACCTGAGTTTGATAAACCTTAGGTGATCCACTTAAGGGACATTTGCTACTGTTCTACGAACCTCCGCACTTGGAGGCCCAACACTGTCTACAAGAATAGAAGCGTGCGTAGACATCAAGCTCTTTTCTGGCGCCGTTGGCGGTGAGGTAAGGTAAAAGGTACTCACATCCTCGGGTGTGAGTGCTCGAAGTTATTTCCTTTAGATTCTGCAATTTTATCTTTTTGTTTCTTGTTTTCACTAGTTAGGCTTATTTTTACTCGCTTTTTTTACTAGTAGTCTTAATGGAAAACAAGAAAAATATGAGAGAGCTTTATAATATTTATCTTGAGTTAGGACATGAAGTGTTTGAAGAGAAAATTAAAAAACCTATGGAACTTTATTTGCATGCTAGTGGAAATGTTATTAGTATGAACTCTTTAAACACCATTATTGTTAATGCCATGGAAAAGTCTAAGCTTGGGGAAGCTAGTTTTGATGAATATGATTTAGTCCCCCAAGTTTTGAGGAGGAAATTTTCTTTGATGATACTTTGCCTCCAATATATGATGATTATAATGATTGTGGTATTCTAGTTCCACCTGTTTACAATGATGAATATGATATTTTCAGTCCACCTACTATTGAGGAAAAAATTAATTATGATTACAATATGCCTCCTATATTTAATGATTATGGTTATGAGAATAATAATGATAGCTATTTTGTTTAATTTTCTCCCACTACTATTAATAAGAATAACTATGCTTATGCGGAGAGTATTAATTCTTTTCTGCATGTGGCTCATGATAAGAATGTTTCTTGTGATCGTTATATTGTTAATTTTATTCATGATGCTAATGAAAGTTATTATGAGAGAGGGAAACATGGTTTTATGTATCTCAATAATATTAAGTTTCCCCTCTTTATGTTGGAAATTTTGAAGTTGCACTTGTTTTGCTTTCCTATGCTAGCCACTTTGTGCTTTATTGACTTGTTCTTTTACAAGATTATTTTTCATAGGAAGTGGGTTAGATTTAAATTTGTTTTAAGTTTGCTTATTTATTCTCTATTTTTCTTCAATTTATATTTCTCATGTGAGCATCTTTTAAAAATCATTGTGCCTAGCTGAAAGGCATTAAAAGAAAAGTGCTTCGGGAGACAACCCATTTTATTTCTCCATTTTCAACCCGTTTTTCGTCGTTTATTTTTGTTTTCTTTGCACCTGGGTGTTTTCTATTTCCTTAGAAAACCCACTGTATATTTTCTTTTGTGTCTTTGTTGAGCCAACTAAAGCCTCTAGTGGAAAGTTGAGACTATATTTCGGATTTCTGCGCAGGAAACAGATTTCTGTTGTCCACTGTTAAAATCGTATAAAATCACAGAAAATTCAAAATGACCTGAGTTTTTATGTGATTCATCCTGGGATATATACGCAACTTTTCTTAGTTGACCACTTTTTGATTTGAGAAACAGAAGATTTTTTTAAAAAAATCATCTTTACCTGCTGTCCTGTTTCGACAGATTTCTGCCAATAATTGCATTTGCCTCTTAATCTCTTTCTTGTAGTTTTCTTTTAAGAAAAAGAGTTTTAGAAGAAGTTGTGATAGTAGCTAATGTGTTTATGATTGTTAGGCTTGTGTTTAAACTGAACCATGTGAATTTATTATTTCAATTTGCACTAACGTTGCTAATGAAGATTGTGAGAAGTTTGGTGTGATGGAAGTTTTCAAGGGTCAAGAGAAGAGGATGATATGATGTGATCAAGAAGAGTGAAAAGCATAAGATTGGGGATTCCCCGGTGGTACATCCCAACAAATTCCAAGAAAACTCAAGCATCTAAGCTTGGGGATTCCCAAGGCATCCCCTTTTTCATCAACAATTTATCAGGTCACTTCTAGTGAAACTATATTTTTATTCAGTCACATCTTATGTGCTTTACTTGGAGCGTCTTTTATTTTTGTTTTCAGATTGTTTGGTTTTCTTTGCTGTAATAAATAGTTGGATCCTAGCATATTTTTATGGGAGAGAGAGACACACTCCACTTTTTCGTTAGAATACTCCTGTGCTTCACTTATATTTGTTGAGTATTCATGCTTAGATATTTTAGTGCTTCTAGCTCTTGTTTTGCATGCATCCTTTGTTCAGAGCTGTTAGCTTTTGTAGTTAGGTGGTTCTCATATGCATGTTTGCTTGGAAATAGGAATGCTATTGTGATAGTTCGTATAGTGGAAAATTTTGCATGGTCTTGTAGATCACTAAACTGCTTCACTTGAATCACTGTTGTCGTTTTGAGATATTAATTTGCTTAATGGATAAACGAGAAGGACTAGTAAGTAGAAAATTTTAATGGTTGGTCTAAGAAACTTGAAACTGTGTCACACTTAAATTACCAGCTGATAGAAACAATGGTATATGATTGCTACGAGTGATACATTTCTGATCGGCCTTTTGTTACGCGCTACGGTCGGGGTAGCTAAAAGTGAATTGTCACTGCCATGGACCCTCTTCGAGTGATTTGAATTGTGCCTTGTAAAGATGATTTGCATGCTGCAACCTTTTAACTCGTGAGTCTAAGTTGCGGTTCCTGGCACTTCCACCATCCATATTTGCTAGCCTCTTCGGTACTGTGCATTACCCTTTCTCACATTGAGAGTTGGTGCAAACTCCATGAGTGCATCCAAATCCCGTGGAAGGACTTTGTTCTCCTACACATAAGCCCATATATTCTTCCTCAAAACAGCCACCATACCTACCTATCATGGAATTTCCATAGCCATTCCGAGATATATTGCTGCACAACATCCACCTCCATTATGTTACTTGATGATGAGCTTCATGGTTATTTATGCATACTGCTACACTGGAAGGAGCATGCAGTTGGATACATCAGAGATATTCTATTATGAGTTATGAGTTCTAAAAGTGTGATGATTCATTGTAATATAGGATGTTGCCCCTACCGGTGAGGATATATAAAATAAAAAGTAAAAAAAATGAAAAGGCCCAAAAAGAAAAAAAGGGCCAAAGAGAGAATAAAGGGAGAGGGGGCGCATCACGCCCCTTTATATACCACACTTGTGCTTCATGTTTAGCACCAATACTTCAGTTCGGAGAAAGTTTTCAAATTATCATTCATTCATAACTATGTGGGTAACTTTACATTATAGAACTTGGCTTGTATATTCCAATGATGAGCGTCCTCAAATGAGCTCTAGGTCTTCGTGAGCAAGCAAGTTGGATGCACCCCCACTAGTTCCATTGGAGAGCTTTCATACACTTATAGCTCTATGTGCATCCATTGTGTGGCAATCCCTACTCCTTGCATAGCTTCGGTTGTAAGACTTTCTCTTGTCTAATGACCACTTTCAGCTTTGTGAGCCTTTCTTCCATTGACCTTCCAAACCCCCCCCCCCCATAATGTTCTCTTAGCCATAACATCCCGGTGCCAGGGACCAACGCAGAACACTTGCTTGTTTTTACTGCGCAAATAGTTTAAGATTCAAGCATTGCATCGTGTGGAAATCTTGACTTGATCCTAACAGGGGTTGTGAAGATCGTTTGACGTGCATGATATTGTTGTTCTTGAAAGATTAAATCATCTCTAATAAACTTTGCACGGTTGATAGTCTTTTAGTATTGATTCATTAATTTTTTTGCTTCTTTCTTCTTATTTGTTTATGCATTACTTGTTGGTATCAAATATAGATCACAACTTTAGTTCATTTGATCCTAATTTACATGCTCTAATTTACATATTATGATCAATATTGTGTGGTAGCATGTCACCTCAGATTTTTTTTTTCGTTTACCTACTCGAGGACGAGTAGGAACCAAGCTTGGGGATTCTTGATACATCTCCAACGTATCTATAATTTATGATGTTCCGTGTTGATATTATGCTAATTGCTACATGTTTTCTCCCTTATTTATAGCACTTTTACATGTTTTCCGGCACTAATCTATTAACAAGATGCCAAGTGTCAGTTCCCTATTTTCTACTGTTTTTTATTTCAGAAAAGTTGTTCTGGAAATATTCTCGGAATTGGACCCCACGAATCCCGAAGTTCCTATTTTCCCCGGAAGCATCCAGAAGTCCCGAAGAGCCCCGGAGGTGGGCCACGGGGTGGCCACACCATAGGGTGGCGCGGGGTCCCCCTGGCCGCGTCACCGGGTGGTGTGGTCCCCCTGGCCATTCCACGAAACCTTCCGCAGCCGCCGTCATCGTCAACCCAAGTTTCGGGGGACAGATCTCTGTTTTGGCACCCTGCTGGGACGGGGAAGTGCCCTCGGAAGCCATCTCCATCGACTCCACCGCCATATACATCGTCGTTGATGTCTCCTATGACGAGGAGGGAGTAGTTCTCCCCCGAGGCTGAGGGCTCTACCGGTGGCTATGTGGTTCATCTCTCTCTCCCATGGTGTGATCTATATGTGATCGTGAGCTTTGTAATCTAGTTGAATAAGTAGATGTTACTCCTCATCTTGTGCTACTCAAGTGTTTTATTAATAAGGACTTTGGAGTCACCTTGTCCCGCGGTGTGAAGGTGACAGTGTGCACATCGTGTGTGTCTCTTCTGTGAATTGTGGTGTTTGTCTAGCACCTTCTAGGGCGCTCATAGTGACAGCGTGGGGTTAACTAGACATGGGAATGCTTACTTTAAGGAATGCTTTTTGCAGCCCTACGCAATGATTAGTGTTCGTTATCCAAACGGAGAGGGTTAAGAGTAGCATAGTGAAGAGAAGATATTTAGTTATTCAATTATGTGATCATTGTTGAGAGTGTCCACTAGTTAGAGTAGGATCCCTAGGCCTTGTTTCCAAGCATTGAAACACCGTTTTCCGCCTGTTCTGCTACATGTTTGCTTGCTGCCATATTTATTTCAAATTGCTATTATTACTTATAACCATCCATATTACTCGCATTTCACTATCTCTTCGCCGAACTAGTGCACCTATATACCTGACAAGTATATTGGGCGTGTTGGGGACACAAGAGACTTCTTGTATCTTAATTGCAGGGTTTCTTGAGAGGGATATCTTTGACCTCTACCTCCTAGAGTTTGATAAACCTTGGGCGATCCACTTAAGGGAAACTTGTTGTTGTTCTACAAACCTCTGCACTTGGAGGCCCAACACTTTCTAAAAGAATAGAAGCGTGCGTAGACATCACCCCCCCCTCCCCCGATATGTCAACCCTAAAAATATACCCCTTCGTCCCGAGAAACATCCGAGGCCGCCGTCATCGTCATCCCGAGATCGGGAGGGTTCTGGAGCTTTCCCCGGCAACCTGCCGGGAAGGGAATTCATCACCGGAGGGGTCTACACCTCCATGCGCTCCTACGAAGTGATGCGTGAGTAGTTCATCCCTGGGCTCCGGGTCCATAGAAGTAGCTAGATGGTTGTCTTCTCCACTTTGTACCTCATGTTTAGATATCGTGAGCTTCCCTACATGATCAAGATCATCTTTATGTAAGGCTACATGTTGTGTTTGCTGGGATCCGATGAATGTTGAATGCTATGTCTTCTGATTATCAATCTATCATGTTATCTTCATGAATATGTTATTTATGATCTTGCATGCTCTATGCTATTAGTAGATGCTTTGGCCAAGTAGATGCTAGTAACACCAAGATGGATTATTTATGCTCGATAGTGGGTTCATTCCTCCTTTGCATCTGTGCTCAAGTGACAGAAACGTGATGGATGGAGGATGTGTTGTTGCCAATAGGGAGAAAACAACGGTGTTTACTTAGTTTACATTGTTTATATTACACACTTTGCTTACTACGATAATCTGTTGCTTGCAACTTAATACCCAACGTTTGTTCGGATGATATTCGAAGGGTGGATTTTTAGTCATAGATGCAATTGGATAAAGGTCTATGTATTTTGTTGTAATGCCCGCATGACTCACATAGTAATCTTTATGTCTTGCATATGCACTACGGTGCAGCCTTCATTTCTGTCAATTGCCCAGATGTAATTTGTTCACCGCACATGTTATTTATCTTTTATGGAGAGACACCTCTAGTGATTTGTGGACCCCGGTGCTGCGTGTGAACACACGTTCGTTGGGAGACCCCAAGAGGAAGGTATGAAGATTGCGGCAGCAAGTTTCCCTCAGAAAGAAACCAAGGTTGAATCGACCAGTAGGAGGAAGGAGTAACTTCAGAAGGTTGATGCAGCTGAGATGGCAGGGCGCACTACCGGTTCAGAAGCAACGTGGAACCTACACAACACAATCAAATCACTTTGCCCCAACGAAGCAGTGAGGTTGTCAATCTCACCGGTTTTGCTGAACACAAAGAGGTTAAACGTATGGTGTGGAAAATAATAGGAAAATAGTATTAAAGTAGTAGCAGCAGTATGAAATCAGTGTGTGTATTATTAGTATGAGAAAAAAAAGGACCGGGGT
This sequence comes from Alopecurus myosuroides, assembly GCA_028641055.1. Taxonomy (NCBI): domain Eukaryota; kingdom Viridiplantae; phylum Streptophyta; class Magnoliopsida; order Poales; family Poaceae; genus Alopecurus; species Alopecurus myosuroides. The sequence goes on from CM054057.1 coordinate 95,812,203, forward strand.
CCACAGTTCACTAGTGGTGTCTCTCCGTGAAATATAAATAACATGTGTGGTGAACAAATTACAGCTGGGCAATTGACAGAAATGAAGGTTGCACTGTAGTGCATATGCAAGACATAAAGATTACTATGTGATTCATGCGGGCAATAAAACAAAATACATAGACCATCATCCAACTGCATCTATGACTTATAATCCACCCTCTGAATATCATCCGAACAAACGTTGGGTATTAAGTTGCAAGCAATAGATTATCGCAGTAAGCAAAGTGTGTAATGTTGACAATGTAAACTAGGTAAACACCGTTGTTTTCTCCCTAATGGCAACAACACATCCTCCATCCGTCATGTTTCTGTCACTCGAGCACAGATGCAAAGGAGGCATGAACCCACTATCGAGCATAAATACTCCCTCTTGGAGTTACTAGAATCTACTTGGCCAGAGCATCTACTAATAATAGAGAGCATGCAAGATCATAAATAACATAAGAATTAAGATAACATGATAGATTTATAATCAGAAGACATAGCATTCAAAATTCATCAGATTCCAACAAACACAACATGTAGCATTACATAAAGATGATCTCGATCATGTATGGCAGCTCACGAGATCTAAACATGAGGTACAAAGTGGAGAAGACAACCATCTAGCTACTGCTATGGACCCGTAGTCGAGGGATGAACTACTCACGCATCACTTTGGAAGAGGTCATGGTGGTGTAGACCCCTCCGGTGATGAATTCCCCTCCCGGCAGGGTGCCCGGGAGAGCTCCAGAACCCTCCCGATCTGAGGATGACGATGACGCCGGCCTCGGGTGTTTCTCGGGATGAAGTGGTATATTTTTAGGGTTAACGTATCGGGGGGTATAAATAGGCGAAAGGGCAAAGGCGGTGGAGGCCTGGGGGCCCCACACCACCCCATGGCGTGGCCAGCGAGCACGCCGCCCTATGGTGTTGCCCTCCTGTGGCCCCCCTCCGGTCCTCTTCGGGACTCCGTGGAACCTTCGGGAATTCTATGACCTCCGAACTTTGAATTTTCTAATTCCAAGAAAATTTCTAGAACAACTTTTCTGAAACTAAAAATAGCATAAAACAGGGAACTAGCTCTGTGGCACCTTGTCAATAGGTTAGTCCGGAAAATCGATAAAAATGACATTAAGTGTATATCAAACATGTAGGAAACAATATGCAAACAACATGGAACATCAAAAATTAAGGATACGTTTATGACGTATCACCCGATCCATTTTCTCATTCTTATAATACACACACTGCTTCCACTGCTTCCACTGTTTTCATATTGTTTTCCACACTGTTGCTACACCTTGATGGTGCCTTGAGGTGCCAGAAATTCTTTGCTATGGATGGTGTGTTGGGAACCCCAAGAGGAGGGTGTGATGAGTGCAGCGGTAAGAATTTCCCTCAGTTAAGAACCAAGGTTATCAATCCAGTAGGAGAAAGAGGATCTTCGGAAGGTTGATGCCACTGGCGGTGGTGATGGCGCCTCACCGGTGTCAGTAACAACGCGAAACCTGCACACAACACAACCAAAATACTTTGTCCCAACGGTACAGTGAGGTTGTCAATCTCACCGGTCTTGATGAAAACAAAGATTAGACGTATAGTGTGGAAAATGGTGTATGCTTGTAGTAAATAAAGAAAGCAGGGAATTGTAGTGGTTTGTTTAACAGTGTAGGGAAATGGACCGGGGTTCATACTTTCACTAGTGGTGTCTCTCCATAAAAGATAGCATGTTGGGTGAACAAATTACAGCTGGGAAATTGACAAATAGAGGTTGCACCGTAGTGCACATTCATGACATGATGAATACTATGATATTTAGTGCGGGCATTACAACAATATACTTAGACAGTAATCCACTCAGGTGATCATCTGAACCCCCTTAGGTATTAAGTTGAAGGCAACAGATAATCACATTAAGCAATGTGTGTAATGTAAGCAATGATTGTGCACGCGGGCACTCACACCGGTGTTTTCTCCCCCGTCACGTTTCTGTCACTCGAGCACAGCCGAAAAGGAGGCATGAACCCAACTATCGAGCATAAATACTCCCTCTTGTAGTCACTAGCAACTACTTGGCCAGAGCAACTACTAGCAACGGAAAGCATGCAAGATCACAAATAACATATGCAATAAAGACTATAATCAACTTGTCATAAGTTCAATATTGATCGGATCCCAGCAAACACAGCACATAGAGTTACATAAGAACAATATCGATCATGTTAGGCAGCTCACGAGATCTAAACATTGAGGCATAGGAGGAGAAGACAACCATCTAGCTACTGATATAGACCCGTAGTCCAAGCATGAACTACTCACGCATCACTCCGGAGGCAGGCATGGTGATGAAGAGGCCTCCGGTGATGATCTCCTCTCCGGCAGGGTGCCGGGAGACAGCTTCAGAACTCCCTTATCTAGGGTTGATGACGATGGCGGCTGCGAAACTTTTCGGAATTTTGATCCGGTGCTTAGGGTTTTCCTTCGGAGGGGAATAAATAGGCGAAAGGGCGGCGTCGGTGGGCCACCAGGGTGGCCTCACCACCCCAGGCGCGGCCAAGGGGGCGCGCCTGGCTATGGTGAGGGCCCCCTGGTGACCGTCTTTGACTCCTCTTCGGACTTCTGGATGCTTCCGGGGAAAATAGGAACTTCGGGATTCGTGGGGTCCAATTCCGAGAATATTTCCAGGACAACTTTTCTGAAATAAAAAACAGCAGGAAACAGGGAACTGGCACTTGGCATCTTGTTAATAGGTTAGTCCCGGAAAACGTGTAAAAATGCTATAAAGAAGGGAGAAAACATGTAGCAATTGGCATAATATCAACATGGAACATCTGAAATTGTAGATATGTTGGAGATGTATCACACACCATACATTTAACATCTTTGTTATCAGGAAAACCCGTGAGATTGACAACCTCACTGCTTCGTTGGGGAAAACTGAATTGTTTGTGTTGTGTAGGTTTCACATTGCTGCTGAACCGGTAGTGTGCCTTTCCTTCTCAGCTGCATCAACGTTCTGAAGTTACTCCTTCCTCCTGCTGGTCGATTAAACTTTGCTTTCTTTCTGAGGGAAAACTGCTGCTGTGCTCATCATACCTTCCATTTGGGGTTTCCCAACGAGTGCAAGACCTACACCATCAAACGTATATATTAAGGATGTCATCTATGGCGACTCGGGACTCATATTGTCGATTCCTTAGGTGGAAAGATGCAAAATAGAATTATCTATCAGCTCCAAAATGATTCGATGAAGTCCGACGGTTATATCCTCGTGGATCACTCGAACACTGAAGCCCTATCAGAATCTGACGAAACTCCGCGCAACTTTGGGAAAACAATAATCGAGCTCGACTCGGACATCAACTAGATCCCACAGTTGAGTAAGTGCGGAGTACAAGCCCACACCAACACGTATTTTCTGACCCAATTCCAATGGTTAGATCTCCGTCAGCGGCTCACGCACCGCGACGTGCTTTTAGATCTTTGTGAATCCGCGAATTCAAATCGTGGATTCAGACTCAAAACCTATTTATTCGAAGTTATGAGTCAATACAAATACCAAGGTCAACCTCAACATCTCCAACACCGGATGCAACATCGACTATGCCGTGGGAGACTCACCGTACTAGCGCCCATCGGCTCGACATCGATATTGTCCTTCGCGACACATGGCAAAAGCGGCTCCGCTGCGTTGGCCTCGTCCGTCGCGTCGAGTACTTTTGGCTAATCACCGCGACTCTGTCGCGTCGACTCCATATGTCGTGTATAGTCCTTTCGGCTAATCACCGCGACTCCGCTGCGTCGACTCCGTCCGCCGTCGAGTCCTTTTGGCTAATCACCGCGACTCCGCCGCGTCGAGTCCTTTCGCTAATCACCGCGACTCCACCGCGTCGAGTCCTTTCGGCTAAACACTGCGACACTGCCGCATCGACCCCGTCCACCGCGTCTAGTATTTTCGGCTAAACACCGTGAATCTGCTGTGTCGAGTCCTTTCAGCTAAACACCGCGACCCTGTCGTGTCGACTCTGTCCGCCGTGTCGAGTACTTTCAGCTAAACACCGTGACTCCGACGTGTCGACTCTATCCACGCGTCGAGTTCTTCCAGCTATATTCGGGGTGAATCCCAGTCGTAGTCGCACTCGAAACACTCGGGGGACTACGCTGCAAAAAGTTGGACAAAAAATCTTGGGGTGACTCCCAGCCGTAGTTGCACTCGAAACACTCGGGGGCTACGCTGCAAAAAGTTAGACAAAAAACTTGGGGTGACTCCCAGCCGTAGTTGCACTCAAAACACTCATAGGCTACGCCGCAAAAAAGTTAGACAGAAAAAATTTGGAGTGACTCCCGACCGTAGTTGCACTCTAAACACTCGGGGGCTACACCGCAAAAAGTTAGACAGAAAAAACTTGGAGTGACTCCCAGCAGTAGTTGCACTCGAAACACTCGGAAGCTACATCGCAAAAAGTTAGACAGAAAAAATTGCACTCTGATCGGAAAGAAAGGCGAATTGACCCTATCATGAACTACAAGTAGTGGAACAAAGCCTCGGGGGCTACTCCCATCGAGAGCGCTAGCCGCGCACCCGACAAGAAAAAAAACCGAGTCGATGCACTTCCGACTCGATAACTTTTTCGATGTACTTCCAACTACTGCACTGAAAAAAGGTCGATGTACTTTCGAATACTGCTTACATAAATACCGAGTCTATGCACTTAATTTCGACTCGATGACTATGTCGGTGCACTTCCAACTACCGCTTACAGAAAAATCGAGTCGATGCACTTCTGACTCGAGGACTATGTTGATTGATGGCGTGCGTAGTTGCACTCGTTGGTAAACCCCAAGAGAAAGGTTGTGAAGAGTGCAGCGGCTTTTCTCTCAGAAAAGAAACCAAGGTTGAATCGACCAATAGGAGGACAAGCAACTTCTGAAGGTTGATGCAATTGATATGGTAGGGCGCACTACCGGTTCAGCAGCAACATGGAACCTACACAACACAATCAATTCACTTTTCCCCCAACAAAGCAGTGAGGTTGTCAATCTCACCGATTCTGCTGATAACAAAGAGGTTAAATGTATGGTGTGGAAAACAGTAGAAGAACAATGTGAAAACAGTAGTAGCAGTGTGAAAAAGTGGAAACAGTGGGAAAACAGAAATTGCAGTGGTTGTATTATCAGTATGAGAAAATGGACCGGGGTCCACAGTTCACTAGTGGTTTCTCTCCATAAAAGATAGATAACATGTGTGGTGAACAAATTATAGCTGAGCAATTGACAGATATAAAGGTTGCACCGTAGTGCATATGCATGACATGATGATTACTATGTGATTCATGCGGGCATTACAACAAGACTCATAGACCATTATCCAACTGCATCTATGAATAATAATCCACCCTCAGAATATCATCCGAACAATCTTTGAGTATTAAGTTGCAAGCAACAGATAATACCTTAGTCAATATACTTCTGACTCGATGATTATGTTGATGCACTTCCGACTACTGCTTACAGAATTATCGAGTTGATGCACTTCCGATTCGATGACTATGCCGATGCACTTCCGACTACTGCTTACAGAAATACCGAGTTGATGCAGTTCTGACTCGATGACTATATGTCGATGCACTTCCGACTACTGCTTACAAAATTACCGAGTCGATGCACTTCTGACTACTTCTTATAGAAATACCGAGTCGATGCACTTCTGACTCGATGACTATGTCAATGCACTTCCAACTACTGCTTACAGAAATACCGAGTCGATGCACTTTCGACTCGATGACTATGTCGATGCACTTCAGACTACTGCTTATAGAAATACCGAGTTGATGCATTTCCGACTCGATGACTATGTCGATGCACTTCCGACTACTGTTTACAGAAAAACCGAGTCGATGCACTTCCGACTCGATGACTATGTCGATGCATTTCCGACTACTGCTTACAGAAAACCGAGTTGATGCATTTCCGACTCGATGACTCTGTCGATGTACGTCCGACTACTGCACTAAAAAAAGGTCAATATACTTTCGATTAATTCTTAACAGAATTATCGAGTCGATGCACTTCCGACTCTATGACTGTGTCAATGCGCTTTCGACTATTTCTTACAGAAATACCGAGTCGATGCACTTCCGACTCCATGACTATGCTGATGCACTTCCGGCTACTGCTTACAAAAAAAACCGAGTCGATGCACTTCCGACTCGATGACTCTCTCGATGTACTTCTAACTACTGCACTGAAAAAAGTTCGATGTGCTTCCAACTACTGCTTACAGAAATACCGAGTCGATGCACTTTCGACTCGATGACTCCGTCGATGCACTTCCGACTATTTCTTACAGAAATACGAAGTCGATGCACTTCTAACCAATTCTTATAGAAAATACATGAGGTTACATTCAGAAAAACTTGAGCCTATGCCCGACTCTATGAGTCGAACTTAGCCTCGGGGGCTACTCCCATCGGGAGCGCTGATCGCGCACCCGACAAGAAGAAAAATATTATCAAGAGGCTCACTCAACCCTGCGGGACGAATCGACTCGATGCACTTCCGAGTTTTTTACATCTATCCACCCACCACTGTGGAACGAGTCTCATCGGTACACTTACAAAGTGGCAACTTCTCCATCAAACGGTTTTTCGATTACTGTATAGACTCGACGTGTCTCCGACTTTGAGTCTTTAGCCGAGTCTACGACTCGACTAGGCACTCGGCGGCTAATGAAGTGGGCATACCCTTTCGAGTACCCAGCATGGGTATACCTGGTGCGACATAGCTGGAGACCCACCTGGCGGCCCATTAACACTCGCGAAGCCCACATATCTATTAGCAATCTCTTAGAGTACAAGACAAGGACTCGAATATGTAGTCTATTAGGACTCATGTAAATCCTGCCTCGCTACCTATATAAAGCCAAGAGGGAGGACAAAAGAGAACATTCAATCATATACTAGAACATACGCGGCAACATCTGTGTCAGATCTAATCTGCGCCGCGACTCTGTAATCGTACAATCCCATCGGAATAGAATCAGACATGTAAGAGTAGGGGTTTACCTTCCACGAAGGGCCCTGAACCTGGATAAATCTCTCTTCGAGTCTTGCCCAAACCGAGTAGTTCACCAGCGCCTTCTCCCTTACGAAACCCCAGGTCCCTCAGCATGGGGATTGTTGAGTTCACATCCTCGACAGGGTCGATGTCCACGAGTAGAGGAGGCTTGTCGCACCCTGATTTCTAGGGGATACTCACCGTACGAACTGGATAGCAGATGCTTGGATTATGGGGCATAACTGCTCCCACATCCCAGCTTCCTGGTAGGCCTGCGCTTATGCGCGACAACACAAGCCCTGCTATTCCATCGTCGATGTAAACTATCCACTAGAGATCAAAGGCACTTCCGTCGACGTACTTCAAAACATGCACACATGGTACGTCAACGGCGTTGAACAACTGATATCACAACAGATCTCTACGACACAAAAGATTGAAATAACTTGCAAATGGCTCTCATTAGAGCAGAGATAGCAAATACAATCATTCAGAGGGCACATGCCCCAACAATACATCGTTACAATACAGCGGAAGCATTCAACATGTCTGAGTACAGACAAGAACCAAATAGGCCTAAGAGGCCGGAAACGAAAAGACGGAGCCCATCCACGAAGTCTCGGATCCTGCCCGGGTCCACTATCTACTCGTCAGCAGTCTCGTCATACTCCACGTCGTAGCCACCATGTAGATCCTCGGAAACGTAGGTCTGCGGAAACCACAGCCCCAAAGGGGTCAGTACATAAACGTACTGGCAAGCAAGACTCACAGTTCACCAAAGTGTAACCCGCCAACACCAAGCACAGATGCCTTGGGTTCAACGGAGGAGAGGGGATATAAAAGATGCTGCAACTGGCTGCGCTAACCAACTACAGAGAACTATAACTTCCAACTAACAGAAAGGGGATAAGATCGAGTATTGTAACCAACTGAAAGATAACTTCAAACAAACCCATCCTGGATCTCGCCCCTTATCCAAAGAAGCAATCCGAGGATAACTCACACAGTTGTAGTAAAGGTGAATCAAGTTATTGTGTCATCAACCTATTACTAGTCAAGTTATTAATCATTAGGTGTAACAGGTCTGATCATTATGTTTAAGTTGTCCTGAGTACTTGTTAGCCAGTACTTTCACCAAGTAATCCATAACCGTGGAAAACACGGCTTCTCGAGAAGATTATCCCTGCAGGGTTGCACCAATTTGGCCGTACACGTATGAATAACCCGTCAGATGGGAGATCACCCCACCAAGCGGGGCACTCAACACAACCAACCATTCTTCGCATCAAGCCCAAAGCACCTTGGGCGCACGGCTAATCGAGCCCAGAAGAAAACGGACCCTCATAGCACTCTAAGACCGTGTCCCCCTATATGCCGACTACGAAAGTTCCACCCTGGCATGGGCTCGCAAAAACATGCATGCGGCAAATGGAAAACACGAACTAAATGAGGCGATTTGGACGAGATGCGAATCAGGTCAAGTTGAGGGGGGCGCCCATACTCGCTTCCCACATGCGGGTAGTGCGCTCATCATGGATCAGTAGACAAGACCCTTTTCCTATTAGGGTCGACACTAGCAGGCCTCAAAACCACACAGGGCCTCCTGCCGGTGCCTTATCATCAAATTATTATTTAACAATAGCATTAGCATGATTGATTGATTAAACATCGAGCCCCCACAACGTAATAGAAATGGTAACAGAAAGTAACGGGTAACAGACTCGAGCAAAACAACCTAAGCATGCTATTAAGACACTGGCTCAACCAAAGGGGTGATAGGAGGGGAGGTGAGGCAATATCAAGGTTACGGGATTCATGTGATGGGTTCGTAACAGAAACAACTACTACTAAGGCTAGCAGAAAGAACAACGGAAAGTATCGGTAACCAATGTTGAAAGGAACACAGTGGTTCATGTGAGTGATAACTTGCCTGCAAACCCAGTAGCCTGGTACTGAGCTAAATCCTTAGAAGGGGTGTCGTAAGTATCGTCGGTCTCAACGTCGTCGTATATCCGGGAAGAAGCAAACAAACATTGCAGAAAGATAAACAATCAATATAATGGCATAGGTGCACAAACATGGGATGATGCATGTCATGTTAATAGATGCATCAGAATAAACTACTTGACAAGATAGCACAATTTAATTGGACCCATATGCAATTGGATTGCATATGGAAAAGATCCATTGAAATAAGTGGAAACAAATGATTTACAATTAATTATTATGTGAGAGTTGTTAGCATGATGCATGCATGATGATAACAACAAAATAACAACAATTAACAATGATAGATGCAAGTGAAAAAGGATTGGAACAAGTTTTGGAAATCATTGGTTAAGTTTGGAAAATGTGGTTACTTAAACTTGCAACACAAGCAACTGTTGTTTTCATCAAGTTAAAGTTTGCAAAACCATTAACAAAATTTATATTTGAAAAGAACATCAAATTTTAGTTGGATTACATGTTTCAAATATTGAAATTGGAATTAGGATGAATTTATTATGAATTAAACAATATTAAACAAGTTTTAATTGAATTTAAAGCAAGTTGAATATTAATTGAATTTCATTTGGTCAAAACATAAATTCAAATTCACATTTGCAAAGTTCACACTTTGGTGGTTTGAAAACATATTTTGCATGTCCAAAAATATTTTATTTTGAGCAAGTTAAGATTTTAGCAATTTTAATTGAATTAAACAAGATTTAAATTGTTTAGGCAATTTAAATTATTCAAACAATGAAACAAATTTTATATTTGAATAGGTCATTCAAAATGGTATGGAAAACATATTTTATTTGCATTTATTGGGTTAATAATGAATTAGTTATGGATTTTAGCAATTTGCAAATGAATTATTTGAATTCAAATTTAAATTGCATTTTGGGATTTCAAAACAGTGAACAAATGTGATATTTGAAAAGTTCATGGAATTTTGGTTGGGATACATATTTTGTTTGTTGCAAACTGATTCAAAAGGAGAAGGATATGATTTTTACAATTTTTCTTGAGTTTAAGGCATTTTTGGAAAAGAAATAATAGAATAGGATTTTCTGCACCGTGGGGAACTAACCCCACGCTGGCTGGCAGCTGGGCCAGGGGGCCACGTAGGCGCCACGGGCGCGGGTGGAGGCTGACTGGGCCGTGGGGGTGTATGACGTGTGGGGCCAATGGCGCGGGCGAAATCGCGAAAAAGAATTGGCCTTTGCGGCCGCGGGGATCGAACCCGGGTCGCTCCGCTGCGCGCACGGACTCGTTACCAGTGCGCTGTTGCGGTTCGCTTGTTGATACAGGCCACGGTCTGAAGATAAGGCGTACATCAAACTTAACTGAACTTTTACAGCGCAGAACAGAGATACAGGTTCAGGGAATGAACTGATGCGGCTGCTGCAATCAGTAGCGATTGGTACGTGCTCGAGGGTAGCAAGGGGCACCGGGGACGTGGTCGACAGGGTGTGTGCACAACGTGCGTGACCAGCACAGGGGTGGACAAGATCGCCGGTAAAGGACTCGTACAGGAGCTTCACATACATCCATGGCGACCGAAGGTTCTGCTCGCCGTGGATCAACACATGCAGGAGGTAAACGAGGCCGGGGATGAGGGGGTAACGGAAGAGGGACTCACAGCGGAGGCGCTGCCGGAGTCGTACGGGCCCGAGGACGACGGTGCCGCGTTGTACACGAGGTAGACGAAGATGCCACCATGGTTGCTGACGGTAACACCTTGGCGAGGGCGCCGGTTCGGCCAGTTCCGACGCCGATCCTTCTGCGTACACGACGACGGCTACCTCTCGGTGCGATTCCCGCGCCAAGCCATCATCCCGGCACTCTGTAGCGGCGGCGTGGTGAAGGTTCCGATGGCCGGCCGCGTTGGTTTCGGTGGAGAGAGCAGAAGAACAAGGAGGGAAACGGCGGCGGCTGGGAAGGAGAGGAAAGCTAGGTTTAGGTCGAGCAGGAGGGAGGGGGATTTATGGGGTTCGGTGCGCGTACGGCTGGGCATCGGTGTGAGGGAGGAGAATCGCACGGTCGGAGGGGAAGGACAGCGACAGCAGCTGTCCTTCTGCGTCCGTACGAAGACGAAGAACAGAGGTGGGCTGGGGGGTCAATAGATCGGGGTGGGCTGGAAGATGGGCTGGGTTTTCTCCCCCCCCCCCCCCCATGAACCGTTTGCTTCTTTTTATTAACTTGCTTTTCTGTTTTTTTTTTTTGCAGCAAAACTAATTGGAAGAAAAAGGTAATTTTGGAGTTAGCAAAATTGTTAGAAAAATTAGGGTGAGCTGTTTGGGTCAACAGTAAACAATGCCAAGTTGTGTTTTACAAATATTTCAAATACTTGCTGTTTACAACAATGGTTTAAATTTTGAGTTAATTTGGGGTATTGAAAGAAGTATGGAAAACAAAGGTTTAAGCATTTGGAACCCTACTGATTTAATACAAACAATTGATTTGGATTGTTGTATAATTTGCATAAATTCAATTTGGTTATTGTTTGATGCTTTGATTCGAATTTGAATGCAATTTGGGAATTTATTTATTTGAAACAAAAGCACCATTTATTAGTTGATCAAACCTGGAAATAATTGGAAACAAAAGATTAGATTGTTTTGGTAATTTTCATAATTTTCCAATTGGGTGTTGTTTATACAATGTATTGACTTTTTTTTTGAATGTGATTTGGAAACATTTGATTGATTAAAACCATTAACTTAACAAGTGAGCATTATAGAATAAAAGAAAACAATTGGGTTGTTTTTATTTGAAATAACATTTTGGAAATTGTAACATCACAAGGATGAAACAAAAGGTTTGAGTTTTGGTTTGAAATTCAAATAGAAAACAAAGGAAAACAAGCAAAACAAATGCAATGAACATGATGCCATGATGCAAAACATAAAATAACTACAGAGAGCAAACATTCTAAAGGCTATTTTTCAGACTTGGGATGTTACAAGGCTACAGAGCAACGACATCGGTGGCGGTGAGGAGTGTCTGCGTAGGTGGAAGCGAAGTGATGAGTCCGTGGTATTGGTTGCATAGGTGGATAGAGGCGACAACACGACTAGGAGAGGAGGCAATGGCGAATGGAGGGGGCTAGCGGCAGTTTCTTCGGTGGCAGCGGGTAGGAGGCATCGACACTGTAGCTAGGGCAGAGGCACGCGGCAGCGTGGAAGGGGACTGCTCGGAGTGGCAGGTGTGTGATATCAATCAAGTTTGGATATAATATAGTGTGGACGCTCCTATTGGCTTGGTACTATATCCCAATGTCGATGGTACCATTTTTACCTGTGACGATGGCCTTTTACTTTCAAGCCGGTGGTATTTTAACCGGGGTAGGCAAAGGGGTTGGACATACTAGTGGTGATGACCTATTACTATCACGCAATTTGTATTATGGTACCAATGGTGGTGAAAATTTTCCACGTCGGTAATATTATTACTAATACGGTCCCATCTTATCATCAGCGTGGATACATGGTGCCCCGCCACTGGTACGGTTGTGATAACCCAGAAGTGTAGGGGACCTCAACAATCTTCGACGGTAAGTGTAACCCAATTTATTGATTCTTCACAAGGGAAACCAAAGAATATTTATAAGTCTTAGCAGCTGAGTTGTCAAATAGGCCACACCTGAGAAGCACTTGACAAAATATATTAGTAACAAATGGTGGAAGAAAATAGTTGGTAGCGTGGAGATGGGATGATTCTCTTGCGTCCTCAACACACCTAATGCAATGGTGATTGTATAGATGCACTGGTCCGGCGAAGAGATGATAAAATACGGGTAATATGGAGGGTAAAGCAAGGTATTGTAAATCTGTAATAAAATGGAAGCAAGGTAACATGTAGCAAAACAGATAGCAAATGGTATAGCAATGGTTGGAAACAAGGCCTAGGGATCGTATCTTTACTAGTGGTAACTCTCAACAATATTAACATAATTAAACACATGATATTTTCTCTAACACTATGGATGATGGACTTACTCGGAAATCATTCCTAATGGATCAAACAGGATGAGAATCGCATAGGGCTACACAAGCACACCTTAAAGTTCACGTTCCACATCTACGGACCCAACCCTGTCACTTTGAGCATCCATATATAGTACTAATAAATACCATAACCTATCTCTTGAATAGTCTCTTCCTAAGACATCCATAGCACGAGCACTGTCACCTTGGCACTATAGAGATTATACTAAACACAAGCATCAAGAAACCTCATGATTACATAATTCAATCCAACAAAATAAGAACAATTTCATGATAAGTATCCCTCTAATACATGATACATAGTCACACACGGCACCCGCACTCTCGTGGCACCATGGGACAAAGGTGACTCCGGAAGATTATACTAGATAAAACCAACTGAGCACATCATATCCATTACATAACAAAGGGCAAACATCATAGAATTCAACTATAATAAAATAGTTCACGATCACATGAAGATCAAACCATGAGAGAAAGATAAAATCACCTAGTTACTAGCACGAGCCCTCAGCCCCGCGGAGGGACTACTCCCGCATAACCGTGGGAGGCAGCAACGTCGATCAAGATAGCTCCGGCGGCACGTACCCGTCCTGGGAGAGTGCAATAATAAGGACTTTTGTCCCCCGAATTAGTGTTTTGGATGGCGGCAGAGCTCGGACGCGTTTCTGGAAAAATCCTCCGGTACGTGATGTTTTTAGATTAAGGGGTAGTTATGGGCGAAGAGGAGAAGCGAGGCGGTGCCCGAGGTCACTAGATGAGCTCATGGCGCGGCATAGACCCAACCCATGCCTAGGGATCACCTGGAGACTCTGGGCCCACCTCCAGGTCTCCTTTGTGCACAGTCTCCTTACCGGTGAATAAAAAATCCTCGTAAATTATCAGCTCATTTCGGGGATATTTTATGTATGACTTTTCTGAAACCAAAAACAGGCAGAAAACAGAAACTGGCACTGGGCATCTTATCAATAGGTTAGTCCCAAAAAACATGTGGAACACATAAGAAAACATAGGGAAAACATGTAGAAAACATAGCATGGAACATCAAACATTGTAGATACGTTTGAGACGTATCAGGATCCCCAGGCTTAACTCCTGCTCGTCCTCTAGTAGATAAGTGATAACAAAAATCAATTTTGAGGTGACATGATGCCAACATAAACTTGATCAACCATTATGTAAAATCATTATAAGCAGAGATCTAAACACTTTAACAAAGGCATGCTACATGTTATTTTAACAAATTAAAACTTAGCACTATGTTGCAACATGAAAAGTAACACAAATAGTTGACAGTGAGGAATAATGAATTGAAAGTGATACATTTTTTCGATCATAATAAAATCATAGTAAAGTGGTATCTTGCTTTTCCTTCGTAGAACAGAAAAACATAAATTCTAGGACACCCCAAAGTTCAAGTGGTAACTAGATACGAATTAATTTTAGAACAAGAAATACCATAATCATATTCCAATCAATAATAAATTTAGTAATTTTGCACATTATACTCAGAATGGAAATTATGCTCACCTAATTGGTGCATCAAGTAAGAAGGTGAAGACTTGTCCGATATCTAAAATAAAGGCCCTTCGCAGAGGGAACAGTGATCACTCATGTGCTAGAGCTTTTTATTTTATAAAACAAAGCACATTGGAAATATAATTTTGAGAGAGGTGTATGTCTATGTAAACGAATGCTAGTAAAAAATTTATTATCTTTTCGTGTCAAATGGATTCTAAGAGAGGCTCCCATAGAGGAACGATAACATTCCTATTCTCCTTTGTTTATCACTAACCATTGTTTGACTGATTTCTCAATAATAATGTGTGAATGAGATTAATTGTTACTATCGTAATTTATCTTTTGTGGGCTAGGCACCCATTTTCCAGCTCTTTTTGCAGTATTAGGGACAAGCACATTATGCATGCAAGTCAAGAGGTGAAGCCATCCAACATGAATAAATAATAAAGCATTTAATACTTCCTCATGAGCTAAAATAGGAACAAAAAACAAGGTTTAATAATTTTGAAGGTTTTAAAGGTAGCACACGAGCAATTTACTTGGAATGACAGGGAAATACTATGTATGTGTAGGTATAGTGGACACATTGGAATAACTTTGGTTTAAGAGAGTTGGATGCACAAGTAGAGGTCATACTCAGTACATGTGAAGGCTAACAAGAGACTGGGGGCGACCAACTAAGAGAGCAGTAACGACCATAATCATGCATAGCAACAAAACATCGTTGATCAAATCATAAAGTGATATTACGAATCTAAAAATAAATGATCATCAAGGCTTAAGTTGACTTTGTTTATAGTCAAAACATGGTGTGAGCATGCGCCAAGTCAATCCAAATAAATCTTCAAAGGTGGATACCACTATATATGTCGCATTATGATCAAGAACAACACATGATTTAATTTAATAGTGCATTAAGCACTCTCAGTTATTTGAGACTAGTCATGGTACATAATAAATTACTAAGCACACAATTGAAATAACATCTAACATGATATGTCAAAGCCTAGCCACAGTCTAAACAAGCTTCCTTTGCGCCACTATAGGCATGAAATATATTCTCCCATCCAACACGAATCAACTTATTTGAAACAAATCTCTAAAAAGGTATTCATTAAAGATCAAACAGCTAATAATATATAAATTCAGAAAACCAACAAACTCTGAACAAAATATGAAAGGAAAACAAGAGATAAAAACAACAGTAGCAAAAACTAAACACTCACAAAACAATAAGAGTGAAAAATAGAGTGTTCTATGAAAAATTGGAGCGTGTCTCTCTCCCAAACAAAAATGATAGGATCAATCATAGCCATGACCAGCAAGCAAAACAAAAAAAAACTAAAAGCAAAATAAAATGACGCTCCAAAAATAGCACATAGTATGTGAAGCAATACAAATATATTGTCTTGAAAGGTGACCTGATAATATTGTTGATGAAGAAGGGGATGCCTTGGGCACGCCCAAGCTTTGACGCTTGTGTGTCTTGGATATTTATTAGTGGGCCATTGGGAATCCCCAAGCTTGAGCTTTCTTCCATTCTTGATATTCTCATATCATCCTCGTCTCCTTACACTTGAAAACTTCCTTCACACAAAACTTAGCATAATCTTCAGTAGCGAGGTTGATACGTCAACAACGTATCTATAATTTATGATGCTCCATTGTCATATTTTTCCAATTGCTACTTGTTTCTCCCTTATTTATAGCATTTTTATATGTTTTACGGGACTAACCTATTAACAAGATGCCACGTGTTAGTTCCCTGTTTTCTGCTGTTTTTGGTTTCATAAAAGTTGTTCTGCAAACATTCTCGGAATTGGACCCCATAAAGCCCGAAGTTCCTATTTTCCCCGGAAGCATCCAGAACACCAAAGAGGAATCGAAGAGGGGCAACAGGGGGGCCACACCATAGGGTGGCGCTGCCCCCCTTGGCCACGCCACCTATAAGTGTGGGGCCCTTGGAGCTCCACCGCCTTTGCCCTTTCGCCTATTTAAGCCCCCGGGATGGAAAACCCTAAACGCCTGATAAAAAATCCCCGAAAATTTCCGCAGCCGCCGTCACCGTCAACCCTAGATCAGGGGGGTTCTGAAGCTGTTTCCGGCACCCTGCCGGAGAGGAGATCATCACCGGAGACCTCTACATCACCATGCCTGCCTCCGGAGTGATGCGTGAGTAGTTCATCTTTAGACTACGAGTTCGTAGCTATAGCTAGATGGTTGTCTTCTCCTCATATTCCTCCATGTTTAGATCTTGTGAGCTGCCTATCATGATCGAGATTGATCTTATGTAATTTTATATGCTGTGTTTGCTGGGATCCGATGAATATTGAACTTACGCCAAGTTGATTATAGTCTTTATTTGCATATGCTATCTGTGATCTTCCATGCTTTCTGTTGCTAGTGGTTACTCTGGCCAAGTAGTTGCTAGTGACTCCAAGAGGGAGTATTTATGCTCGATAGTGGGTTCATGCCTCCTTTTCTCCTTGCTCGAGTGACAGAAACATGAAGGCGGAGGATGTGATGATGCCATTAGGGAGAAAACAGTGGTGAGAGTGCCCGCGTGCATAATCATTGCTTACATTACACACTTTGTTTAATGCAATTATCTGTTGCTTGCAACTTAATACCTAAGGGGGTTCGGATGATAACCTGAGGGTGAATTATTAGTCATAGATGAAGATGGATATCGGTCTATGTATCTTGTTGTAATGCCCGCACTAAATATCATAGTAATCTTCATGTCATATTGTGCACTACGGTGCAACCTCTATTTGTCAATTGCCCAGCTATAATTTGTTCACCCAACATGCTATCTTTTATGGAGAGACACCACTAGTGAAACTATGAACCCCGGTCCATTTTCCACACTGTTAAACAAACCACAACAATTTTCCTGCTTTCTTTACTTACTGCAAGCATACACTGTTTTCCACACTATACGTCTAATCTTTTTTTTCAGCAAGATCGGTGAGATTAACAACCTCACTGTACCGTTGGGGCAAAGTATTTTGGTTGTGTTGTGTGCAGGTTCCACGTTGTTGCTGACACCGGTGAAGCACCAGCACCACTGTTAGTGGCATCAACCTTCTGAAGGTCCTGTTTTTCCTACTGGATTGATAACCCTGGTTCTTAACTAAGGGTAAAACTCCTACCGATGTGCTCATCATACCCTCCTCTTGGGGTTCCCAACAAAGTGCATCAAGGATTTTTCTGGCGCCGTTGCCGGGGAGAAGGAAGTCTTCTGGCAAGGGGAGTCTCTCACTCTCAACCTCTTTATTTTGTTTATTGTCTTGTTTTTATTTTTTTTCTTGTTTTTCTTCTCTATATTGAAAACACAAAAAAAAAATTACTTCATAGTTGTTATTTATTTCCTTGCTTTTATTCTGCTAAAATTAGTTCCTCTGAGAATACTAAGTTTTGTGACCTCACTATCACAAACAACAATGATTTTATTTGCACACCTATTGCTCCACCTGCTCCTACTTCTGCTTTCTATGAGATTAAACCTGCTTTATTAAATCTTGTGATGAAAGAACAATTTTCTGGCATTAGTATTGATGATGCTGCTGCCCACCTTAATAATTTTGTTGAACTATGTGAGATGCAAAAATATAAAAATGTGGATGGAGATATTATTAAACTAAAATTATCTTTGAGAGGAAGAGCTAAAGAATGGTTGCTATCTTTGCCTAGAAATAGTATTGATTCATGGACTAACCCCCCGTTTGGATGTCGGAAAACTTCTTGGAATTGAATTGGACTAGGAATTCCAAATGCAAGATGGAAAGGAAATGGCTCCAATTCGAATTCCATCGTTTGGCTGCGCATGAAATTTATAGATGGAATCAAAGGGTAGCATCAATTCCAATTCCTGTTTGGATGTACAAACCATGGAATTTGATGTTTTGTTGAGCATAGTGCTATCAAATGGTTACTATCTAATTGCAAGATCAAGTACATAGTCAAACTCTGATTTTTGTACCGATTTCAACATGAAAAAATCCAACTGAGTTCTTCAAGACATGTGTGTCTATTTTTCTCTGGAGAGCCAAAGACATAGCCTGGGAGCACCCTTCTGCTCGTCGCCAAAGACGCGCTGGTTTCTGGCTTCGCCACCGGTGATGGAGGAGCCGGCGAAGCGGCAGAGGCGGGCGCCCCCGCGGACGCGGGCGCGTGACCCCGAGTTCGACACCGACGGCGCCAAGTCCAAAACAAAGTCCCCGTCGGCCATGGGGGGCCGCTACACTCGCCGGAGAGCACGAGGCCGGTGTTGGGGGTCCATTTCCTCCGCCGCCTCCATGCCCCTGCCGCCGCCATGTCCCCTGCCACGGACAATTCCCATCTCGCCGCCGGAGATCTAGGTTTTGGGCTGGTAAGGGGAGGAACGAAGATGGGCTTTAGACGAAGGGAGGAAGAAGGAGATGAGGGGAGGAGGCCGGCGAGAGGAGAGATCTTGCTAACCTTCACCGTCGCCGCCCGGTTCCTCTCGCTGGAGGTCGAGCCATCGACCGAGGCGCCGCCTCTTTCTGTTTCGGGGTTGTGCGAGCGAACGGGTACCAGCTGCGGGAGATTTTTCCGAGCGATTCCGAGGGGTTGGGCTCCGAATTGGTGAGAGCGGGGCGCGCGCGTGGGGGGCCTCGCGTGGAATTGGTCTTGAGATTCCAGCCCCTAATTCATTGACCACCCCAAATGGTGGATTCGGCCTAGCAATTCCAAATAGGCAATTCCGAGCTGTTTTTCCGACATCCAAACAGGGGGTAAGTGTAAAGATGCTTTCATTGGAAAATATTATCCTCCTGCTAAGATTATATCCCTGAGCAGTGACATAATGAATTTTAAACAATTTGATAATGAACATGTTGCTAAAGCTTGGGAAAGAATGAAAACTATGGTGAAGAATTGTCCCACTCATGGACTGACTACTTGGATGATTATACAAACCTTTTATGCATGACTGAATTTCTCCTCAAGGAACCTATTGGATTCAGCTGCTGGAGATACCTTTATGTCCATCATTTTGGGAAATGCAACAAAGCTTCTTGATGATATGATGATAAATTATTCAGAGTGGCACACTGAGAGAGCTCCACAAGGTAAGAAGGTAAATTCTGTTGAGGAAACCTCCTCTTTAAGTGAAAGGCTTCATGCTATTATGTCTATGCTTGTTAATGGTAAAGCTCAAGTTGATCCTAATAATGTTCCTTTAGCCTCATTGGTTGCTCAAGAAGAGCATGTTGATGTGAACTTTATTAGTAAAAATAATTTTAACAATAATGCTTATAGCAATAATTTTGGTGGAAACAATTATAAACCTTATCCTCCTAATAATGTTTATGGTAATTCTTATGGAAACTCCTACAATAGTAATAAAAGCTCCACCTCTGATCTTGAAAACATGCTTAAAGAATTTATTAGCACACAAACTGCTTTTAATAAATTTGTTGAGGAAAAGCTTGGTAAAATAGATGTTCTTGCCTCTAAAGTAGATAGCCTTGCTATTGATGTTGATTTTCTAAAACTAAAGGTTTTGCCACAAGATATTGAACAAAGTAAAACTTTGAATTCCATCCAAGTTCAAATTGATGATAATGTTATGTTCATGGCTGAATTGCGTGCTAGGTGGGAAAGAGAAGATGCATTGGCTAAAAAGAATAATATTGCTAGAGTTTGCACTATCACAACCACTATTAAAACTGAAGTTCCAAGTGCTAGTAAACCTCCTACTATCAATGGTAAAGTAGTTGGTGTTAATAAAGTCCATACTCCTTTGGTGAAACGTGCTAAATTGCCTCAAACTAGTGAAATTGCTTCTAATAAAAGTGCTGAAATTTTTAGAGATATGGGAGATAATGGTTCCATTGCTTTTGATGACAATAATATTGATTTTGATGATTGCAATATCTCTTAAGTTATTACGTTTCTTAAAAATCATGCTAGAAGTCCCAATGCTAGTGCCATGAATATGGCCTTTACTAAACACATTACCAATGCTCTCATGAAAGTTAGGGAAGAAAAGTTGAAACTTGAGACATCTATCCCTAGGAAATTATATGATGGTTGGGAGCCTATCATTAAGATAAAAGTAAATGATTTTGATTGCAATTCTTTGTGTGATATTGGTGCTACTATCTCTGTTATGCCTCAAAAGCTTTATAATATGCTTGATTTGCCACCGTTGGAACACTGTTATTTGGATGTTTATCTTGCTGATAATCTAAGAAGAAACCTATTGGTAGAATTGATGATGTTCTTATTATGGTTAATAATAACATTTCCCCTATTGATTTTGTTGTTATGAACTTTGAATTCAATGCTTCTTGTCCTATTGTTTTGGGAAGACCTTTTCTTAGAGTTGTTGATGCTATTATTGACATGAAAGAGGGGAGTATTAAATATCAACTTCCCCTCAAGAGAGGTTTGGAACACTTTCCTAGAAAGAAGATGAAGCTACCTTTTTACTCTATTATTAGAGCAAAATATGTTGTTGATGCTTTTTCACTTGAAAATACTTGAGTTGCCCGTTTTATGCCTAGCTGAAAGGCGTTAAAGAAAAGCGCTACCGGGAGACAACCCGTTTTATTTCGCTGTTTTCAACCCATTTTATTTTGTTTTCTTTGGTGTTCTTTGCACCTGGGTGTTGTCTATTTCCTTAGAAACCCCTCTGTATTGTTTATTTTGAGTTTTTGTTGAGCCAAGTAAATCCTCTAGTGGAAAGTTGAGCCTAAATTTCGGATTTCTGCGCAGGAAACAGATTTCTTCTGTCCACTGTTAATTCTGTTAAAAATCACATAAAATTCAAAATGACATGAGCTTTTTTGTGCTTAATCCTAAGTTATATACGCAATTTTTTTTAGAAGACCACTTTTTTATTTGAGAAACAGAAGATTTTTGAAGAAAAAAATCGATCTTTACCTCATGTTCTGTGTTGACAGATTTCTGCCATTTATCGCATTTGCATCTTAATCTCTTTATTTTGGTGTTCTTTTGAGAAAAAGAGTTTTGAAAGAAGTTGTGACAGTCGCTAATGTGTTTTTGGGTGCTAGAATTGTGTTGAAACTGAACCATGTGAATTTATTATTTCAATTTCACTAACGTTGCTAATGAAGATTGTGAGAATTTTGATGTGAAGGAAGTTTTCAATGGTCAAGAGAAGAGGATGCTATGATGTGATCAAGAAGAGTGAAAATCCTAAGCTTGCGGTCGCCCCAGTGGTACATCCAATCAAATTCCAAGAATACTCAAGCGTCTAAGCTTGAGGATGCCCAAGGCATCCCCTTCTTCATCAACAAATTATCAGGTCACTTCTAGTGAAACTATATTTTTATTCGGTCGCATCTTATGTGCTTTATTTGGAGCGTCTTATTTTTGTTTTCAGTTTGCTCTTTATTTTGCTTTAAGTTTGTTTTTACCTTTTCAATAAGCTTGGTTGGACCCTAGCATTCTTTTATTGGAGAGTGACACGCTCCGCTTTTTCTTGAGAATACGTTGTATTCTTAATCTCTATCTAGCTGTTGCATTTATTTAGCTCCTGTTTTGCATGCATCTCTTATTATAGTTGTTAGTTTTAGTAGTGTTATGTGAGTACTGTCATGTTTTATTGTTGTATCGTAAAGAGTACTTTTGTTAAATCATGTTTTGTATGGTGCTTGTTGGGAGAAAGAAAACTGCTGCTTGAAGTAGAATTTATAACTGTACTAGTAGAAGCTTGTATAGACTGTGGCTAGGACTTTTTCATGCCATGCTAAATTTTATTTTAGTTTTAAAGCCTTGTGATTATTGAGTAGCATGATTAGCCTCAAATAGCTGAGAGTGTTTAATGTGTATTGAAAGATTCATGAGTTGTTCTTGTCATAGTAATGCATCAATATATGGTATTCTCTTTAGAATGTTTTATTTGGTTGACTTGGCACATGCTCACACCATTTTTATGACTACAAACCAGTCACGAATAGCCTCCATGACCACTTAGTTTTTGAACTTGTGGTGCTGCTGATGTTTTAATTAATGATGTTTATGTCGCTATGCATGATTATGGCTCTTATGCTCTCTTGATTTGTCGCTCCCATTCTTTTGCTAGCCTCCACCTGTACTGAGTATGAGCTCTACTCATGCATCCAAACTCCCTTAAACCAAAG
This sequence comes from Alopecurus myosuroides, assembly GCA_028641055.1. NCBI lineage: Eukaryota > Viridiplantae > Streptophyta > Magnoliopsida > Poales > Poaceae > Alopecurus > Alopecurus myosuroides. Next base: position 95,834,937 of record CM054057.1, read on the forward strand.
TTTTTCCCATTGTGTCCACCATACCTACCTACATGTGGTATTTAACTGCCATTCCAAAGTAAATTGCTCATGCATTACCTTTGAAACCTTCAAAATTACTCCTGCTTTATGTTCCTGTTTTTGCTAATGAGGACGTAAATAGAGAATCTTTATCTCACTTGTTGATTGGATTTCACACCCTGGACTAGTGGCTTCATCCTCTTATCCAAATGATAGAAGAGCTGGCAGCGGGGTGCCCAGCCCCAAATTAATGCAAACAAATTATCTTCACTATTTTTTCCCCTGATTTATCAGTCAAAGCATAATTGTGTAAAAAAAAGAGAAAGGGGGATGACCTTATACACCAGCTGCGTCCTTCACCGTGGAAGCCTCTCTTGTGAATCCAGTTGTCTTGTGATGTACTGTATTTTTTGTTTACCATTCGTTGACATTAGCATACATCTCCCAAAATATAGACACTCCTCCACGGTATGTGATTGTTGGCATGCACCCGAGGACTCGGTTAGCCATGGTTTGTGAAAGATGGATGGGAGGAGTGTCAAACTTTTAATACCTCTGTTTAATAAAATAAAAGCTCTAGCACATGAGTGATCCCTGCTTTCCTCTGCGAAGGGCCATTCTTTTACTTTTATGTTGAGTCTCCATATTCTAAATTTATGCACAGTTGAGAGAGCATTTTTTCCATTCTGAGTTCTATGTGCATTTGTCCCATAAGCATCAATAATTACTTCATGATATGATATCATTTGTTCTTAAATTATTTGTTCTAGTCGTAGTCATGAACTTTGAAGGTGTCCTGGCATTTATGTTTTGCCCCACTCTTAAGGACTATCGAAATATCACTTTGCCATGATTTCTCTATACCTGAAACAAAAGTTTACCTTTCTTTGCATTATTATTCATGATCCTTTATTTGAGTTACTCTTCGTGATGCAAAGTAATTGCTATGCTTTATTATTATAGTTTTATTTATCATGCATGTGTTTAAAGTTTTATTATCTCAGCGTGCACATGCTTTTACATTAGATTGATCAAGTTTATGTTAGTAGCATGTCACCTCTGAAATTATTGTTGTATCGTTTACCTACTCGAGGACGAGTAGGAACTAAGCTTGGGGATGCTTGATACGTCTCCAACGTATCTATAATTTATGATGCTCCATGATCATATTTTTCCAATTGCTACTTGTTTTCTCCCTTATTTATAGCATTTTTATATGTTTTCCGGGACTAACCTATTAACAAGATGCCAAGTGCCAGTTCCCTGTTTTCTGCTATTTTTTGTTTCAGAAAAGTTTTTCTGCAAACATTCTCGGAATTGGACCCCACAAAGCCCGAAGTTCCTATTTTCCCCGGAAGCATCCAGAACGCCGAAGAGGAGTCGAAGAGGGGCAACAGGGGGCCACACCGTAGGGTGGCGCGGCCCCCCTTGGTCGCGCCACCTATAGGTGTGGGGCCCCTAGATCTCCACTGCCTTTGCCCTTTCGCCTATTTCAGCCCCCCGAATGGAAAACCCTAAGCACTTGATCAAATATCTCCGAAAAGTTCCGCAGCCGTCGTCACCATCAACCCTAGATCAGGGGGGTTCTGAAGCTGTTTTTGGCACCCTGTCGGAGAGGAGATCATCACCGGAGGCCTCTACATCACCATGTCTGCCTCCGGGGTGATGCGTGAGTAGTTCATCCTTGGACTATGGGTTTGTAGCTGTAGCTAGATGGTTGTATTCTCCTCATATGCCTCCATGTTTAGATCTCGTGAGCTGCTATCATGATCGAGATTGATCTTATGTAATTTTATATGCTGTGTTTGCTGGGATCCGATGAATATTGAACTTATGCCAAGTTGATTATAGTCTTTATTTGCATATGCTATTTGTGATCTTGCATGCTTTCCGTTGCCAGTGGTTACTCTGGCCAAGTAGTTGCTAGTGACACCAAGAGGGAGTATTTATGCTCGATAGTGGGTTCATGCCTCCTTTTCGCCTTTCTCGAGTGACAGAAACGTGAAGTGGGAGGATGTGCTGTAGCCATTAGGGAGAAAACAACGGTGAGAGTGCCCGCGTGCATAATCATTGCTTACATTACACACTTTGTTTAATGCAATTATCTGTTGCTTGCAACTTAATACCTAAGGGGGGTCGGATGATAACCTGAGGGTGGATTATTAGTCATAGATGCAGATGGATGTCGGTCTATGTATCTTGTTGTAATGCCCGCACTAAATATCATAGTAATATTCATGTCATATTGTGCACTACGGTGCAACCTCTATTTGTCAATTGCCCAGCTGTAATTTGTTCACCCATCATGCTATCTTTTATGGAGAGACACCACTATTGAAACTATGAACCCCGGTCCATTTTCCACACTGTTAAACAAACCACAACAATTTTCGTGCTTTCTTTACTTAACTCAAGCATGCACTATTTTCCACACTATACGTCTAATCTTTGTTTTCAACAAGACCGGTGAGATTGACAACCTCACTGTACCGTTGGGGCAAAGTATTTTGGTTGTGTTGTATGCAGGTTCCACGTTGTTGCTTACACCAGTGAAGCGCCAGCACCACCGTCAGTGGCATCAACCTTCCGAAGGTCCTCTTTATCCTACTGGATTTATAACCCAGGTTCTTAACTATGGGGAAAACTCCTACCGTTGTGCTCATCATACCCTCCTCTTGGGGTTCCCAACAAAGTGCATCTGAGGTTAGTGCATAAATAAAATAAATCCACTTGGTTCAGTTGTGACCAATGGAAACACTCAATTTAAACATTGGCTACTGTCACTATTTTATTTTAAAGTTCTACGCCCTAGAGAACACCAAAAGAAAAAAAAATAGGAAAATGCAAACAAAGGCAGAAATCTATCAAAACAGAACTGACTATAAGATGAATTTTTTTGAGTCACTTATGTGCTTCAATTCAGAAAGCGTTCAACTAATGAAATTTATATAACAAACTAGGGGAATGCGCCCATTTTTTCATAATTTTCTCGCACACTAGCCGAGAGATACAAACTTTTTGGTGAAGAACAAAAATTCGGACAGAAAGAAGCAACTTGCACTTTGTTTCAAAATAGGTCGTTCTTGGCACAAAAACAAAACAAAAGGGATAAGTAGCGATTTATATAGAGTTAACAACATCCAAGACTCAAATAAAACAAAATAAAACAGAAGAAAACATAAATAAAACAAGATAAAACAAAGTGGGTTGCCTCATAAAGCACTTTTCTTTATTACCTTTTAGCTTGGCAAAGTAATTTTAAAAGATGCTCACATAAGAGTAAGAATTGTAGAACAAAAGGAAAGGACCAAGACGCAAATATAAATCACATTTAAGTCTAACCCATTCTTATGCACAGTAATGTTGTAAGAAAATCACAAAACAACTAGAATAGGAAAAGAAAACAAATGCAACTTTAGAAATTTCAACATGAAGAGGGGAACTTAATATTATTGAGATACAAATAAACATGCTTTCCTCTTTCATAATAACTTTTTAGTAGCATCATGAATAAAATAAACAATATAACTATCACATAAAGCATCCTTCTCATGATCCACATGCATAAAAGAATTATTACTCTCCACATAAGCATAGTCATTATCATTAAAAGTAGTGGGAGAATTATTTTTTTAAATAGCTATCATTGTAATCATCATAAACAGGAGGCATATCGTAATCACAATAAATGTTCTCCCCAATTGTAGGTGGACTAAAAATATCATATTAATCATTGTAATCATCATATATGGGAGTCATAGTATCATGAAAGTAAATTTTCTCCTCCAAACTTGTGGGACTAATTAAGAATATCATTGTCATCAAAACCGACTTTCCCAAGCTTAAAGTTTTACACAAAATTAGCAATAATGGTGTTCAAAGAATTCATACTAATAACATTGCTACCATCATGAAAGTAAAGCTCCATAGGTTTTTAAATTTTATCTTCAAACTCTTCATGCCCTAGTTCTAGATAAATATTATAAAGCGCTCTCATATTTTTATTGTTTTCCATTATGCGTAACTAGTAAAATAAAAACAAGAAGCGAGTAAAAAGAAAGAGTGAACTTCCCAAGTGAACTTATATATAAAGCTATGCTCCCCGGCAACGGTGCCAGAAAATAAGTTGTTGACGGGAGCCTTCTTGCTTGTGATGACTTTGAAATCCCCGGCAACGGCGCCATAAAATAGTCTTGATAACCCACAAGTGTAGGGGATCGCAACAGTCTTTGAGGGTAAGTGTAACCCAATTTATTGATTCGACAACATGAAAGCCAAAGAATACTTATAAGCCTTAACATCTGAGTTGCCAATTCAGCCATACCTGAGAAGCGCTTAACAAAATATATTAGTAACAAAAAGGTGGAAGATAATATTTGGTGGCGTGGTGATGGGATGATTCTCTTGCATCCTCAGCACACCTAATACAATGGTGATTGTATAGATGCACTGGTTCGGTAAAGAGATGATAAAATACGGGAAATATGGAGGGTAAAGCAAGGTATTGTGGCAGCAAGGTAACATGTAGCAAAATTGAGAGCAAATAGTATAGCAATGGTTGGAAACATGGCCTAGGGATCATACTTTCACTAGTGGTAACTCTCAACAATATTAACATAATTAAACACATGATATTTCCTCTAACACTATGCATGATTGACATTACTCGGAAATCGATCCTAATGGATCAAATAGGATGAAAATCACGTAGGGCTACATAAGCACACCTTAAAGTTCAGCCTCCACATATACGGACACCCCAACCCTATCAATTTGAGCATCCTATGATAGTACTAACAAACACCATAACCTATCTCTTGAATAGTCTCTTTCTAATACATCCACAGTACCCGCATTGTCACCTTGGCACTATAGAGATTATATTAAACACAAGCATTAAGAAACCTCATGATTCCATAATTAAATCAAACAAAATAAGAACAAGTTCATGATAAGTATCCCTCTAATACATGATCCATAGAGTCACATACGGCACCCGCATTATCACCATGGCACCGTGGGATAGAGGTGACTCCGGAAGATTATACTAGATAAAAACCAATTGAGCAGATCATATCTATTATATACTAAAATCAATATACGGGTGTTTTAATAGAGCCACGAGGTTGATCCACATCATCTGATTATTTTCAATAGTTAGATCTAAGATTGATGGCTAGGATTAAATGAAAAGTTATACGTAATGCTAAGCTGATTTTAACAAGCTACGTGTTGATATATTTTGACACGGTACATGTTGACGTGGTGGTACACGCGGGCGTTAAGAGCACACATCCAAACCGATCGGTAGTTTTCTCAAGAATAAAACAAAGGGGAAAAATTATAGAAGTCGACTATAATTAAAAAGATCACGATCACATGAAGATTACCACACGGGGGAGAGAGATAACCACGTAGTTACTAGCACGTTCCCTCAGCCCCCGCGGAGGGACTACTCTCGTATCATCGTGGGTGGAAGCTACGTCGATGAACATGGCTCTGGGGCACTTCCCCGTCCCGGCAGAGTGCCAGAACAGAGGCTTATGTCCCCCGAATTAGGGCTTTGGATGCTGTTGGAGGTTGAACGCGTTTCTGAAAAAAATCCTACAGTGGCTGATGTGTTTAGGTCAAGGGGCTATTTATGGGCAAAGGGGCGATGTGAGGCGGTGGCCGAGGCCACCAGATGACCTCATGGTGTGGCCTAGGCCCCACCCGCGCCTGGGGGTCACCAGGTGGCTGTGGGACCCACCTTCATGTCTCCTTTGGGCATAGTCTTCTTCCCGGTGAATAAAAAATCCTCATAAATTATCAACGCATTCCAGGAATATTTTCTATATAACTTTTTTGAAATCAAAAGCTGGCAGAAAACATAAACTAGCACTAGGCATCTTAACAAAAGGTTAGTCCCAGAAAACATGTAGAGGACATAAGGAAATATAGGGAAAACATGGGAAAACATTTAGAAAACATAGCACGGAGCATAAAAAATTATAGATACGTTTGAGACGTGTCATGTTGCTTCTATAACAAGTTTCCTTGTAGTGTACTTCTGTAATGATATGTCTCATTGTTTGGTCTTTGTTGTTCCTAAAGGGTTCGCTGCATACAAAACAAAAAATTCCTACGAGAGAGATACCCGAAGGGCCAAGATCTAATCTAGGAGATGAAAGCAACGGGCATAGAGAAAGTCTTAAGGAGAACATACCCTCGAAGACACAGAGCGTTAAGAGATCAAATCTCGTTGGTGATATAGTTGAACTCACATCGATATCAAGATCGCGATGATGAGCGCTGCAATCCGGCAGCGCTTCCGCCCTCGGTCACACGTACAGCTCGATGATGACCTCCGTTCCCTTGATCCAACAGGGCAGCAGAAGTAGAGGATCCCTCGGAACTCCAGCAGCACGACAGTGTGGTATGGTGGAGAAAACTTTGTGCAGGGCTTCGCCAAGCGCATGCACATGAGGTGGATCAGCGGGAGGAGGGGGGTGGAGATGACACCAAGTGTGTGGGGAGAGGAAGGTCCAATCCCTTTTTATATAGGAGGGGGAGTCAGCCACGAAATTTTGGTGCCTCCACCTCTCCCCTCATCATGTGTGTGGATTCTCCACTTAACCCACTCATTCTCTCATCAATTCGCACTCAAAATTCCAAGGGTTTTCTTTAATAAATAATTAAAACAATTTCATTTCTTATTTTAATATTTGTTAATCCTACTAACAAACATTAACACTTACCACATTGAACTATTTGTTAATCAAACATTAACATATACCACCTTGAACTATTTCAATATTCCCCGAAACAATTCTGGTGACTATTTCAATATTCCCCGAAACGATTTCGGTGTTGTCATAACTTTTCTCCGATATTCCGTATCCACTAAACCGCGTCATCAAACCTTAAGTGTGTCACCCTACGGTTCGTGAATAATGTAGACATGATCGAGACAACTCTCCGATCAATAGTCAACAGCGGGACATGGAGATCCGTAATGACTCCTACACATTTAACGATGAATCTAGTGACCGTGTGAACCATAAACGTAATAACCAATTCCCTTTGTCTCACGATATTTGACTTGTCCGAGATCCGATCATTGGTATCAACCATACCTAGTTCAATATCGTTACCGACAAGTACTGTTTTACTCGTTCCGTGATATGACATCCCTGTGACCTAGTCACGTGCTTGCAAGCGGTGTCAATGTGATGTCACTGAGAGGGCCCAGAGTATATCTCTCCATCATTTGGATGGAAAAATCCCACTCTTGATCCATGAGCCTCAACTAATACTTTCCGAATACCCAACATCACCTTTATAGTCACCCTGTTACGGTGTGACGTTTGATGACATCAAAGCACTCTTCCGATGTTAGTGATTGACATGATCTCATGGTCTAAGGATTAGAGTTACTTCGTATGCTTGATATAACAATGTAAACTTAATGACTTGATCACATTGCTATATTCACTTTGGTTCTATGTTCATCACATCATTCTACCAATGATATGACCCCGTTATTAACAACATCCAATGTTCATGGTCAGGAAACCATAAACATCAGTTAATCAACGAGCTAGTTAAACAAGAGGCATTACTAGTAACCATTGTTTGTTTATTAAACACACATGTATCAATGTTTCCGGTTAATACAATTCTAGCATGAGAAATAAACATTTATCATAAACAAGGAATAAGATAATAACCACTTTATTATTGCCTCTCGGCATATTTCCTTCAGTCTCCCACTTGCACTAGAGTCAATAATCTAGTCTGTAAGCACTTAACACATATGGCATTCCAGTGTTATTACCATGCTTTGCATGTGGTAAACTTCATCAAAAGATCTGACATGTTTAGGTCCTATTGTATTTGCATGTCTATGCGTCTATACGCATCACTCATTCTCTAATGAGATGGCTTTGTATATATTTGGTCAACCGGTGAGACCTTAATTCCTCAGCTTAAACTAATGTTACTAACATTGTGAAAATGTAGTTTCATAGTGCCAGCATTCTTGGTAATACACCAAGTTCAATAAAGAACTCCTTGACACAAAATACTCATATTATTTGTTGTCAACACAACAATATAGTTAGCATTTGTTGTAGTACCCATCACAATACTTTAATTTTGAAACTCATTCAAATCCAGCTTGGAACTTTCTTCCAGCCTATTGTGCTACCCTTCATCACGTATTTTAATTGAGATAAAATTAGTTGAATAGATGACAAGACTATTAGTGTAACATATTAAAACGAATATTTTGTCATTACTACATAGGAAAACATATCCTTAGCATTTCTAAAAATGGCATAAGGATCTCTCCCACCGTTGTCTAATAATCATATGAATTATCCTACTATAACGTTCTATAGCACATGACTCATCTGGTTGTGTACATAGTATGGAACACATGACTCAGAAATCTTAATTTCAATTATGCTCATCATGTGTCAAAACACGTGAATATTGCTCAGTTCTTTTCCGTGTGGCAAGAACCCCTTCTTGTCATTTTGATATTGACGTACTCCAATACTTCATCTATGTAATTTTGGCTCAACCATATCAGGCGCTTCAATCCATGTCTTATAGATATCGATGCCCAATATCTCATAAGCCTATCATCAATATGAAAATCTTAACCGTGTTAATTTAAAATACATATTTTCCAATCAACCATATGTCATCTACATAAAGCATTAGAATTATGTCTTAGCACTCCCACTTAATTTCTTTTAACTCTACAAGCATCTTTACCGTTCATGATGGAATCACACTATTTTGATAACTTCATTAAAGTAAAGATTCCAACTTCGTTATGCTCACTTCAACCATTGAAGTTTGCATACCTGTCCGGCAACCTTTTGAATTTTACAAAACTCTCTGACTGTGTCAAGTACACATCCTCGATCAAACTTCCTAGAGAGGAGAGTTGGTTTTGTTATTCGACTTCCATATCATAATATGTAACTTTTTCTAGAACTATCAGCAAAGACTAAAGAATCACTACGGAAGATCAAAATCTTGTAGTCAACTTTTTGAACTTCGTCGAAAACATCTTTTCGACAAGCACAACTTTCAAAGGATGTAAATATCCATGTATTTGTTGCTATATAGACCCGTTTGCTATCGTTAGGCATCATGACTATCGAAAGGACTACCAAGTCACATACTTGATATTCATACAGGGAGACTATCGCGGATATAATGACTCATAGCCAATTTTACGAAGTCAGGGCCCATCATTTGCTTCCTTTATAAGTTTCAGGTCCTTTGTTGTCAAAACAACACTTCACTCTCAAACCACAAGTTGGTCTAAGTACAAAGTTTTAGGACTTTTGTGGTTCAATTCGCAAACTCATTCGAAGTATCTACAACACATGTAGTGTCTTCCACTTAGTCAAAATAGGAAGCCCTAGAACAACTTCTAGTGTTGCGCTACTCTTGACATGATAACGAAGATTTCTAATCTCGTCGAGTTTGTACTGTCCTCCCACTCACTTGTTTCGCAAAAACTACTTTCTCGAGAAATCAACCATTTCTGACAAACAACATTTGTCTTTGGTTTGGTGATAGGAGAAATACCCAATGGATTCATTGGGATAACCTTATAAACATATATGTATCCTATTTCGGTTGTAAACATTTTCCACATGCTATGCATACCAAAATTTAAGAAAAAGACAATTCGGGTCGCTACCCAAGCCGTAACTTATATGGTGTCAATTTCAACGGATCACGGTGGCGCTCTTTTCAGTATAAAAGCGGTTGTCTCTAATGTATAAACTACAAAATTATAATGGCATTTTTATTTATCTCACCATGTCCAACAAGGTTTGATTTTGTCTCTTGAACACTCCATACTTATGTGGGGTATTCGAGAAGGATAAATTGTAGAACAATTCTGCAACTCCTCGGATGTTTTGCTAAACTTGTAACTCAAAATTTATCCTTTATGATCCAATCATAAATACTTGATTATCTTGTTACGATGATTTTTACTTCATACTAACAGTAGTTTGAACCAAATCACAAATCTCAAACTCCGTTCTCTTTAAATAGATATACTCATATATCTACTCAAATCATCGACGAAATTTTATGAAGGAAAAATTCTTTCACCACACACGACACATAATGGACTAATACATCAATATGTATAATCTCCGCTAGATTAGTCGTTCATTCTACTTTGGCCTATGAACGGAATTTTAGTCATCTTTTGGAAGAGGTCTCACAAGCGTCAATTTATTCAAAACAAAATGCCTCCGTAAGTCCATCAACATGGAGTTCATTCATGTTTTCCTTTCTGATATGAACTAAAATGGTGGTGTCACAATTTAAGTGAAATTCTTTTATGTCTTGCAATGTTTAGCATTTAGTCTTATACATGTTTACTTTACCAACACGATTTATATTAACTCATCCATCAATTATGGAATATGGTCATAGTTTTGAACAATATTATTTGTTCTCACAAAATACCGGAACAAAATAACAACTTATTAAGTTCTTAAAATAAATCTTGAATGTTTGGTTCGATACGACAGTGAACATAATAGCACTTTATTTATGTTCTTGTCATGATCAATCCCACATCTACTACTAGTTCCTTTTAGGCCCTTGTATTTATTGCATTGCGTTGCTTTGTATGACAACTCATACCAACCAATCTGGTATCAAAATACCCAAAAATACTTTGTTAACTAGTAATACATCTATAACTTATATATCAAGCATATACTCCTGAGCTAGACCTTTCCAGTTATCTTCTTTGCTGCCATATACCTTTTTTTAATTCTATTTTCAATATTCCATTTTCTTTATAGAAGAATCATTAAACATAAAACAATGCTAGTTGTACTAGCACATTTTCCTTTGCGTGTTAGGCAGATACTACCACCCATTGAGTCATACTTTGAGTTTGATTGTTCTACTAATATCATCATATTAATAGCATTCTTCCAGATTCCACTCTTAGCAATCCTCAAGTAAGGTAAACAAGTTTACCCAAACTTTTAATTCATACCATCATAACAATTTTGTGATGAATCTACTATAGCTCGAAAGAAGGAATTTAGAGGATAATATTAGTGCCCAGCTTCTTGGAAGATTCAAACGCCTAGCGTCTTCAATCATTGCATATATTCAAATAATATAAGCACACATTGTCACGCTAAATTATACTCAGTCATGTTGCCACAAATAAGTTTCTAGATATCAATATATCTTTCACTTGATAGTTTCTGAAAACAATTCTTTTCAGTTCCTAAATCACCTTGGTCAACAAAACATTCTTTTGAAGATAAAGTATTATGGAAGCAAGCATGACACTGGATTCTAAGTAGGAATTATTTTCTCTCTAGATAAATCAATAATTAATCATATGGAGCTAGGTAGGTTGTACCAAAAATCTACAATAGGACTCAATTTAAATTTCACTAATATTGTACCAATCTTAAATTGTTTTACCAGATCATAACAGTTATATCTCAATTAACAATCTAAGTGTAAGGTAGTTTGTGGATGCCAATGAATACTAAAATTTATGCAAATTCACTTTGATTGGTTGTTCATGATAAAATAAGTTCAAGTTAATTTAAAATTACTACGTGAACTCCCACTCAAAAACAACATCCCTCTAATCATTTTTGTGATTACACAAACCAAATTCACTACACCAAAACCGATCATCATATGAGATGATGTAGCTGCAAAGGCGAACATCGACATGTTCATCATATCGTCCATATGACTCATGCTTTACCTTTCGGTTACGTGTTCCGAGGCCATGTTTGTACATGCTAGGCTCGCCAAGTAGAACCATAGTATTACGTGTGTTCCAAGGCTATGTTTGTCTGTACATGCTAGGCTTGTGAGCACTGATACGTCCAAAACGTATCTCCTTTTCCGAACACCTTTCTTATTGTTTTCCTCTAAACCTGTGAGATTTAGATACCACTAACACGGACTAACGCTGTTTTCAGCAGAATTACTTTGGTGTCTCGTTTTTGTGCAGAAAAATCAATTTTTGGGAAAATGCCCAGAGAAGACCCCGTTGGTCCTAAAACACCAGAAGACCCCGGGAGCGAGAAGGGGGCCACACCACACCCCCCCGGTGCCCCCCCCTTGGTTGCGCCGCCTAGTGGTGTGGGCCACCCCGGGACTCCCTCGGACTCCCCTTTCGACTACATACGCCCCGTAAACCTAAAACGTGAGGGGGTTCGTGATATTCCACAGAAACACAGCAGAGCGCCGCCACCACCCCGAACCTCGATTCCGGGATCAGAAGTTCCTGTTCTGGCGCCCTGCCGGGACAGGGATTCGAAGGAGATCATCGCCATCGACACCACCACCTCTTCTCCATCAACCATCCATGATTCCCCGTCCATGTGTGAGTAAATACCGCTGTAGGCTGAGAGGGATGGAAGGGATTGGATAAGATCGATCATGTAATAATGCCAGATTGTTAGGGCATAGTGCCTAGTATCCGCTGTTAGTGTTTTCTACCGTTGTTGCAACTTCTTATGCTTAATGCTTGTCACTAGGTCCTGCGTGCCATGATCTCAGATCTTAACATGTTATTGTTTCATGATAATGTTGTTTCTTGATCATATCAGCAAGTTGTTTTACACATGTCATTGTCCGAAACCCGAGGCCCCAAAGTGGCAGAAATTGGGACAACAGGAGGGGATGGCTGTGATGTCAGGATCACGTGTGTTCACAGAGTGTTAATTCTTTGCTCCGGTGCTTTATTAAAAGGAGCACCTTAATTACCAGTAGTTTCCCTAAAGGCCCCGCTGCCACAGGCTGGTAGGACAAAAGATGTTGTGCAAGTTTCTCATTGTGAGCACGTATGACTATATTGGAACACATGCCTATGGTTTGCCTACATGTTTGATGCTTTATATTATTATCCGCAATGCCCGTGTTAGATTATTACATGACCTATGTTATTCATACAATGCCCTTCCATCCATTCCCTCTATGCCTATGGTACTTCCCATATTGCTGTTTTCCGCGATTATTTATTTGCTCACTTGATCGTGATATTGTTTGCTGCAAGCCATTCATCATGGGCAAGACTCGTGATGGAAAATTTCATGTATTATCATCCACTACATGAAGAGGTGCAACTCTGAACACCTCTTCTGCTCTTGATTCACCGTCTGTTATGAGTAAGCTTCTTACTCCACCACATGCTACCCGTACTGTTACTTCTGTTGATTCTGGGAATGTTTCTGATACTTTTGATGATGCTTCTACTGTGCTTGACGATAATGGTTCTCTAGGTCCTTTCCTAGATGCTACTATTGCTAGATCCAAACAAATTAAAAATGCTGAAATTTCTGTTGAAAATATTGGTACACCTGTTAATTCAACTGAGCTTATTGATGATCTTGATGAAACCTATATTGAACTCAATGATGATTTTATTGAAGAAGCTCGTGCTACTACTGGTACAAGTGCTCTTAAGAGTCTTCTTGCAAGGCATGCTATGAAATATAAATCTTCTCTTGATGCTTAGTTTGCCACATCTCCCATACACATTATAGACAAGGATTATGATTTCTCTTAAGATTTATCTTATATATTTATTGTTGAGAAGGAACCTTTTTGTGGAACTGAAAGTAAAAGTGCTATGGAACACATGAATGAGCTTTCATCTTTGGGTAGTTTGTTTTCTGATGATACTAAGTTGCGTACTTATTTTGTTACCAAGATCTTCCCTTTCTCACTGAAAGATGAAGCTAAAACTTGGTTTAACAATCTGTCACCTGGGTGTATTACCGATCCTATGGATTTGGTTAATGCTTTCTTTCAAAAATATTTTCCTGCTAGTGTCCAACATGCTGATGTGCAGGTTTTAGAGTACGTGTGGGTCTGGGCCCGTTAGTCTTAGGGTTTGCTTAGGGGTCAAGTAAGCCGTGCTTGGGAGTCAAGTAAACCTCTCTCTATATATGGAGAGGAGATGTATCAATCTAATCAAGCAAGAATTAAGAAGGAAAACCCTTCCCCTCTTGCCCGGTCGTGGGAAAGGACCCCACGGCCGGCTCTCTGACGCCCTCGCAGCTCTCTCTCTCTCCCCTACTCAAACCCTAGCAACCATAACATTTGGTATCAGATTGCCCTTGTTCGATCATGTCTTCATCGCCGGCCACCACCACATTTGGTATCAGATTGCCCTTAAATCTTTAACTTTAAGCAAATTGAAGGAGAAAAATTGCCTGAATCTTGGACAAGGTTTTGTTCTTTGATAAGAGCTAGCCCTGGATACCCACTACCTAAAAATGAGCTCCTAGATATATTTTATAATGGACTAACTGTTGAATCTAGGACATAGCTGGATCGTTGTGCCGGTTGTGTTTTCGGGAAAAGAACTCCAGAAAAAGTCGAGGAATTAATGGCTAAAATAGCCAAAAATAATGATGATTGGAATATACCTGATCCTACACCTACACAAGAGCCAACACCAATACCCACACCCAAGAAGAGAGGGATGATTGAATTAAATGATGAAGTGATGAAGGAAGCCAAGAAATCTCTTAAAGAGAGGGGTATTAAATCTGAGAATGTGAAGAATTTACCTCCTATAGAAGAATTATGTAAGCCTATTCCTCAAACATCAACTGTTGAGGTACACTCTCTCCAATACTTTGATAATAGAGATATTCCTTACTCTAAACCACCTGATCAATGCTTAGATGAATTTGATAATTACGTTTTTAAGCAAGATAACTTTAATAGGAGAGTGCAAAATCACCTTATGGAAAACTCTAGAGCTATTGATAATTTGTATGGTATTATTGAGAGAACCTCTAATGATGTTAAAATGCTTGTTAAACTTTTTCAAATGGTTCAAACTCAAATTGAGCAACTTACTAAAGTGCAAAAAGACACGCTACCTAATGCTTCTAGAGATAAAAATGTTTGTGAAATAATTAATACAAGTGGTGTTTCTACTCAGGACCCCTTGTATCCTGAAGGACATCCTAAAAGAATTGAACGAGATTCTCACCAACCTAAAAAACAATAGTTCACCTTCTAAGAGAAAGAAGAAGAGACATAAAAAAATGTTGTAGAATCTCCTAAACCTGCTAAAGATCCTAATAGTATATCTATTTTGATGCTGAAACTGAAAGTGGTAATGATAAAAGTGATGCTTCTGATAAAGAAGAACCTGTAGTTGAACCTGAAAAACAACCTAAAACTGCAAAGTATACTAAGGAGGATTTCATTGCTAATAAACATGGTAATGAAAGAGAGCCTTGGGTACAAAAATAAATGCCTTTTCCTAATAAGAAACACAAATCAAAGGAATAAGAACATTATAACAAGTTTTGTGAGTGGATGAAACCTCTGTATTTGCAAATCCCTTTGACTGATGCTATTAAATTGCCTCCTTATTCTAAATATATGAAATATATTGTCTCCAACAAAAGGAAAAATCCTAATGAGGAAATTTCCACTATGCTTGCTAATTACTCTTTCAATGGCAAGGTTCCAAAGAAGCTTGGAGATCCTGGTATTCCTACTATCCCTTGTTCTATTAAAAAGAATTATGTTAGAACTGCTTTATGTGACTTGGGAGCTGGAGTTAGTGTTATGCCTTTCTCTCTTTATAGGAGACTTTCTCTTGAAAAATTTATACACACTGATATATCTTTGCAAATGGCTGATAAGTCCACTACTATTCCTGTTGGTATATGTGAGAATGTTCATGTGCAAATTGCTACTAATTGTTTGATATTAACTGACTTTGTTGTGTTGGAAATGCCTGAAGATGATAATATGTCTATTATTCTCGGGAGACCTTTTCTTAATACTACATGGGATGTTATTGATTGCAATCAAGGAAAAGTAACTTTTAATGTTAATGATAAAGAGCATAATATTTATTTTCCCAAGAAGTTTGATAGAAGATATGGTTTAAATTCAATTGAAAATATTGAAACCATCAAGATTGGGGAATTTTATTGTCCCATTTCAGTACCACCAAAAGAATATGAAATCATTATTATTGGGACTATGTCTATCAAGGTTGAGGTAACATAATTATTTAGTGATTAGGAAAGTTTTGCTTCATATGAAAATTGTTCTGGTAACAAGACTTGATCACCCTTGTTAACAAAATATTTTTTAATGAAGAGGACAATATGTTCACTATGTTTTCACCTTCCCCATTATGTTTCCACCATGTTTACTTCTGTTACCACATTTCTACTTGAGTACAATCATGTTTTCCATCATCCATATTCATGTTTTCATCATGTTTTCACCCAGATTGTTGTGGTTATGCATGTACTTTTGTTTTCACCACTTCCACCTTTTTTTCTTTGGATATTTTTTCATTAGAGTGCCATAGAACCTTTGTAGTTCTGGTTTTGGTTTTGTTTCCCACCTTTTCACTTTTGTTTTTCTGGTTTTTATTAATTCTTAAAATTCTGGAAATACCTCAAAAATAAAGTTTCTCGAAAAATTCCAGAAAATTTATAATAATTTTTTACGTAAAAAATGAGGCAGAGAGCCACCTAGGAGGCCCTAGGGGGACCCACCAGTCAGGCACACCATGGGATGGCGCGGCCAACCCCCTAGTGGCGCCAGCACATGGTGTGGGGCCCCCTGCCCCCACTAACTCCCTGCCCTGCCAAAGTTCCTTCCTCACCTCCAAAACTCAACACATTTCCTAGAACCCGAGTTCTTGCTATTCTTCCTCGATATTTTTTGATCTCTTTGCTCAGCCCATCATTTGTGCTGAGATTTGGTGTGTTTGATCTCCGGTATGTGACTCCTCCGATGATCCAAGTAAAATTCTATTTGGTGAAGTATTTCTTGAGTATTTTGGTACTGTAGGTGACAGCTTATGTGAGTTTGCATGCTTGATTTTAGTAGAAATAATATAGTTTTGATGCATGTTTAGCTCCCCTATAAGTCCCTGTGGTAGTCTCCACCTTATAGTTGCTTGAAATTATTATTTTTAGTGATTGTTGAAAATTTTCAGAGATGGAGCACAATGTTCATCAACTAAACCAGCATGAGTTGGAGTTGCATGAGTTCATGCTCGTGCGCCGTGAAGAGAGAGTGTTCCCATCAATTTATTTGTGTGAGGAATTCATGAGGATTACAGGAATTCTGCAGGATTTCAACACTCTTGTGCAATGCAGGCTTGGACCTTTTCATTGAGGATGAACCTGTCCAACATGTGAAACTAACTATGTCTGTGGTGCAGGATTTTCATTTTAAATGGTCCTCAACTAACCCTATGGTCCACTATAAAATTTACAATAAAGCTGTAAACTTGCCTTTCAGTGATATTTGTGCAGCTATCAAAGTACCAGAGTGGGGTTCATGTGAGAAGATAAGAGGGCAGCCTAAAGCACTGCTGAAATTATATGAGGAGATTTGCTAAGGCAGAAGCTTCACAGGGGAGAGTGGTAATATGCGAGAAATTCGACTCCCTAGCATTCGATACTTTGCC
Organism: Alopecurus myosuroides; assembly: GCA_028641055.1. Taxonomy (NCBI): domain Eukaryota; kingdom Viridiplantae; phylum Streptophyta; class Magnoliopsida; order Poales; family Poaceae; genus Alopecurus; species Alopecurus myosuroides. The sequence continues at coordinate 95,852,422 of CM054057.1, forward strand.
TATTTTATTTCTAAATGTGTGTTAGCTAGAAAAACTGCCAACAAGCTATCTGTTTATGACTTGGCATTTATTTCAACTGCCTTAAGATGTGATACGTATTATAACTTTGGCGCTTTAATTGCTTACCGTCTCTCGCTTAAACGTGAGAAGGGCGGAATTTGTGGAGGTCTTATTGCCTCGCGCTTGCTAGCTTTGCATGGTTTGGAGCCACACCCTCTAGACCTGCAGTTTCCTTTAGAGAGGTTGGACCTTGTTTCCATGGTTCAACATAAGTTTCTTTCTACCCATGCTCACTTGCATAATTTATCTTTTGAAATATCTTTCTCCAAACAATCTAGGTGGAGAGTTACTAAAACTTTTAGGAAAGTACTTTTGCATGTACCTCTTTTGTTTAATCTTAATAGCATGCAAGGATGGATGCTTTCTGAGAGTGAGCTGGACACATACATTGAGCACCACTCCCAACAAGGAGAGGATGCCGGAGAGGGGGACGATGGTGATTTCGTCCAGACCTCCGACGCCACGGGGATCCCGTACCAGCACCCCGGTTATGAATATGCGCCCGCTGCTTCATCTTCCTCTTGGGCGCCTAAGTACGACCATGCGAGGGACGACCCACCACAGTGGGGATACTTCGTGTGCCATGATTGATCTCCACTTAGGCGAAAAGCCTAAGATTGGGGGGAGGTATACCAACATCACACTCATTTCTATATCATGTTCGGTCGGTTCTTCGTATATCCATGTTTTCGTTTCTTTCGTTTGTTTTTGTCTTCTTTCGCTTCTTTCGTTTCTCTTTGTTTTATAGTTTCGTTCTTGTTTTCCAAAACACAAAAGACCAAAAATATTTCTGTTTTTTCTCTTTGTTTGCTTCTTTAGTTTCTTTAGTTGGTTTGCTTTCTTTTCTCGTTTTGGTTTAGTTTTCAAAAATCCAAAAATATTTTGCTTTGTTTGCTTGTTTCCTTCTATTCTTGTTCTTAATTCAAAAACCCAGAAATATGTGTTGTTCTTCTTTGGTTTTGTAAAGTTTGTTGCAGAGTTCACCGGATTTCCGTGTCTCCATTAGATCTTGATTATTATTCTATATTATTCTATCCACAAGTGAAGAGCAGTAATGACGATTTACGGCAATCCGAGTTGTGGCGAGAGGCTGGTATGAACTCTATTTGTTTTATTTTTGTACATATACTCATCGTGTGAACATGCTTAGTCCATTCATGTAAGGTGTATGCTATTTAATTGATGCTTGGTAGTTCGTGCTCTCACGTGTTAGTTCCAACTTATTAATATAAGATAGCATGTCGTATGAATGTTTGCTTGCAGCGTTATATTCATAGAAGGGTATGACATTGTGGTATCTCTCTTCGATTGTTTCGCTTGGATCGACTTGGCACATGCTCACACATGCTATGACTGAAAACAAAAAAGTCACTTAAGCCTCGATGATTTATTTTTCCTCACAGTATTTGTATCATTTTTATGCCCCTGTAAATTTTGTTTTGTCGCAAGCATGATTATGACAGTTGTTGCTCTCTTGATTGTCGCTCCCCGTCTATTGCTAGCCTTCACCAGTACTGAGTATGAGCTCTACTCGTGCATCCAACTCCCAAAAAACCAAACTTTTCCAAATGTGTCCACCATGCCTACCTATATATGTGGAATTTAACTGCCACTCCAAGTAAATTTCTCGTGTGCTACCTTTAAAACCTGCTAAAAAATATTCCTGTTTTGTGCCTCTGTTTTAGCTCATGAGGGCGTAAATAGAGGATCTTTATCTCACTTGTTGATTGGATTTCACACCCTGGACTAGTGACTTGATCCGCTTATCCAATGATAGATGAGCCGGCAGCGGGGTGCCCAGCCCCAAATTAATAACACAAATTCTCTTCACTCTTTTTTCCTCTGATGTATGAGTCAAAGCATAATTGTGTAAACAAAAGAGAAAGAGGGATGACCTTCTACCCAGATGTGTCCTTCTATGGGAGACGCTCTTCTGAAGTCTAGTTGGCTTGTGATGTACTGTATTGTCTGTTTACCATTCATTGACATAAGCATACACCTCTCTCAAAAATGGTTTCAATACCTCTGTTTAATAAAATAAAAAGCTCTGGCACATGAGTTAATCCCTGCCTCCTTCAGCGAAGGGCCTTTCTTTTATTTTTATGTTGAGTCTTCACCTTCTCACTTTATGCACCTTCTTGAGATCAAGGTTGTTATTCTTAGTGTAATGTGCTTGTCCCAAAACACGGTTGATAGTGGTATAACTTTGATGCTTGTATCATTGATATCTATATTTCTAGTCTTCATTTGAACTTCAGAGGTGCCCTGGCATTTATGTTTTGCTCCACTATTAAGGGCAAGCGAGTGCACTTTATCATACCCTATTATGAGCATTGCAATCTTGCAGATTGATATACTTCATGTTGTCTATTATTAGTTTGTTGGCATCTCTTCATGGTTTGCATAACTGTTGGGTGACTTTTATTTTCCATAGATCTTATTATGAATTGCCTCAGCACTTGATCATGTAGTGGGTATATTTACATCATATGAAGCAAATGTGTTTGTAAAAGTCTTTTATCGCACTCAGTTGTCACTGAATTGCTTGAGGACAAATAATCAGCTAAGCTTGGGGGAATTGATACATCCAAAACATATCTCCTTTTCCGAACACTTTTCTTATTGTTTTCCTCTAAACCTGTGAGATTTGGATACCACTAACACGGACTAACGATGTTTTCAGCAGAATTACCATGGTGTCTCGTTTTTGTGTAGAAAAATAACTTTTCGGGAAAATGCCCAAAAAAGACCCCATTGGTCCTAAAACACCCGAAGACCCCGGGAGCCAGAAGGGGACTAGGAGAGGATCCAGGAGGGGGCCACACCACCCCCCAGCGCCCCCCTTGGTCGCACCGCCTAGTGGTGTGGGCCACCCCGGGACCCCCTCGGACTCCCCTTTCTACTACATATGCCCCGTAAACCTAAAACACGAGGGGGTTCATGATATTCCACAGAAACACAACAGAGTGTCGTCGCCACCCTGAACCTCGATTCGGGGATCAGAAGTTCTTGTTCTGGCGCCCTGTCGGGACGGGGATTCGAAGGAGATCATCGCCATCGACACCGCCACCTCTTCTCCATCAACCATCCATGATCCCCCCGTCCATGTGTGAGTAAACACCTATGTAGGCTGAGAGGGATGGAAGGGGTTGGATGAGATCGATCATGTAATAATGCCAGATTGTTAGGACATAGTGCCTAGTATCCATTGTTAGTGTTTTCTACCGTTGTTGCAGCTTGTTATGCTTAATGCTTGTCACTAGGGCCTGAGTGCCATGATCTCAGATCTAAACATGTTATTGTTTCATGAGTATAATTATGTTTCTTGATCATATATGTGAGTTTTTTTACACGTGTCATTGTACGGAACCCGAGGCCCCAAAGTGACAGAAACTGGGACAACCGGAGGGGATGGTTGTGATGTGAGGATCACGTGTGTTCAAGGAGTGTTAATGCTTTGCTCTGGTGCTTTATTAAAAGGAGCACCTTAATTACCAGTAGTTTCCCTAGAGGCCCCGCTGCCACGGGCTGGTAGGACAAAAGATGTTGTGCAAGTTTCTCATTGCGAGCACGTATGACTATATTGGAAAACATGCCTATCGTTTGCCTACATTTTTTATGCTTTATATTATTATCTGCAATGCCCGTGTTATATTATTACATGACCTATGTTATCCATGCAACGCCCGTCCATCCATTCCCTCTATGCCTACGGTACTTCCCACACTGCTATTTTCTGCGATTGCAACTGCTGTTACTATTTTACTACTGTTGTTATTATATTTCTACCGCTGCTATAAAATTGTTACCACTGATAAATTGTTGCGAGCAAGTTTACTTTTAGGTGCATCTGAATTGACAACTCAGTTGTTAAGGCATATAAATATTCTTTGGCTCCCCTTGTGTCAAATCAATAAATTTGGGTTTTACTTCCCTCGAAGACTGTTGCGATCCCCTATACTTGTGGGTCATCAAGCACTCGTTGTATGCGAACGTTGAGTCTGTCACACCTGATCATCACGTGGTGTCTCGAAACGACGAACTTTCTTAACGATGTATACTAAGGAAGAACACATTATTATCTTAATATTAAGTGAGAAGGATCCTCTTATATTGCTAACGTCGCGATCTAAGCAAAATAAGATCCATAAAAAGGATTAACATCACATGCATGGATAATGTGATATGATATGGTCCTTCTTGCACTTGATCTCCATCTTGTGCATCATGGTATGATCTCCATCATTCCACCAGCGTGGCACCAAGGTCCATGGAACCTCCATTTTGATTGTTCATCAAAATTACAACATATCCCATGGATATGATACACAACACGCATGCCATAAATAATAAGATAACCATATGGCTCCTGCCAGTATGTCAATAATTTACAAAAGAGATCATATCATACATCAAATTTATAACATTGACCATATCACATCACATGCCCTGCAAAAACAAGTTAGACGTCTCTAATTTATTTTTGCATATTTTACGTGGCTTAGGGCTTTCGAGGATAGAACCGTTCATACCTACGAACATGAACCACAACATTGATAAAAATATTTTTAACAACCCTTTGTAGATTAGATCTTAACTATAGCAGGAGAAACGGACACACCCTCAGCCACAAGTGAGACAGGTCTTGCATACAAAGTACACGTAAAGTTTGTCTAGGGCAGCTTCATCCTACTATGCCACTAACATCATAAAATACTCAAGGAGGCAATAAAATGATCATCAACGCCCACATATACCTATGTGTTCTACGCGTACAAATCATCTACGCATAGATCCGGCTCTGATGCCACTGAAGGGTTCGTTGCATAGAAAACAAAAAAAATTCTACGCGAGAGATACCCGAAGGGCCAAGATCTAAACTAGGATATCAGATCAGTGCTTGATCTTCTACGTTTCAAGACCTAAATAAAGGAATGAAAACAGCTGCAAGATCCGCTTACTTCTTTCTCTTAGTCAGCTCTATCTCATATTGCCTACTCGATCTTGTAGTATCTCACAGCAGTATCGAATAATGAAAAGAAGGAAAGCTCTATTGAATAAGCCAAGGATAGAGAGAGGCCCCTTAAAGAACTATTTGAGAAAAGGAATATATAACTAAAGGCCCCTACAGAAGATGAAAAAGGGGAGGACTGAAATGAGAAAGGAAGGAGTTCGGCAAGACGACTTCGGATTCTAGTGTGGTTGGATTCTGTTCAACAGCCCAAGGACTTTCCGCACATATTTTGTTCTTTCCACTGCTTGAAGTGATTGCGACAACTACGAAGAAACGACGCACCCAACTGGTTTGATTTCTTTTTTGCAGTAATCAGAAAGTTAGCTCTTTTTCCAGACCTATGGCCTTGGAGTTCATCCCCGTCCTCTGCCACGACAAAGCGTTCTCCGAGGGCATGGAATGTACCATTTTTTGTCATAATCTTGACAGTAATGTCTATGTTAGATTCTCCGGTTGAAATACGAGAAAACTCCTCACGTCAGATCCGTCATCCCTACATACACTAGCCACCATTGTTGTCTGCAAAAGAGTGCTTGCTTTGCGCCCCGCCCCATCAAATCAGATCCAGTATGCAATGCAGGCAAAGGATGTCGGCAATTTTTCTATATTCTCTTCCTCCTCGTCCATTAGTTCCTTTCCTTAGTGGCCGCGTGGTGGAACGCTTGTTGGATACGAGTAAGCGCCTCCTCCGGAGCAAAAACATGATTCATTAAAGATTGGAAGGTAGCAGGTGCATAAGTGATGCCATTAGCTTGGCTCCTCTATGATAAAAAAAGGACTGTTTCGGTATTATCCCCCTGGGCTCCGATTGTTGCACCCGGACTTCTATAGGATACTCACCGTACGAACTGAACAGTATTCTGATAGGATTACGGGGCTTTCCGGCACCCGCGTCCTCTTACGAGTAGGCCAACACTTATGTGTGACAACCCATCGCTACTGTTCACCGTCGATGTAAACTATCCTGTAGAAATCAGGACACTACCATTGACGTACTTCATACCATACACACATGGTACGTCAACGACTTTGAACAAAAGGATAACACAACATGCCTCTACGACACAAAAGATAGAAATAAGTTGCAAATGGCCCTCACTAGGGCAGAGATAGCAAATACAATCATCCAGAGGACACATGTCCCAACATAGCATCATTACATCTCAGCGGAAGCATTCAAAGGGGTCTGAGTACAGACAAAGTCCAAATAGGCTTAAGAAGCCGGAAACTGAAATAAAGACGGAGCCCATCCACGATGTCTCGGATCCTGCCCGGGTCCGCTAACTACTCGTCAGCAGCCTCGTCAAACTCCACGTAGTAGCCGTCACCTCGATCCTCGTAATCGTAGTCTGCGGAAACCACAGCCCCAAAGGGGTCAGTACATAGACGTACTGGCAAGCAAGACTCACAGTTCACCAAAGTATAGCCCGTCAACACAAGCACAGATGACTTGGGTTCAACGGAGGGAAAAGGGGTATATAAAAGATGTTGCAACTGGCTGCACTAACCAACTACAGAGATTCTATCACTTCCAACTATCAGAAAGTGGATAAGATCGAGTGTTGTAACCAACTGAAAGATAACATCAAACAAACCCATCCTGGATCTCGCCCCTTATCCGAAGAAGCAATCCGAGGATAACTCACACAGTTGGATTAAGATGGAACAAGTTATTATGACAATAATCCTATTACTAGTCAAATTGATAATCATGGGGTGTGAGATTATGAATCATTAGGTTTAAGTTGTCCTGAGTACTTGTTAGCCAGTACTTTCACCAAGTTAACCATAACCGCGGAAAACACGGCTTCTCGAGAAGATTATCCCTGCAGGGTTGCACCAATTTGGCCGTACACGTATGAATAACCCGCCAGATGGGATGCCTCCCACCAAGCGGGGCACTCAACACAACTCAACTCTTCTTCGCATCAAGCCCAAAGCACCTTGGGCGCACGGCTAATCAAGCCCCGAAGAAAAGGGACCCTCATAGCACTCTAAGACCGTGTCCCCCTATATGCCGACTACGAAAGTTCCACCCTGCGCTAGGCTCGCAAAAACATGCATGCGGCAAATAGAAAGCACGAGCTAAATGAGATGATTTGGACGAGATGCGAATCGAATCAAATTGAGGGGGGCGCCCATACTCGCTTCCCACATGCGGGTAGTGCGCTCATCATGGATCAGTAGACAAGACCCTTTTCCTATTAGGGTCGACACTAGCAGGCCTCAAAACCACACAGGGCCTCCTGCCGGTGCCTTATCATCAAATTATTATTAAGTAATAACAGTAGCATGATTGATTGATTGATTAAACATCGAGCCCCCAGAACATAAAGAAATATAGTAACTGAAAGTAACGGGTAACAGACTCGAGCAAAACAACCTAATCATACTAGTAAGACACTGGCTCAATCAATAGGGTTGTAGGAGGGGTGGTGAGGCAATATCAGGGTTAAAGGATTCAGGTGATAGGTTCGTAACAGCAACAACTACCACTAAGGCTAGCAAAAATAGACAACGGAAAGTATCGGTAACCAGGGTTGAAAGGAACACAATGGTTCATGTGAGTGATAACTTGCCTGCGAACTCAGCAGCCTGGTACTGAGCTAGATCCTCAGAAGGGGTGCTGTAAAGATCGTCTGTCTCAACGTCGTCGTCTATTCGAGAAGAAGCAAACAAACAGAACAGGAATGTAAACAATCATTATCATGGCATTGTGCACAATCAAGATAATGCATGACAAGTTAATGGTTGCATCAAAATAAACTAGCTAACATGATAACACAATTTAAATGGACCCCTATGCTATTTTGAGTGGCATATGGAAAAGGGTCCATAATTAAGTGGAACAAATGATTTACCATTAATTATTATGTGAAAGTTGTTAGCATGATGCATGCATGATGGTAACAACAAAAATAACAACAAATAACAATAATAGATGCAAGTAATAAAAGGGTTTAACAAGTTTTGGAAATTATTTATTAAGTTTAGAAATTTTGGTTACTTAAACATGTCACACAAACAATTATTGTTTTCATCAATCCAAAGTGTGCAAAACAATTAACAAAATTTATATTTGAAACGAACATCAAATTTTAGTTGGATTACATGTTTCAAATATTGAAATTTGAATTAGGATGAATTTATTATGAATTAAACAATATTGAACAAGTTTTAATTGAATTTAAAACAAGTGTGAATTTTATTTGAATTTTATTGGTTCAAATCATAAATTCAAATTCACATTTGAAAAGTTCACACTTTGATGGTTTGAAAACATATTTTGCATGTTCAAAAATATTTTATTTTGAGCAAGTTATGATTTTTATCAAATTTAAATGAATTAAACAAGTATTAAATTATTTAGGCAATTTAAATTATTCAAACCAGGAAACAAAAATTATATTTGAATAGGTTATTCAAAATGGTATGGAAAACATATTTTATTTGTAATTATTGGATTATTAATGAATTAGTTATTGATTTTATGAATTTGCATTTGAATTATTTGGATTCAATTTTAAATTGCATTTTGAAAATTCAAAACAGTGAACAAATGTTTCCAAAAGATAGACAATTGAATTTAGATCAGTGTGCATATTTTATTTGCAGTTTTTAGAGTTATAAAATAAAAGTTATAAGCAAAATAAAACTAGGGACCAATCTGTGATTTAATTGGGCCTGAAGTTGATTACAGAAAGTTTAAAATTCGTCTTAGACTTTTTATACGCACAGGGAAGCTACACCAGTCGCTGCCAGGGGGGCCCGTGGGCTCACTGTGCTTGCGCAGCACATGAGTGACTGACAGGGGGCCCTCCCTGTCAGTACGCAGCCGAAAAAAGACGGGGTTTTAATCCCAGGGAGCCAGGACTCGAACCCGCGTTCTCCCGCTTGCGCGCGCTCGACTGAAACCAGTGCGCTGCTGCGCGTGCGTTTGACAGTAAGAGCGATTCAGAAAAGATATTGTTCAGCCCCAGTTAACTGACGAAACTGACGAGCAAATGCTTCCTCGACTGAACAGAACAGCGTTGATCGCCGGCGGGGAAACACGGCCAGTGCTCGTCGTGGTGGTGCTGCTGTGGTGAGGATGGATGCGAACGTGTGCGCGTGTGCAGCAGAGGCACAGAGAGGGAAGGAGGGAGGAGAACGGTGGAGCTCACCGCGGTGCTGCAGAAGGTGGGCGACGGCGAGATGGGGCCGCGGCGGTGACGATGAGGACGGTGAGGGATCAGCAGCTCTCCGGGCTCCCTCCGGTGTGCAAAAGGTCGAGGAAAGGGTGGTGGTGCGATCCCAGCGAACAAACAGCGGCGAGGGGCTCTGCAATGAAAACGACGTCCACGGGTTCAGATAAATGGCGCCACGGTGGTCGGAGATGGCGAGGATCGCGGCGTCGAACGGAAGCTCACCGGGGTTGGCTCTGGTGTCCAAATTGGAAAGGAAGGAGCGGGGTTGCGATTCCTGGGCTCAGCGAGGTAGACGGGGCGCTGCAACGGCGAGGAGCTAGCTAGGTTCAGTCATGGCGGTGGCGGTGGTTTAACGGGGAGGTTCAGAGAGGATACCACGGCGATGGAGAGATGGGTGGACGGCGGCGCGAAGGGGGAAATGGTAGCCTAGGGTTAGGGGTAGGTGGCGCACTGCCCTAGGGCTCTTATAGGGGCTAGGGAGCCTCCTGGCCGTCGGTGCCGTCGTGCTGCCGCCGTGGCGCTCGGGATGCGCTGCCGTACTTCGAACAGAAGATGCGCACGAATTTCGAAGCGGTACGGGGCGCGCTGCAGCGGGCTGGGCTGCGCGTTGGTTAGCTTAGGTGGGTTTGGGCTAGTTAGCTGCCGCGCGCGCAGCTGGCTTGCTCCTTTTTATTTTTCCTTTTCTGTTTTTTTTTGTAGGTTTTGCTTTTGGAAGAAAAAGGTAGGTTTTATCTTAGTAAAAATTATAGAAAAATTAGGTTAGACTTGTTAGACCAATAGCAACCAAGTGCCAAGGTTTGTTTTCAAAATTTGAGATTTAAAATTGTTCTTTGTATTTGAAACCAATATTTGAAAGAATTTTTAATATTGATTAACCATTAAGAAAACAAAGCATTTTTATAGGGTGGCCCCTATGGATTAAATGTTTGAAATTAGTTGATTTGTTTAGAGATTCCATAAACTCAAGTTAGTTGCTGTTTGATGACTTTGATTTGAAATTGTAGGTGATTTGAAATAATTGATTGAATTAATTGATTGATTTAAAGCAACAATTTAATAAGTGATCATTAATGAATTATTTGGAAGCAATTGAGGTTTTTGATTTGCAATTCTTTATGTGAAAAGATTGTAACAGACAAGTATGAAACAAATGTTGATTAGTGTTTGAAATTCATTATGAAAACAATGCAAACAGAAATAAAATGAGGATGATGACATGATGCATTGATTAAAATAAACAAGAAATAAAACAACTAGGGGGTTTTTCATACTTGGATGTTACACCGATAGAATTAGGTAAGATACAAAAAGATTGGAAAGTCCTAAATTAGACCAATTCCGGTCAAAGAAGGAATTCGAAAAACTAGAAAGCCTATAGGCTAACGCCAAAGATTCCATCAAAAAAACCATATTAGCACCCATTGTTAGACTAGACTCCGGAGCTTCAAACAAACTTACAGTTATAAATATGTGATTTCCTTGCCCCTTTGCTTAAAGATTTGATTCTCGGCCTTCAACGTTGATAGTTATAGCTTTTCTGACTAGCGACCCCTGTCCTTCTCCTTTTTCTTTTTCAAAAGACGCAGCAGAATCGTCAAACGGAATGCTATACGCTTGGTGGGTTCTCCTCCAAGAAGAATGAAGGACGCCATGGACACAGCTATTCCGAGGCATATTGTATATATATCTGGTGTCACCGTTTGCATCGTATCAAAAATCGCCGTTCCTGAGATTAGCCACCCGCCTGGGGAGTTTATAAAAAAAAGCGCCGCCTAAGCAGCATGAGCAGGCTTCTATTGCTATGCAACAATAGAGCAGGCGCGCCGCCCACAAAATGTTTGAATGAGGGATGTGATTGGCTCAATTCTCATATGAAACTTGCCTTATCTGGTATCTCCTCCTTCCTTTCTCATTTAAGTCCTCGCCTTTTTCATCTTCCGTAGGGGCCTTTAGTCTTTTGAATAGAGTAGAGGAGTTTTCTACTTTGGAAGTTCTTGACAAGTCCCAAGTGGAGGAGATTAAGAGGTCATTAAAGAATTCTTCCTTTTAGTTCTCTTTGATGTATCGATCATGCATTCCTAAACCACATAAGCCGGGGGGTACTAGTTGTTGATTAAAAAAAAGATCAGCAGAGATCAGTAAAATTGACTTCCGAAATACAGTCATTAAGAAATACAGTACCTCAGAAATGATTCCCTCACAAATGAATAATTCAGAAATACCGATAAACTATTCATCCCACTTGATTTCTAAAGAACAGCTTTCATCGTACGTCAGGCTCCGACGAATCCGACGATGACTCTAGCTGAGGGACTTGGGCCTATCAACGGCATTCTGGACCCAGACCTTGCAATCCATCCGATAGCAACACACGAACATTTGGATAACCCTTGTTTGTGGCTTTTGAGTCACAATGAAAAGGAAGAAAGAAGACTTTTCTAAGCGGCATCGTCCTGATTCAAGCTATTGATCAACCTTCACTTTCACTTCCCGAAGGGCGTTCTTCTGGTATCGGCTTATTTTGTTCGTAACGAACAAGCAAAGGATCGGGGATTCAATTCGGGATTTTTCTTGGGAAGTTCTGGGAAGAAATTGGAATGGAATAATATAGATTCATACAGAGACTGAATTTCACTTGGAGCAACAGGGGTCAGGTCACACCATCCCGCCCTGGAGAAATTGAACAGAACAGGGCAGAGGGAGAAGGGGGAAGAAGCACACTTGAAGAGCGTAGTACAACGGGGATTTGTATGCTGCGCCAACGGATCTCTATCTATTCTCTAATTCACCCGATCCCTATCCGCTTTCCAAAAAGGAAGAATGCATGAACCACGGCAGAGGAGAAAGGATGTATCACCTGCCACCGACCGATCGTGCGGCACGGACGTCGAAAGCTCCTCCATAGTCGACGGGGCACTTGTCCTGGGACGGCAGCAGCACGGACATGCACAACATTTTTCTTCCTAATTCGTCAAAGATTACTATGTTTTTCTTTATTCGGGTCTCTCTCTTAAGGTCTAAATTGATTAGAAAGAAGGGTACAGAAGCCAAGGACACATGGCTAGTGTGAAGACATTGACCATCTGCCTCACGCTAGTCAATCGAATTTCAATCGGAACAACAGTCGATACTCTAGAAAGTTCAATCCTGAGCCCATTGATCATGCCAGAAATCAGTGTTGTTGCCTTCTTCAGCCGGTGTGGGGTGAAGAGAAGCAAACCGTGCGGGCAGCTCACCATCAGCCCACTCGGCCCAGCGGGCGAACATGACGGCTCCGGCTCCGCGCACCTGCTGACACGTTTCGAAGCACTTTCACGTGTGAACCGAAGTCGTCTTGCCGAACTCCTTCCTTTCTCATTTCAGTCCTCATAGATTGAAGATCTTCAGTTCTTCGGTCGGCAGCCGCAGTCAGTAATAGCAAGCAGCAGGTTGTCCCATACTACTTTTCCTTTGAATGTTCATTCTGGAATTGAATGTCACAAACAAGACTCACACTGAAGACTTTGAACACGAAATGAAAGCCATGTACCCGGTGCAACCAAAAGTGGAGTGGCATGAATGGCCAAAATTAGAGCGGGGCTCGTCTTCCTTTGAGCTATGAGAAATTTTTAGGGGAGCGCCTTCTTCTTTTTTGCTGGCCTTGGCTACAAAGAGTGCTATGGAGCCTAGCAACGGGCATAGAGAAAGTCTTAAGGAGAACATACACTTGAAGACACAAAGCGTTACAAGATCAAATCTCATTGGTGATGTAGTCGAACTCACATCAATCTCAAGATCGCGAAGATGAACGCTGCAATCCGGTAGTGCTTCCGCACTCGGTCACACGTACAGCTCGATGACAACCTCTGTTCCCTCGATCCAGCGGGGCAGCGGAAGTAGAGAATCCCTCAGAACTCCAGCAGGTGTGAGAAAACTTCGTTCAGGGCTTTGACAAGCGCATAAACATGAGGTGGATCAGTGTTGATGGCCTTAATGCCCTTGTTGGTAAACCCCAAGAGAAAGGTTGTGAATAGTGTAGCAGCAAGTTTTCCCTCAGAAAAGAAACCAAGGTTGAATCGACCAGTAGGAGGACAAGCAATCTCAGAAGGTTGATGCAGCTCAGGTGGCAGGGCGCACTACCGGTTCAACATCAACGTGGAACCTACACAACACAATCAAATCACTCTGTCCCAACGAAGCAGTGAGGTTGTCAATCTCACCGGTTTTGCTGAACACAAAGAGGTTAAACGTATGGTGTGGAAAACAGTAGGAAAACAGTATGAAAGCAGTAGGTGTTTTATTATTATGAGGTAAATGGACCGGGGTCCACAGTTCACTAGTGGTGTCTCTCCGTGAAAGATAAATAACATGTGTGGTGAAAAAATTACAGCTGGGCAATTGACAGAAATGAAGGTTGCACCGTAGTGCATATGCAAGACATAAAGATTACTATGTGATTCATGCGGGCATTACAACAAAATACATAGACCATTATCCAATTGCATCTATGACTAAAAATCCACCCTCCGAATATCATCCGAACAATTGTTGGGTATTAAGTTGCAAGCAACAGATAATTGCAGTAAGCAAAGTGTGTAATGTAAACAATAACATCATCCTTAGACAAAGCATTGTTGTTTTCTCCCTAATGGCAACAACACAACCTCCATCCGTCATGTTTCTGTCACTCGAGCACAGATGCAAAGGAGACATGAACTCACTATCGAGCATAAATACTCATTCTTGGAGTTACTAGCATCTACTTGGCCAGTGCATCTACTAATAACGGAGAGCATGCAAGATCATAAATAACATAAGCATGAACATAACATTATAGATTGATAATCAGAAGGCATAGCATTCAACATTCACCAGATCCCAACAAACACAACATGTAGCATTACATAAAGATGATCTTGATCATGATAGGCATCTCACAAGATCTAAACATGAGGTACAAAGTGGAGAGAACAACCATCTAGCTATTGGTATGGACCCGTAGTCCAAGGATGAACTACTCATGCATCACTTCACAGGAGGGCATGGTGGTGTAGACCCCTCCTGTGATGATTTCCCCCTCTGGCAGGGTGCCGGGGAGAGCTCCAGAACCCTCCCGATCTTGGGATGACGGTGACGGCAGCCTCGGGTGTATATCACGAAAAGTGGTATATATCTAGGGTTTATATCTCGGGGGATTAAATAGGAGAAAGGGCAGAGACGATGGAGGCCTGGGGGGCCCACACCACCCCGGCGTGGCCAAGGGGGCGCCGCCCTATGGTGTGGGCCCCCTCAGGCCCCCCTCCGGGTCTCTTTGGGACTCCGTGGAACCTTCGGGAATTCTAAGACTTCCGGGCTTCGAATTTTCCAATTCTGAGAATATTTCTAGAACAACTTTTCTGAAACTAAAAACAACAGAAAACAAGGAACTAGCTCTGTGGCATCTTGTCAATAGGTTAGTCCGGAAAATCGATAAAAAAGGTATAAAGTGTATAGCAAACATGTGGGAAACAATAAGAAAACAACATGGAACATCAGAAATAGGATACGTTTATGACGTATCAACATCCCCAAGCATAGTTCCTACTCGTCCTTGAGTAGGTAAACGATAAAAACACAATAATTTCTAAGGTGACAAGCTACCAACATAACTTGATGATCAATAATGTAAAAGCATAAGTAAGCTAAGATCATAGAACTTTAACACAAGCATGATAAATAGAACTTTAATAATAAAGCATAGCAATCACCTTGCATTATGAGAAGTAACTCAAATAAAAGATCATGAATAACAACGCAAAGAAAGATATACGTTTGTTTCAAGTATAGAGATAACATGTCAAAGTGATATTTCGCTAGTCCTTAAGAGTGGGGCAAGACATAAATGCCAGGACACCTTCAAAGTTCATGAGGAAGACTAAAACAAATAATTAGAGAACAAGCAATAACACATCATGAATCAATTAATAATGTTTCTGGGACAAATGCACATAAAACTCAGAATGGCAAAAATGCTCTCTCAACTATGCATTAAGTTGGAAGATGGAGACTCAACATAAAAGTAAAAGAAAGGCCCTTCGCAGAGAGAAGCATGGATCACTCATGTGCTAGAGCTTTTGTTTTATTAAACAGAGGTATTGAAAACTTGACACTCCTCCTAACCATCTTTCACAAACCATGGCTAACCGAATCCTCGGGTGCCTACCAACAATCACATACCGTGGACGAGTGTCTATATTTTAAGAGGGGTGTATGCTTATGTCAAAGAATGGTAAACATAAAATACAGTACGTCACAAGCCAACTCAGCGGCTCCCATAGAAGGACGCATTTGGGTGGAAGTTCATACCTCTTTCTCTTTTGTTTACACAATTATGCTTTGACTGATAAATCAGGGGCAAAAATAGTGAAGAGAATTTGTTGTTATTAATTTGGGGCTAGGCACCCCGCTGCTAGCTCTTCTATCATTGGATAAGCGGATGAAGCCACTAGTCCAGGGTGTGAAAGTCCATTCAACAAGTGAGATAAAGATTCTCTATTTACTTCCTCATGAGCTAAAACATGAGCACAAAACAGGAGTAATTTTGAAAGTTTTAAAGGTAACACATGAGCAATTTACTTTGGAGTGGCGGTTAAATACCACATGTAGGTAGGTATGGTGGACACAATGGGAAAACTTGGTTTTTGGGAGTTGGATGCACGAGTAGAGCTCATACTCATTACAGATGGAGGCTAGCAAAAGACTGGGAGCGACAAATCAAGAGAGCATAAGAGCCATAATCATGCATAGCGACATAAACATCATTAATCAAAGCATAAGTGGTACCACAAGTTCAAAAACTAAATGATCATGGAGGCTATTCGTGACTGTTTCATAGTCATAAATATGGTGTGAGCATGCGCCAAGTCAACCAAATAAAACATTCAAAGGAGAACACCACAAATTTATGCTTCAATATGACAAGAACAACTCATGATTCTTTCAATGGCACATCAAAAACTCTCAGCTATTTGAGGCTAACCATGATAATAAATAACCACAAGGCTTTAAAATTAAAATAATATCTAGCATGATATGAAAAAGCCACAGTCTATACAAGCTTCACTTGCACCGTTAAAAATTCTACCTCAAGCAGCAGTTTCTTTTCCCAACAAGCACCATACAAAACATGCTTTAACAAAAACTCTCTAAATGAAATAGCAATCAAAAATGGGATTACTCACAAAAAACTACTAAAACTATCATCTCTAAATAAGAGATGCAATGAAAACGAGAGCTAAACAGGAATTTTTGCAGCAACTAGAAGAAAAACTAAGAATACTAGCATAGAAAGTATTCAAACGAAAAAGCGGAGCGTGTCTCTCTACCAAACAAAGAATGCTAGGATCCAACTATATTATTGCTGCAAGGAAAACAAAGGAAACCAAAATAAAACAAATAAAAACACATAGACGCTCCAAGTAAACTTCATATGATGTGACCGAATAAAAATATAGTTTCACGAGAAGTGACCTGATAGATAGTTGATGAAGAAGGGGATGCCTTGGGCATCCCGAAGATTAGATGCTTGATTCTTCTTAAAATATTCTTGGATAAACCACGGGGGAACCCCCAAGCTTTGACCTTGCACTCTTCTGGATCACATATATCACCTCTTCTCTTGACCCTTGAAAACTTCCTTCACACCACACTCAAATAGTAACTCACATTAGAGGGTTAGTGCAACAATTAAAAATCTATTGGTTCTGTATGGAACAAGTTCTATTGATACTTCTTAACATTAGCTACAGCCACTGATGTTTTGTGAAGCAAAGAAATCCACTTGACATCGCGAAAGAGCAAATGCAAGAAAAATGGCAGAATCTCTCAAAACCAGAAATGTTTGTAAAGACGAATTTTTTCGAGGAAATTATGTTGCTCATATCTAAAAACTTAAAGAAATAAAAAGTTAGGTAATTAGCAAAGGAATAAGCACAGAAAAATTTAGATCATTGTAATCTTCCAGGATTTTATACGATTTTTTACGGTGGACAACAGAATTTTGTTTCCTGCGCAGAAATCCGAAAACCAACTCCAACTCTCGTCAGAAACCTTACTTGGCACTACTAAAATATGAAAAGAAAGATACAAAGGAGTTGCTACATAAGTATACAACCCCTTGACTCAAAGAAAACAGAGAAAAACAAAGCAAAAAATAAAACCATGGTTATCTCCCAAGAAGTGCTGCCTAGAAAAGTGGAATCAAGTATTTTTAAGTGAAGAAGCATCCAAATTGTTACGAGGATTACATTTACCTTTCTTACCCTTATTTTTACTTTTAGGGAACTGATGGTCCAAGCATGGTTTGTAAGTGGAAGTCATAGTACCTTTCCCCATATCGATGGTTGTAACTAAGAGCTTCAGCAGAGATCTTCCAAGGGTAATTTGTCCTCCTCCTACACATTCATTAACAAGATAATCAGTAAAGACCGTTTTTCCTAGGAGTTTTGTAAACACTCCCTCAGCTATCCCAATGGGAAATATAGTCGTGTTATTAAGGAGAGGAATTTCTTCCCCTCCTTCAGCAAGTCCCAAAAGGTTCAAAGATTCATCAATCTCTTTAGGCATAAGACAAAATTGAGACATAATATCACAACGAGCATGAAAAATTTCACCATTTATAGCAACCTTCACCAAAGGAATCATATTTGAAGCTTCAGAATTTATTGGGACATAATCAAGATGTTCATGAATCTGGCCATAACCTTCTTTTAAATGAGAAATATATGACTAAAGAGTACTAAATCTAGCATAAATACTTGCAAAGGCTTTATCAGAAATACTGGGTAAACTGTAGGTTGAAATTAAAAAAATTATAGCATTAAAAGCTGGTTCTCCATTAAAATGAAGAAAATCTCCTCCTACCACAGTATCCAAAGCATATCTATAACAACGAACAAGACCAAAGTAAAAGCTACGAAGAAACAGGCTTAGGGCCATTTTAGGTTTAATTTTGCAATAGGTATCAAAAACTCTAGACCAAGCTTCCTTAAAACTCTCATCACTCCCTTGTTTGAAAGTGAAGATAATTTCCTCATGTGACAAGGTAACAGGAACATAAGAACTCATTTTAACAAAACTAAAAACAGGAATAAAACTACATCTAGTATAAGAACTAAATTTTTGTGTTTTTGATAAAGAGAAGCAAACAAGACAAAATAAAATAAACTAATAAAAACAAAAACAAAGTAAAGAGATTGGAAGTGAGAGACTCCCCTTGCAGAAATTCTCTTCCTCCCCGGCAACGATGCAAGAAAACTTATTGATGACCTTAATGCCCTCGTTGCTAAACCCCAAGAGAAAGGTTGTGAAGAGTGTAGCAGCAAGTTTTCCCTCTAAAAAGAAACCAAGGTTGAATCGACCAATAGGAGGACAATCAATCTCTAAAGGTTGATGCAGCTAATGTGGCAGGGCGCACTACCGGTTCAGCAACAACGTGGAACCTACACAACAATCAAATCACTCTGTCCGGTTTTGCTGAACACAAAGAGGTTAAACGTATGGTGTGGAAAACAGTATGAAAGCAGTAGGTGTTTTATGAGTATGAGGAAAATGGACCGGGGTCCACAGTTCACTAGTGGTGTCTCTTCGTGAAACATAAATAATATGTGTGGTGAACAAATTACAGCTGGGCAATTGACAGAAATGAAGGTTGCACCGTAGTTTATATGCAAGACATAAATATTACTATGTGATTCATGCAGGCATTACAACAAAATACATAGACCGTTATCCAACTGCATCTATGACTAAAAATCCACCCCCCGAATATCATCCGAACAAACGTTGGGTATTAAGTTGCAAGCAACAGATAATTGCAGTAAGCAAAGTGTGTAATGTAAACAATAACATGATCCTTAGACAAAGCATTTTTATTTTCTCTTTAATGGCAACAACACATCCTCCATCCGTCACGTTTCTGTCACTCGAGCACAGATGTAAAGGAGGCATGAACCCACTATCGAGCATAAATACTCCCTCTTG
This sequence comes from Alopecurus myosuroides, assembly GCA_028641055.1. NCBI lineage: Eukaryota > Viridiplantae > Streptophyta > Magnoliopsida > Poales > Poaceae > Alopecurus > Alopecurus myosuroides. The sequence continues at coordinate 95,871,682 of CM054057.1, forward strand.
GAGTTACTAGCATCTACTTGGCCAGAGTATCTACTAATAATGGAGAGCATGCAAGATCATAAATAACATAAGCATGAAGATAACATGATATATTGATAATCAGAAGACATATCATTCAACATTCATCAGATCCCAGCAAACACAACATGTAGCATTACATAAAGATGATCTTGATCATGATAGGCAGATCACAAGATCTAAACATGAGGTAAAAAGTGGAGAGTACAACCATCTAGCTACTGCTATGTACATGTAGTCTAGGGATGAACTACTCACGCATCACTTCGAAGGAGGGCATGGTGGTGTAGACCCCTCCGGTGATGATTTCCCCCTCCGGCAGGGTGCCGGGGAGAGCTCCAGAACCCTCCCGATCTTGAGATGACGGTGACGGCATCCTAGGGTGTTTATCGGGAAAAAGTGGTATATATCTAGGGTTTATGTCTCTGGGGGATTAAATAGGCAAAAGGGAAGAGGCGGTGGAGGTCTGGGGGCCCCACACCTGGGCTCCCTGATGCCCCCCTCCGGGTCTCTTTGGGACTCCGTGGAACCTTCGGGAATTCTAAGACTTCCGGGCTCGAATTTTCCAATTCCGAGAATATTACCAGAACAACTTTTCTGAAACTAAAAACAGCAGAAAACATGGAACTGGCTCTGTGGCATCTTGTCAATAGGTAGTCCGGAAAATCGATAAAAAGGGCATAAAGTGTATAGCAAACATGTGGGAAATAATAAGAAAAACAACATGGAACATCAGAAATTGAGGATACATTTATGACGTATCAATCAGCGGGAGGAGGGAGGTGGAGATGACACCAAGTGTGTGGGAGAGAGGGAGGTCCAACCCTCTTTATATAGGAGGGGGAGGCAGCCGCGAAATTTTGGTGCCTCCACCTCTCCCATGATCATGTGGGTGGAGTCTCCACTCAACCCACTCATTCTCTCATCAATTCCCACTCAAATTTCCAAGGTTTTTTTTAATAAATAAATAAAACAATTCCATTTCTTTATTTTAATATTTGTTAATCCTATGAACAAACATTAACACTTACCCCCTTGAACTATTTATTACTCAAACATTAACATATACCACCTTGAACTATTTCAATATTCCCCGAAACAATTTCGGTGACTATTTCAATATTCCCCGAAACAATTTCGGTGTTGTCCAAACTTTTCTCCGACATTCCGTATCCGCTCAATCGCGTCATAAAACCTTAAGTGTGTCACCCTACGGTTCGTGAATAATGTAGACATGATCGAGACACATCTCCAATCAGTAGTCAACAGCGGGACCTGGAGATCTGTAATGACTCCTACACATTCAACGATGAATCTAGTGATCGTGTGAACCATAAAAGTCATAACCAATTCCCTTTGTCTCGCGATATTTGACTTGTTCGAGATCCGATCATTGGTATCAACCATACCTAGTTCAATCTCGTTACCGAGAAGTACTATTTTACTCGTTCCGTGATATGACATCCCTGTGACCTAGTCACGTGCTTGAAAGCGGTGTTGATGTGATATCACCGAGAGGGCCCAGAGTATATCTCTCCGTCATTCGGATGGACAAATCCCACTCTTGATCCATGAGCCTCAACTAATACTTTCTGAATACCCAACAACACCTTTATAGTCACCGTGTTACGGTGTGACGTTTGATGACATCAAAGCACTCTTCTGGTGTTAGTGATTGACATGATCTCATGGTCTAAGGATTAGAGTTAGTTTGTATGTTTTATATAACAATGTAAACTTAATGACTTGATCGCATTGCTATATTCACTTTGGGTCTATGTTCATCACATCATTCTACCAATGATATGGCCCCGTTATTAACAACATCCAATGTTCATGATCAGGAAACCTTGATCATCAGTTAATCAACGAGCTAGTTAAACGAGAGGCATTACTAGGAACCGTTGTTTGTTTATTAAACACACATGTATCAACGTTTCCGGTTAATACAATCCTGGCATGAGAAATAAACATTTATCATAAACAAGGAATAAGATAATAACCACTTTATTATTGCCTCTCGAGCATATTCCCTTCAGTTTCACATATCAAATCAGCCTTTGAAAAATATTATGTTGTTACCATGTATATGTAGTTATGCTCTCTCTTGTTTTTCCTTAATTAGAGCACTTTCTTATACGATATCTATATGTAGTTTTCTCGCATGGACTTCTTTTACGGGGTTCGAGGTCAATGTTGCAAGAGGTGAATAATTTTTTGCCTTTTCATATAGAAGGAAATAAAAAGAACTGTTACAACGAAATCGAAAGCTAGAATGGTAGTCAAACTCTTATTTTTAGGATAATAATTTGTTGAGATGGAAAATAAAAATATACTTAGGGATGCTAATTATTAAAGTTTTAAGTCCTACTTGTATATTTGCAACTTCCATTCTATATATATAATAATTCATAGTTCAAAAGTTGAGCTCATACTAAAATAGTTACATATTAGTTTATTATAAAATATTAAATTTAGGTAACATTATTTAGGATTCAACATGAAAATTCAATTTTTTAGCCCTCAAACAGTAAAATTCTATGTTTTTTAAGACAAAATAAATGTGCATTTCACTATTAGAAAAGATGAAGCTGGACAAAAATAGTACATAATGCTGTTCAATCCATGTTTTTTTTTATTTTGCTACTTAGGGCATAAATAAAAAATCATAGCCTAAGATGCATGTACACTAGTATTTTGCGGTCTGGATTTCTATTGTTGGACCGTTACAATATTTGAACGGTTTATATATGGTTTTTTTAAAGAAGTAAATTTGGGAAGTTAAAGATGGGTAGGTAGCTAGTGTTTGCCAAATGTTGAGTATATTGGATACATTTCTTACATAAAAGTTAATATAAGTTATTGGTATGAGTAATTTCCGCACAGTGTGGACAATATACACATTTTTCTATTTCATTATATGTTCATTCGTTGATTCATATGAGCCAATTTTCTTGCATGAAAGTGAGTTAAAATTTCATAAGTAATGTGAAGAAGTAAAAAAACAATAATGCAATCCTTTATATTTAGAATTACACCATCTGTATTATCTTAAATTGTGTACGAAATATTACTTCTAATGGCTTAATATTATTTATCTTTAGTTCTCAAGACTAAACCTATATTTTCTTATTGTATTTATAGTTTATCTCCATAGAACATTATTTAATAAACATAACACGTCTTCCTGATAAATTTGAATATGCGCCCTTTCGATATATCTATGTTTTGATATTTTATATCTCAAAATGAAGATTCCACAGATATATAATTTAGGAAATATGTTGATATAGGGGCTTTACGTGTAAGTATACTAGAATATGTTGACAAATATTTATAGATTAGATTAGTATCAGAACTTATTTAGGATTAAAAATGCCATCAACATCAACAATGAAGACTGGCAAATGGTGAAGAGCTAGCGCGAACAATGTTTAGCCATGAAGAAAAAGGGCATGTATGTACAATTTGGCCGAGACAAATTCTCATAATTGTACTTACATATGCTTTGAAAAGTTGAATTGACATTTCTCAATACTGATTTTGTTCCTATCTATGAGTTATCAGAAGAAGATCTCGATGTTCTTGTAAGAAGAGAATGACCTAGCTATACTAACTTTATAATTATGTTTCTCCAAGTTGATTATTTTGTTGTGGCATGCATCAAACTACCCTTACAAAAATGTTTCACGTTACAAATTTGAACTGTAGAGCATATCCTACTACGCCCCTATTCCTCCCCATTTTTTCAGGCGGACATCCTAGACAGAAAATGCACATCCAAGCACACCCAAATCCATTCCAATAGTCCGAGTTGTCTGGAAACTCTCATAGACAAACCATATGTGGGTGTGGGGGGGGGGGGGGGGTTGGGGCTGCCCACACGCATCAGCCTTCTGCATTCATGGCAGACCCGTCGTCGCTCTACTCGAGGAGCTACTCTCTGGCTATATTTACCTACCCGACCAAACTCTAGCCGCACATCTCCATCCATGCCTCCATATTCTTCCCTCTTCCCATAATTTCTGCTTACTCACCCACCATCGCTGACACCATGCCTCGTTGGCTGCCCACGACTTATACGAAGATGAATTCGGAGCACCATGCGGAGCTTGAGGCAGAGTTCTGTGCCTGTGGGGCCGAGGTTCTTTCCCTTCTTCTTGATATTTTAACGAGGAATCACCCTCATAATCACGTCTAGTACGCAATCAAAGGATAACAAGAAAACAGATAAAACATGCACAAGTATAAGAACTACTGATGTAGCATAATATTGTTAATTCAGCAATAGTTCCTTCATTGGTGGTGCCATGTCGAGGTTCACGACAAGTTTATTCCTTCTCCTACCCATTATTTCTCCATGAACATTTGAGGATGGTACACTGGCTACAAAAACAGTGTTAGGTAAAGCATATAAAAAAAATATCTTGAGACTATACCACATCACGTTTCCTGCAAAGCAGAGTTAGATGCCTCTAACATTAGTTTGCAAATTTTATCATGGCTGTAGGATATACAGAACAGACCGTCAATTAACCTACGCTTCAAGAAGCATGATTATTCATGTCTCTATATTGACTTTGCGGGGTGATTAAAACACAGACATTACTAAAACATTTAGAGCCTCAATCTAAACTAATTCAAAACCATGACCCTAGTGTGGATCCAATCCACATGTCCCTTCCACAATGATGTTAACAATACCAACTATAAAGAGAGCCAAACCTGTTGAGGCACTAGTTCGGACTAGATGAGATATGCCAATGGCAACTCGGACGTCCTACGATCCCTAGAAGTCTGTAAAAATCTCAATCGTTGAAACAAAACAACAAAGCTTGTTGGGAAGAAATCATAAATAATATGAATGTTGGAGAGCTTTCAAACATACTTGCATAAACCTATGCAACGCCCACACACCATGTGATCTAGATCAAATCTTGTACCTACGCACAGACCGCCCTGATACCACTACTGGGTTGCATGCACTGGAATTTAAATTTTTTGCCATGCAAGATAAGCAACCACTGATGGATGTATGCCCAAGAGACAATAAAATACGACAGTTTCATGACTAATGTATTATGTTTTTATGCTATATTCGCCATGGTCACAGATTGTGAGATTCAGAGGAAAACCCATACACACGTGTAGAAACATAAACACACTGGTATAACCCTTTGGCATGTCTCACAAACAAACTCGTTAATATTAGATGACCATGTTTTCCTGGGCATGGACATCTGTTATGTCAATATTAATGGGAGCACATTGTTGTTTCAGCTTTGTGGCTGGGTGATGCTGACGTGATCACACGCTAGTTGGGAGACCCCAAGCAGAATGTGTGTAGTCTAGAGTAAGTTTCCCCCCGATATGGAACCAGCGTTATCGAACCAGTATGACTTTCTAGTATCAAACAAGGTTGCTTTATCAAGGGCACCAGAAAGTACATGTGTTTAGTTGATGAAGCGTGGAACCTGCACACAAGCACTCTCTCTTGCCCCAAATTTCCGGAAGGTTGTAAATCTTCTCGTCTTGCTGAAAACAAGAGAATTAAACGTATAGAATCTTGGGAAACAATAAAAGTAAAAAACAGAACAACGAGGAACCAATGATTAAAAGTACTTAAAAGAAGGTTTGCAATATAGGGAAAATAGGACCAGGGGCCATAGATTTACTAGTGGTGTCTCTCCAAAGAAAACAAACATGCTGGGTGAACAAATTACAGCTGGACAATTGTCAAATCATGAACATATAACAATACTATTATGACGGGATAAAGTTCATGGGTTCTAACACTACAGGAATTACATCAATGCATATGGACCGCTATCCAACATGCATCCATATCTTAAAGTCCATCTAAAGAAAGCTATCCAGCAAATCCCATGGTATTAAGTTGCAACAACAAAGTGATTGCTATATGTGAAAAAGACAAATGCATTAAGATCAATATGTAATGTAAGAAATAGTTCTCATCCATAGACAAGAACACTGTTGTTTTCTCCCTAGTGGCAACAACACATCCTTCCCCCGCACGTTTCCGTCACTCGAGCGCATGCAACAAGGAGGCATGAACCCTATATCTGGCAAATAAACCCTCTCTTGCAGGTGAAAACAACTACGTTGCCAAGGTAATCATAAACACCAGAGATCACTGCATGACAACATTAAAACTCTCTAAAATATAAGTGAAGCATCTCTGATTGACATGAACAAAATAATCATAATCTCATGGTTCATCGGATCTCAGCAAACACAACATGCACAATTACACAACGGTGGTCTCAATCATGTGAGGAAGATCATGATACTCTAAACATGGAGTCGTAGGGGAGAGAACAACCATCTAGCTAATGCTATTGACCCGTAGTCTCGAGATGAACTACTCACGCATCTGTCCAGAGGCGATCATGGCGATGTAGAGGCCTCCGGTGACGATCCCCGTCTCCGACAGGGTACCGGAGTAGGACTCTAGAAGCCCTAGATTGGACTTTCGAAGTGTCGGTGCCTCTCTGTATGTTTCGTGGAAAATAACTCCGTATCCGATGTTTTTAGGGTTGAAGGAAATTTATGAGCAAAGAGGGCACGTGAGGCGATGGCCAGAGCCCCCAGGGGCCCTTGGCCATGCCTGGTGGCCCCCTGGCTCCCCTCCGTCTCTCCTTTGGACTCTGTCTTCGTATCGAGTAAAAAAATCTTCGTTGATTTTTAGTCCTTTCCAAGAATATCTCCGTAAGGACTTTTTCTGAAATAGAAAAACAACAGAAAACAACAAGTAGCTTGGGGCATATTGTTGATAGATTAGTCTTTGAAAAAATCCAAAAAACGAAGGAAAACATATGGAAAACAAAAGGTATTGGGTAGAAAACAAGCATGGAGAATCAAAAAATATAGATAGGTTTGCAACGTATTACTGGGTAGACCCAAGTAGTTGATAAACTACGAGATTAGTTTTGCTATATAGCATAATCACGGATTGGTCGTTTTGTTTGCTTCCTTAGAACATGAGAATATTTAATGATGTTTACCGTAAGGTTCATGGTATAGTCAAGTATCACACCGTAAACTGGGTGATAAAAAAGGCTAACGCTAGGTGGTCACGAAAGTTATCATTCATTGTGATAGTTCAAGATTGGGATTTATTCCTCAAGTTAATAGAGAGATACATCCAGAATCCACTCGGTGAAATAGTATCGGTAAATAAGTCTGCGCAGACAAGGACATGACACTAGTCACGGGGATACTATGTCACGGTAACGAGTAAAAGGAATCATACCAGATATCGTGAATAACGTGATAAGGTGATTAAAGATTTCAATCATAGTCTTATCATTTATCTCCTCCCAAGGTACCGATTGGTATCACGAAGTAATAGGAACTTACTTAACAACCAACATGTTCAACAGTTTTCTTTATATAACTTGTAGGATTCAATATGCACGTCCACGGTCCCAATGTTGATTATTGATTCAGAAATATGTAATCCAATCAAGTCTACTAGTTATCGAACCTGTAGTGGTCACAAACTTAAGGCATCAAAGTATGTTGTTTGAATTGG